>VZRH01006240.1:61976-95385 GCA_013397555.1 Urocynchramus pylzowi
ACCCCCACAGGAAGACAAGGAGGCAAATGTGCAGTTGGATGCAACTGTTAAAAAAAATTGTGGAGGACAGATGCTTGTCCTCTGACTCAGGAAATCCCTTAGATTGCAGAAAGGGAATACTGTTACTGTATATTTTCTGTTTCCTTATGCTTCCTCACTCAGACAACCTTTACTAGGCACTGTTCCCATTGATTCCCAATTTGCATATAAGAGTTTTATTGCTCCAGGCCAGTGCCTGACTGTATATTTGAGCCAAGTGAGGAAAATATGGACCTTATAGAAATTGTTAAAATGTTTGGCTTAGGATTGCATAGGCTGTCTCCAACACATACTCCACTATCACAAGACTGCCTTTCCAATACCCTCTTCTTCCAAGCTGAGCAGATCCTGCACACCAGCTCTGCAGGGAGTTGAGGGCCTTCTTTATTTTCCTTTACTAAGAGTGCTATTCCAGCTGTCCACAGGCTCAGCCACTCAGTGGCAAGATATAACAAAGATGAATTTGGGTAGTGAGAAACAAAGACAAACATTAAAACCCTCTTTCTTCTTTATCCTGCTCCCAGACTCAGCATCAATCCTTCACTTAATTCTCCTCTATCCTCCCCAAGTCCAAGGGTAGAGGTGGTCAGTACACAGCAATTTCTCTCTTCTGCTCCTGCCCACTCACATCCTTCCCTGCACCAACGTGGGCTCTCCATGGGCTGGGGTGAACAAGGCACATCCTTCTGTCATCTTGGAGCTCAGAGAAAGGAATAACTTGGTTGTCTGGTGAAGAAACTCTTGAGAGGTCACTAGAAGGCCCCATCTACCAGCTACTGTTAAAGACATGATTTAGACTAAACATATTTAAAATCTCAGTAAATAACCTTACTAATATGGATATGATTTAGATACAGAGCTCTCATTTTCTAAGGCTAAGTTTTGTTTGGAAAGGAAAGAAAAACATCACCAAATCATCATATATATATATATATATATATCTCCAATTTATTGCATGTTAAAATAAAATAGGATAATATTTTCAGATAAAGCTCTTGCCCTAAACGTGATTGTCTCAAAGTTTTCATCAGACCATCTTTATGAGCTTTTCTTCATCAAATAAGAAGTTGTTCTCTCAACACAGATAGAGATACAGGGAGAAAAGGTAACATGTCCTTTTAGAGCAAGTCTTCTGATCTTACTGCTGTACCATTTAAGCCACCTGTTATTTGATCGTTGACCTTGCCATGAGAAATTGTGTAGTAGTAGGTTGCAGACTCACATTGGCAAACATGCTGAAAGTGTACTCAGAGAGTGGTTGTTGATTAATTATGCATACCTCATGTCACTGAGATCTCTGAGCATATTAGAGGGCTGGAGAGAGAAGGAGGTGTATTGTTTCTGATTTTCTCTACTACATAACATTCTCAGTTTGCACCAACAGAAGGGTCAATGCACCTTGCTGTTTTTAACAAAACTAGCAGATGATATGTTTATAGATGAGAAACTAAAAATCTTATGTGAAATTAAACCAGTGAATTAGGCACCCTAACATCTCTTGACTACCACCCATGGGTGGACAAGGTGAAGGAAAGAGTGTATGTAAAAATATATATGTATATGTATATATGAATATATATATAATATCCTAGTTGTTCAAATAATTGTTTAAGAGGAAAGATCTGCAGCCAGGGGTGTTTGCACAGAGCTGTTTCTCAGGTACCCTGAGAATCTGAACTAAGAAGATTTTGTGTGAGAGCATCATTGTCTCCTAAATCTGGTCTGTTCTCCCAGGAATGTACAAGTCATGGGGCCAGAAAAGCAGCAGGTAAGGAAGAGCTTGGCTCTGGAAAATCCCATTTTTGGGGGAAACAAAATTTTAAGAAAGGTGTGTGTTGTCAATTTCCTCTTAATAAAAATGTTTCTGTTTTATTTTACCTTAAATTTCTACAGGATATAAAACATGAAACCACCTATATATAAGAAAACCCAACCAAAAACACTAACCTGAACCATAGTCTCAGTGCCCCACACTGTGAAGCATTGACTGGGCCACAGAAATATAGTGGACCACAGAAATACAGTTTTCTATAGATAGAACCCCTTTTGGTTACCTAGAATTAATTGAATTTATAGACTAGTACTCTATTCAGGAGTATGTCATATTATATTTGCTTTGGTATTTCCATTTCAATTTTTCACACCCTCAACCCAATTTTGTCCCCATCGTTGTTTAAAAGAATCAAACAGGCATTGTGCACTGTGCTCTCATGCTGCCTACTAGGACACCACCAACTCTTCTGGAAACATGCAAACTTGAAGGTCTTAGCAACAGATTACTTCTCCAGGAAGTGCATTGTTAGATTTTATTAATTTTTTTTACCATTAAACATAATTTGCAGCTGTGTTGTTTATCCTGGACTGATTAAAGCTCCCCATATTTCTGCACAGAATCTACCTGTCCTAGGTAACTTAAATAAAACTGAGTTACTAGCAAATTTTGCTGTTTTCTTGGTTTCACTGGAAATGGGAGGGGTAGAAATGAGAGAAATGGCCATAAAAAACTGGAGAGGACAAAGCTGTTAAGAGTATATGGACAAAGCTGAAACCCTAATGATTGAATCAAAGCCTATGCTGATAAATCACTAGAGATTTGGTTTCTAAACTTTTGCCTCATTTTCTGAAATAGCACTTTCTAAACACAAGTTGCTACTAATGCTAGTCCACCAGTCACTTAATATTTCAGCTCATTTGGAATACAGTTTAGTAATATATTATTTATCACTGTGTTCAGATAACTCCTTTTCTTCACACTTTAAAACCTGATAGTGCCCCATCATTATCAAAAGGTATGACAACAAAACAGCAGAAAGTCCAGGAAAAAGACAATATCATCATTCAAACTGTATTTCTCTAATTATGATGTCCCATTATAGACAGAAACATTTTTCCTTTAACATAAATACTACTTTCTATAGTTTTCAATCTAGTCACCTGATGTTATCCATAGCAGATAAATAGAAGCGGCTCACAAATGAAGTAAAGAAAAAACCTACAGCTGTTGCATTTCTTCAGCATCCCACACTAAAGACCTGCTCCTAAAATATAGAGAGAAGCCCAATTAAGTTTTTAAGGTTGATCTTGAATATGGGATGCCAAATGCTAAAGGTCTGCAAGTGAAATACTAAAGGTCTGCAAGTGATAAATAGACCTTTAATGCTTCAGCTTCTATTATTATGAGAATCAGGATAGGTTGACAAAAGAAGGTCTCATTAGAGAAAAATGGAAATTGCTTGGGGAGAAAAAAAAAAGAAAAAACTGAAGGGGGGAGGAGCAGGTGAGGTGGGGAAATACTGTAACAAAGTGGATGTGGAGACTGTGGGAGAAGGAATTAGGTGTATAGGTGAAGCAGAGAGTAACAAAATGTGAAAAGATCACATGGCTAGGAAGATAGCTGGGAGGGATGGGGGCAGAAAATTCCTTCCTCTGCACACACCGTTGTCTTCAGACTGAAACAGAGGTTAAGGTGCCAGCATGTCAGTGAATCTTTGGCAGAAACCACTGACCACAAGCAGCAACTCTCTGGCTGGTTTGTCTGGCCTTACCAATGCTCTCCAGCAGTGACTCACTGGGAAGCTGCTCTGGGCTGAAGCTGTTGGTTATTGGTCTCCCACAGCCAGAGCTGGTAAAAGGGGACACCACTCTTGCTCCACTTCTCAACACCTTAATATCAAAGATGATGCCTTCTCATACAAAACCTTTCAGCCAGTGAACAGAACAGGAAGCAAAGCAAACTCTATCCCACCAGCTTGTCTGGCAGAGGGTGACCCACAGCAAGGAGTGGGTCTTCATTTGTGCCTTGAGTGAATGAGGTATTCCCATTATCCTGGGCAGACATATCTCAGGTTGGCTGCTTGTATATATATATGAAGTTAAAAGTACTGCCCTTTTTTTCCCCCACTTGCCTGATTTCTGCACAGAGGTGGTCAAAGAATTAGTTAATAAGGCTTTTAATGCAAAAGTAAAATGTAATTTCACTTCTAGAAATTTTTATTTTCTTCCTCTGCCCATTCCTTTTTTTTCCAGCTTTGTGCATTCCTCATTACTTGTAGAGTTCAGTAAGCAAATTTACTTTACTTTAGAGTAATCTTTAGAGAAATCTGTTTCAGGGAGGTTTTAGAGAAATCTATTTTCTCCTAAGTAGCTGTTTTATAGCATTTAGAAATGTTGCTGCATTAATACTTAGAATCTGTTTTCTCCCAAATTAGTAAAGGATGCTTGCTAACAATAAAAAAAACCTTTTCTTATAACTACAGTGCAATTTTTCTCCTTTAACTCCATTAAATCTCAGTTTAGTGCTGTTTCTTTAAACTGACCCTCCCTGAAACAACTGCAGTATTATTGATTCAGGTTCTGATTTTCTGATCTCACCAAGTATCACATTTTGCTTTCATGCAACCACAGAGCCACAGAATGGAAAAATACCCTGTTAAGTGCTTCCCTTCATGCCTGCAGTTAAAGTCTGTCAGTTCCTTTTGATTGATATCTCCATTGCTATCAAAGAGCAAATCCTCTAAAAAAATCATATAAAATGTGTGCAGCTACTTTCTAATGTGCTGAGTTTTCTGAAAAAATTCCTGAGACACATGAAAATGTATGTCCTTTCTGCCCTTTGGGAAAAAAAAAAAAAAAAGGTCCAGGAAATGGTGAAAGAGGTTCTTAATGTTTTTCTGTTAAAACAAATTCATGTGAAGAAAGTCTAATAATTAATTTAATGAAGGTTTGTCCCAATTTTAATTTTTGAGGAGATGCTGAAACTATAGGTTGGTGCTAGAGAGGGAGGCATGTTTTTGCCTGTGGCTATTGCAAACAAAAGTATGGTAACCAGTTGTGGAGAATGCAACTCAGTGGGCAAACCCTTCTACAGAGGGGTTGTTACCCTATTCGTCACTTCACAGCCAAAGAGCACTCTCACAAAAGCCTAATTCTTCCCAGAAATAAGGTGACCATATCATATTTTCTTAATAAAGCTTCACTTTACCTAACCTTACCCAGAACTAACGTGAAACAGCAAATAGAAAATGTATCTTTACATTAATATTCAACTGCATAATGCACTTATTGTTAAATTAGTTGGTTATTTTTATTTGTTGATGTCATTAGAGATCCACATTTTTTACTATGGAACTGGACAGACAGGATTAGTCCAAAATTCCTTGAACTGGTTGTAATGAAATCCAAAACAGAGCAAAACTCTGAACTTGTTAACTTTAAGTGCAACCTGTGCAGAAGACAAAGAATAACCTCTTCTCCCATAATTTTTGGTAGAGAGACAAGAAGTAAACAGACAAACCTACTGTTGAGCAGAGGTAAGGGGAAAGCTTTTATCTGTCTGGACTTTCATATTACCCACATCCCCATGAACCCTCTAAAGACCTAGATCATATTAACTGTGGGAACACGCAGAGCGTCCTGGCTGCAGGCCAGTCAGGAGTTTCAGAAACAGCTACAAGTTAGTTGAAACAGGTGCATGTAATAAAGAAGCCTGAAATAAAGAACCAGAACAACTGGCCTGTGTCAAGTTGAAATTACTGTTACACAGGGCTGTTCAGAATTTTCACAACAAGTTTCAAAAATCTGCACTTTGCTTCTTTACTTTGGAAAACTGATTCATTGAAAGAATACAGACCAATGTATTTTCCACTTACAGATGGACCTAATATAATCCGAAACCTTTACATTTTTTAAAAACCTGTGCTGTTTGAATTGTTATTGTTGTATAAATTTGACCTGTGTAGAAACAATACAGATGAAAAATGTGTGTTTTAAAAGTCCAAGGAAAAATGTAGGTATCAGACTTCTTAGCCCAGAACAAAAACAAAAATCATGTACAGTCTTATGTACAGGTCTATCCCATATGTTTGGGGAAATCTATATTTTATATGTAGGCAAAGAAGAAAAGAAGAGCTCTAGTGAATGTGGAGACATCTTCCTAGGTCAGACCACACATCTCTGGACAGGTTTGGAAGCCCTTCTCTGGCAAAAGATCTGTGGAAATTTGTCCTCCACTTCCCACCCCAAGGATCTGAAAAACAAAGCAACACATTCACCAGTGAGTCAGACTACATTTTCTGGACATTGTAGCTTGCATTTTCTTCAGTGTAACCTTCTAGATGCTCACTTTGGCAGCACGAGTTTGAAAGCCCCTGACATCCCTTTCCTCTGATTTGACATGCTAATAGTCAATGACTAGCAGTGTGTGAATCAACACACACACAGACCAAGTCACAAGCAACATCCAAGATATAGACAAGGCCAAAGTTTTACCAGCTCTTCCACATAAATATTAGATGTAAGAAGTGCCAACAGTTTCCATCATTGATGTGTAGCTGGGAGACAGTCAAAAAATGTTCTTTAAAGAAAGCAGTACTTAAGAACACAAAGTCATTTACATAAGGAAGGATGCTGTGGTGATTTAGACATTTTCATTAGCAAACAAATTATCAGCTGTCAGAAACAATTCATTGTTTACATTTGGTATCCTGGTGCTATTTTTTTTTTTTTTGTCTTTATGGCATCAATATTCAAATCCTTTAAGGTTTAAAAAAGAAAAATTCTACGGTAATAAGTACTTCCTAGAAATATGTACTATTTCCCTGGAACTGCAGTGTAAATAGCAATAAAATAGAGTCTGGTAAAATCACTTGAGTACTATTGGACTTTTCCTCGATTTAGAAGATGAAAGTTAAAGAAGTTTATGGATTAACAGTATCCATTTTTTCTATGGGAATTAAGGTAGTGTATTTTCTGCCAACATTTTCAACATATGGAATTAATGTTATAAATTTAATGATCTTGGTGAAATAAAACTAAGGGTTATAGAAAACAAAAGCAAAATTCTTACAGAACCTTCTAGTTATGAATGTACATCAAGTTGTGTAAGCTGGAGTTGTAAATATTGTAGCTTATTGCTCACACAACATAGTTCCTCACTAAAAAACAGTCAGTTGAAGAAATCTATGCCCATATCTTTTATTGCAGCATTAAAAAAATTCTCAGTTAAGTCACCAATATTAAAAAAATCTACTGTGTAGACAACAGACTTTTTAATAATTTTCCTGCCATCAACTTTGGTAAAAGAAAGTTAATCCAATGGCTTTCATGTGTCCAACACATGCATCTGATTTTGCTGCTTTTCTTCATATTTCCTTTTAACCTGGAACATAAAAACAGTGGCAACAGCAAAAGACATCAATAAACATCTAAAGATCTCTAATTATTTCTAAAAATCTCTGAAATGTGCTCTCAGTGGGTAGCCCTCCAGAGAAGAGGAACAGCACAAGAGCAAATGCGTTTACTGATATTCCTGTATGAGAAAGACACTTGGATGCCATAGACAGGTTTTTTGTGTGCTGCTGTTCTCAGGAGTTGTGCTGTTATGAAATTTTAACTTCTTGTAGGATTGCTTAAGCCAAAAGGGTGAAAGAATGGTAATTGAATACAAAGTCCACTTTCACTTCACTTTGGTGTTTTACAAATAGCACAAAAGCTTGAGCTCAATGAAAGTAAAGAGGAACCCAGCAAGCCAAGGTGACAAACTCAGTCTTGGTAGAAATAAGAGAGGCCTTAGAAAAGGCTGTCCAAAAGCCATCTGAAAGCCAAGATTTTAAGAGCATCTTTATAGAGATGGTGATATAAACTATAACAGGACATTTCTGGAACAGTATAATGCTGGCTTCAGCAACAAAAGCCATAAGGCAATGAAAGAAATGGACAGCTGTAATGTTGAAACACTTAAATGAAATAAAAGTTGATAGCCAGGAACTGTCAGAAAGCAATTAAAAAATATTAAAACCACAGACATGATGCCTAAAGAGAGGCAAAATATTTATGAGGAATGGGAAGCATCATTAATTATAACTACTTCAATCAGCTTCTTAGGATCATCAACTCAATGATTGAAATAAAGAATCTTCAATAAAGTAACATCCCCTCTTTAGACAGGCTTCCTATGTGCTCCTAGGAAGACAACTAATATGCACCCACTAGATGCCAGTCTGTAATGTGGGGAAAGTTCTTCCTAGCTTGTAAAAGCGTGTTTTGGCTGAAGTCCAACACAGAGTGGGAAATTTAGCCATAAGAAACAAGAAAAACAAATCCTAAAAAAAGGCAGATGGAGGCAAAGAAAACAGATAATAAAGTCTGGATGAAGGAATTTAAACTCTTTCCAGCCTAATTATGGTGTGCCCCTGCAGATTATGGACAACCCAATGATACCATAGTGATAGAAGTTCTCAAGCCTACCCTCCCACACTTCCCTCTTCTATGCATGAATCTTCTTGCCAGAAGCTGCTATACCCTCTTGCAGAGCTATGGTTCCACGTGCACCTCTTCCTGAGGAAAAGCCCAAGGAGTAAGAAGTAGAGTGTATTTGGCAAACCCCTGACACACAGCTGATATTTTCTCATCCAGACAGAGAAAAAGCTGTATATTCATACATCAAGATGATGATTCAGGAAAACAGCAAAAGGTTAAAGGTTGAAGTTGTAGCTGCATACATGCAAGTGGTAGTACAGGTTTTCTTATTGCCAACCTGCTGGAAGTCAGAGATTCATAGTGAGAAATTCAAGTCCCTTGCTCTTACCATCTCTCATGATGTATATCCTACAGGAATGCCATAACCATGGTTTTGAGTAGGTGAGGGTGTCCTCTATGAAACTTTAAGAATGCTGGACTTCTAAACTCTCTGACGAAACTGCTGCAGCACCACAGAGACCAGGATGCAGAACACTTCCATTCAATGTATTAAGCAAAATGTGCTTCTGCAGCCTGGAAAATGACACAATGAGCAATGTTTTTTTCCCATTTTCCACCTCATTATCATATTCTTCTTGTTATTTACAAAAAGGAAAGTATGATTTAACTTGAATGCAAAAGCCACACTGATGTGGAAAAAAAAATTGTACTAGACAAGAAGTTGAAAACAGCCTCAGACCACAGTAACAGCCAGTTCTTGTAGACCTTAAGGAAACAAAAATATCTGTGTTCTTGGTGTAAATGTTCATCTCAAAGAGTAGGGAGTACTCCAAAGGTGGGCACACAGAGTCAGTGTGCTGTGGCTGAACTCCAGATGACGTTTTTTGCATGACACAAGGGTACTCTCGTGACCCACATCCAAATGTGCACATGTGGATGGGCACAAAGTACCCATAGCAGGAGCTGACTTCACACACCAATAAAGCTTTGGAATTCCTTACAAGTGCCTTGGACTCTATCAGTGAATAATTAAGTATGATAATCACAATGACAGAATGATATATAGACTCGATAAAAATAAGCACTTGATTTATTTTACTTTTTTTTATATACATGCTTAGGTACTCAAAAAAGAAAGCTAATCTGACTCAACTCAAAAGCATAATGAACTTCAGAGAGACAGCACAGAAGTTTCAACCCTCAGCTCTCTGAGAGAGCATTGCATGTGCACTTATTATTTCACATTGTTACCTGAAAAATCTTCAGCAAGTATCAAAGTTGTAGGCATGAAAGTTGCTAAGTTTATGCCACTGATGAAAAAACAAACCTTGAATGCTATAGATTTTCTACAGATGTCTGGCTAATCCTTGTTATTCAAAGTAGTAATAAAATTTTAATTTATACTTGCTTGCAAAAAAAATTAAATAAAAGTAACAATCTAATTCAAACATTCATAACTGAAAACCAATTATTTAAGGGTGACTTTTCATAATCCAGAAAAAACAAAATGTATCATCAAGATTATAGACAGCAAAAGCAGACTCAATGAAAAGTCTGGAATAAATAGCTTCAGAATGGAACTGCAGTTATAATAAAGAGAAGCGATGTGATAAAAATATGGATATTAACTTCAGAGGCAAATTATACCAAACACTTCTTTTCATTCTTTTTGATAATACAGCAGAAGGAGTCATTACTTAAAAAAAAAAAAAACCACAAAAAAAAAAAACAAACAAAAAAAAAAAAACAAAAAAAAAACCCACCAAACCAAACAAACCAAACAAAGATTGAAAAAAGGAAATTCCTTTTCAAATGATGCATAATTAGGCTATGAACTTTATTGGCATATGATATTGTAGAGAGCAGAAGCTCAGCATTATGTATAAAAGGACAGTGGGACAGTGCAAAAAATGACCACACATTATGCAGTTTAGACTGTCCTATTAAAAAGCATAAAACCTGCTACATTGAAGGATTCAGAATATCTTGTCTCGACAGGCAAGTTATTCCATAGCTATCTTCAGTGGAGTCTCTTGCACATTCATTTGGGGATAATAACAAAACAGTTTAATACAGGAATCTGGATGAGACTGATTAATTTAATTAGCTCTGGCAATTTCTAAGGAGTTGAACACTAGACTTACCTGAATGTAATACAAACCTGATGAAACATTAGTTTATAAAGGACACAAATTGGCTTAGTATGCCAGAGGTGCTAATGCTGCAGTATTCGTATTGAAAGTAAATGGAGTATACTTTTCCTAGACAGCATTTCAGCATTGGCTGAACTAATTGCATCACCAGATTTTTTTCTTTAGAACTTTCCTTAATATCAGAATTTTCGAAACTTTTTTCCTACCTATTATGGTTTTTTTTTGTTTGGGTTTTTTGGAGGGTTCTTTGTTTTCTAATGAATGTATGACAAAATCACAGAAGTGCACCTCTGGGTTAACTTGAGTTCAGACCTAGAAATGGTGGAAATGTAGATCAGTGATGACAAATGGAAATGCAGACAGAAATCCATGTGTGTTGAGATGGGTGGACTGTAGGGCTCTAAAGCTCTCCAGCACTTTCTGGGAGTTTCCTTCCAGAAGCACAGTGTTCTTTTACAAGTGAGTTGTTAAATGTAATTTGGGAAAATGTTTTACTGGAATAAAAGAAGGAATTTTTTTTCTTCCCCTCTTAGTTTTATCTTTTAGGAGACTAAAGACAAACCAGGAAAACTGATAACCATAATTTGTTTTATTACTTTAGAGACAGATAGTACTTAAAAAAGAAACAAGCAGCATATTTGACAAGTTTACAGGAAAAAATACAGACTAAAATGCAGTTCGTCACATGTAACATTCCTTGGTAAGTTAGATAAATAGTTTATGAAGAATATTGAATATGCCAAAAGCAATGAAAGTTACTGTGATAGCTATGATATTGTACAAGGTAAAACCTACAGCTATGCTACAGAAGACCTACAGTACTGTACGTGTACAGAACTGTGAAAAGCTGCCAGGTTCTGCTTCACTGAATTTCTGTAGGAAAACCAGAAAATCTTGCCTGTAGGGCCAGGATTCTTAAACGTGGAGACATGAGCATAATGCCTGAAAGGTGCAAACACTGTAGAGTGAAAAGAATTATTCAGGAATACAGACATATCTTTGAATACAGAAGAATAAAATGAGGACAGGGAAATTTGGCTTAATGTCAAGTACTTTACAGCAGCATGCTTTTTACTCCAGAAGAGACACCAAAAGTATGGCAGCTATATTTCTTGAAAAATTTTGGTGATGCACAATGGCTGCACTGTTAGTGAGCTTGACTAGAATAAATGAAGGCTGCTCACAAGACTCCTGCCAAGAACTGATAATTGTTACAAGTTGAATGGAATATTAGGTGTCTTTGGTGAATTTCTGTACTAATGATCATGAAGTCAGTCACTCATCAAGTCTCAGCATGGGAAACTTAATTTCTTTTTGCAGCGTGCATGTTAGCTTGACTTTTAATTCTTACTGAGAGAAGAATATTTATGACAAAAATTTTGCAACTGAATCTATGAGAGTCCAGTTCTTATCACAATTTGAGTACAAATCTCATTTTCTGACAAAGCTGACAGCCTCAGATACTGGAACTAAAGGTCACCAAGACTATTTTGTTGGGAAAAAAGCAACATGAACTGTAACTCCACAAACAGGAGAATAAAGTTCTAGGTTTCTGTTACACACTAAATAACAATAACTTCTTGCCCAAAGGAACAATCTAATGCTCTGAGATGTTTAGTGCTTCTTTTTCCTGAACATATCAGGAATGTGAAATGATCTTATGTGCAAAATGCAAGGGAAAATCACCTTATCCAGATATCCATTTGCAACCTATGGGTTCTGTATTTTTTAAGTAATGTCTATGTAATGAAACAGAGACATATGATCATTTAACACTGGGCTGTTGGGGTTGAAGAACTGTTTTTTCGAACTGAACAAAAAAAACGGGGCACCATCATTACATTTTATTTCTGTCTTATGCATAGTTCTGGGGACTCAGGAAATCTTGATAAGGCACTTGATGTGTATGTTACTGAGCTCTGCTGCACGTATGTATACCCATGGCCTCATCACAGAGTAGCACCTGGGCACACAAGTAGTCTTTGCACAGCCAAAGCCACCCTCAGCCCTCTAAAATAATTTACAGTAAATAGAAATATCTCTCTGTACCAAGTCCATTCTGTTTAGTGTTAACCTGTGATTTGTAAGGCAATGGTGTTCATCCTGTCCCCACTTGGTGGGCATGCAGAGATGAGGAAACCACCAAGGAAAGGAAGAATTGATTTTTTTTCTCCCTCAAGACAGGCTGGTCCTGTTCTGCCAATAAAATACAGTAAGCAAGTTGGCTTTTACACTAGATCAAGTCTGTAATCCATGGAAGAAACAGTGCTCAAAGACATCAATGAAATCATTGTGCTACAGCCTGTGGATATTGTGCTGCCTCTCTTTCTGGTACCAATCTCCTGGGTTGAATTGGAACCTGTATGAGCTCTCCCCATTATTCCCAGCTGGCGTCTGACCTAAGGATTGTGATGCCTGGTTCATAGGCAGATGGACTCTCAAAAAACAGGATCCTCATTTTTTTAAATTAATGAGCTGAGTAACCTGGAAATAAACAATTGGACCTTCCAGTACTTCCTACAGACATAACAGCATGAGATATGGAGGGGTATGTAAAAATGACTGTCTCATTCTTCTATGAATCAGAGCATATCCAGGTATGACCACAGTATTCCGGAAAGACTCTAATAGAAACTGGTTTTTTGTTTCAGTGACATCAGACCTGATTCTTTTAGGGACACCTACGTTAAATGAAATAATTTAGGGCCATAGTAATAAATAAATAAATAAATAAATTGGGTTCTCAAAAGGCTAAAGTGAAACCAAATTACTTAAGTCATGGAAGCACTTCCATTCAATAAGAGCACTTCAAATTTCCATACTCCTTCCTCTGGCACAAAGAGCTATGCCTTACCATGTACCCAGAAAACCACCATTCATGTCATGGCAAAGTATGTCATCACCCATCTTGTCAGGATCCTCGGCTAGGATCCAGAAAATAAAGATAGTTCATCCTTCCTAAAAATCCTTGGAGAGCTTATCCAAGAAAAATTTTCAGAGTAAATGTAACACACCCACATGCTCCTATTGACCCCAATCCACAAGTGAAACTTTATGTGTGAGTATGGCTCACTGGTTTTACTGAGGTGTTTCATATACACATATGAAGTGAAGTGTGAAGGTACATCAGAGATCAGATTTAGAGCTGTTAAATGCTTTCATAAACTCACTGGTGACCAGCCTCTGGTTTACTGCTCAAGCACAGCTGAGTTAAGCAGATGCAGGAAATTCAATGCATCCTGGACACACTGGATTCACACTTCTCCATGAATTAACAGTGCCTGAACAGCAGGTCTGGTGCAGTGTCAGATCCTGTGGTGTATGCCCTGCCATGGATAAGTTCACAGATGGCCTCTCCAAAGCTCAGCACAATCCGGTCTCTCCAGACAAGTGGAATTTAGTTCACAGATGTACAGCAGGTCTCGTGTGTTCCAGATAAAAAAGAGCTGTTGCACATACTCAGATTATTTATATATGCAAAGTCACTGTTATGTGAGGGTAATGGAAGTTTGTCAGCAACCCTATCAGTCAGAGAAGAGGCCAGAGGAGAAAGCAGGAACTGTGGAAGACTGACTAGCTGTAGGCTTGAAGTCATGCCAGCTCTCGTGGTAGATAGGTGAGTCAGTCAGACAAACAACAGACTCACCCAAAGGAAAAAAAAAACAAAAACAAACAGTTGACATTAACCTGTGTTAAACCTCAATATCTGCATGCAAAAGTAAGGAGCAGTAAGTATTATTTTGGTATTTTAAACATTTTGGTCATAGCCAAAGTCAAGGCCCTGATATGGGAGGAAGGACACTCAGGGTAAGTAACAGGCTGTCCCCCGAGGGGCTTGCAGGCTAAGCAGGCAGGGCTGGGGACAGAAGAAAGGAAGAATTGTTACCCACATTTTACAAACAGAGCACAGCAATACAGAGAGATTAAGTGCTTGGCTCGAGGTCACACAGGATGTCCAGGGCACACCCCTGGAAATGAATCTAAATCTCAAGGTGCACCTTCCTGTCACCTAGACAGGTTTAATTCATAAAGAACAATAATAAAAAATATTTTATAAAAGAAATTAAGGAAGTGCCACTTCCCAACAAGACTTATATAGGCTTCCAGTCTAGCATTTCCAACTAACTTAGTCTAGTAGCTAAAATTTCAGTACATCTTTGAAAACATAACCATAGCTGATTTGTCTCATGCTATAATATGCATATTGCCAAAAGCACTCCTTAGCACTGTAATATTTTGCTCTGTGAGAGGTGCCATACTGCCAGCAAGCAACAGAATTACTGACTAAAATTGCAGCCATTGAATAGTGTCTTCTCTGTGTCTGTGTGTTTTTGGCCTACAGAAAGTAAAGACTCAACATTAAGGGCCTGATCCTACTCCCACTTAAGTCAATGGCAAAATCCCCACTGATTCCAATGGAAGAAGACAGCCCTAAAGGAACTGGTGGTTTTTTGTTTTCCTAAATTTCTGGCAGATCAATTCATGTGCAATTTGCAGCCCCAGAATACTGGATGAGAAATAGTGTCTCCACCTATAAATTTAAAATAATGAAGATGAAATCAAATTTCTTACTTTGCTGATAGTGTACAAAGGTGTAATAAAACCTAAATTAATTCAGGAAAACAGGTCTCCCAAGGCAGTATTAAAGGGATCAAGAAGGATTTCCAGTATGGAAAGTGGTCAGTAAAATATGTTCCAATATGTCATACTATATGTGAAAAATACAAATATAAGGGTTTAAATTCTTCACATTTTACCATGGTTCATACAGAACACAAAAACCCCGAAAAAAACAAAACAAAATATTTAAATAGACCCTAGATGCATCACTGATAAAATTCTGTCCTTGAATGAATTATTTCTATTGACATTATTTTGCCTTGCATCCCTGAAAAAAATTTGGAACACATTATTTTCATTTTATTATTTTCTCTTAGGCAAGTTCATCCAAGTAGTCTTTAAATATGTTTTGTTAATGAAGCTATATCTAGACTTCATCTATTTAGATGCTACTTATTTAATATCCCAAGTCAAATCACACCTTCTTTCTCCCTGCTTTATCATCTTTTCTTCCATAATTCCAAGCAGAGACCATGAGCTCATCACACTTTTTCTTTCCATTTGGTTTATGATATTTATCTTGGGCTGCCAATGTACTTTTTGCAAAGTAGGACTTGTAGATTGTGACTCCTGCTTTCTTGGCAGGACACTTAGAGTATCAAGTTGCTGAAGATTTCTCCCAACACTACTTAAAGCATTTTTAGCTGAAATAAAAGTCAACAGAACACACGGCCTCTGTGTGGACTCTAAACTCTCCTCTTTTCCTAGTTAACCTCAGATGGTAGCTAGACTAACAGTTACTAACAACATGAACCTCCCATGTGGTTTAGTGACAAACATAACTCTTTTTGTAATCATGAATGACAGGTCACAGTTCTGGTGTGAGAAGGCTCAAGTACTGAAAACAGAAAGAATTTCAGATCTAGGCAGAGCTAAGTGCCGATGAACAGCCCTCCAGCCATTATCCCATCAGGGTGAAAGGAAGCAGAACACATATTAGAACTCTTAGGAATCAAGTCCTGTCAGGCACTGTCTACCATGAAAGAGATAAAAGTCATGGTAAGGACCTGAGTGCTAGGAATAGCAGCACAAAATATCAATATGGTTCACAAATCAAAGCCATGTAAAAACAGGTGCTCAAGGCATCTGAATCTGGGGTAATGAAATATTTCAGTTCAACCAGTTGTCTGCTGTAGGAATTCAAAATGCTTGCTTCTGGACAGATTGCTTGCTAGGTGTGAGTAGTTAATAAGTTAGGCTGTGTCTTCTTGGCTGTAGGCATTTTGTCTCCGCTATTTGCAGAGAAGACTGGGTACTACTGCCTATCATATTTTTCCACTGTGAAATAATAGTTCCAACACAATCAGTGAAGAAGAACAAGTGCAAACAGGTATTTATGCCTGCAAGGATGCAGATCTGCTGAACAGAGAGGGTCAGTCAAATAAATTTCTCCCTGAGAATCAGATCCAGATGGAAGAACGTTCAGATTCCCAAACCAAAGGCTAAGCCTGTGAAGATCCAGACATTATTTAGAAACAGGCAAGCAGATAAACACCATAAATGGAAAAACACATTTTAAAAACTAACAGAGAATGATGGCACAAGTTAAAATTTGTATAAATTACTTTTGATCAAGAAGAAAAAACCAGGAGATTTCTTATTATCTGAGGAGTAAATTAATAACTTTTCAGTAGTATTCATAGATGAAGAGAAAAAAAACAATTATGCAGGGATGAGCACAAACAGCAAACACTTAGTGTTGTACCTAAGTAGGACTTACCTGCCCTATTTTTTGGAAGTGAATGACTTAGTAACGTGGACACAGGCCTGGACGTGATTTTTATTTTTATGCTAAACAAAGCAAATTTTCATATTTTGAAGGTGTAAGTCAGTTCCCACTCAATAAGTTCCAAATATAGATATAGTTATCTGGAAGAAGCATGCTGAGAATTATTTTAGTAATTTTAACAATATAGTTCACACCTATGAATAAATGAAGTACTTCGAGGAGTTTTTGGTTATAATCAAAGAAAAAGTAATTTCTTTGAGAGAACCTAATTATTTCAAGAAACTACCAAGCTACCAAGTTGGTGTTTTGACTGAATTAATAATCAGTACAGAAAGCAGGTACTGTCTGAGAAATCTAAGTGTTTTAAGAGAGGAACATTTGTCTGAGCAATAGCAAAACATGAAAGGATGTATACTTTAGCTTGCATATAAGTTTTGGAAATTATTTTGGTTTGCAATAGCTGATAATATGCTAGTATCTTCATACCAAGAATTATAAGTTTGTGCCTTGAAAATTGTATGAAAAAGAAATTCACCTATTACCTGGGCTTAACTGTGTTCTAGTGAGCTCGTGGTAAAATGTAGAATGCACATCTGCTTTTAAAATTGCAGTTAGCTAAATAACATATTCTTCTAATAATCCAATTGTGATTTTACAATGCATTTATTTTCAACTGGTATGTTAAAGAAGAATGCTGTCTCTGTGGTACAGAAATCACAGCTAAAGCTTTGCTCCTCCTATAACTCCTAAGTCCAAAGCCTTAAGAGTTCAGCTGCATCTGGAATAGCAGCATCTTCATGTCAAAGTCCAAGACAAACACATTTAATGAACCTTCAACCTCCCTAGGCTCAGCTCTCACTCCCTGACTTTCAGGGCAGACCTCAGCTGAAACAACCGATTTGGACTCCCACCAGCAGGCTCTTTGTTAGGAATCAACTCAGCCACCTGCAAAAGGCCTGATCTTCCCTGAGGAGAGTCTGGAAGGCTACAGTCCTAAGTCAACATTATGTATCCTTGCCATTTCAGACAGGCTTACCAACAGACACCTATAGACATGCAGTGAGCCTGCTGTGTCTGACTGTAAGTGCACAAGTGATTGCATACATCTCTACTCATCTCTCAGAGATGGAATGAACCATTACTTCCTTCTTAGTCAGCACAGGGAACATATATTTTCCCTCCATCATTTTTAACTCAGAGACAAACAGAACTAACTTCTCTGAACTTTGAGGGACTATAAAGTTTCAGCAAGGTTAAAAGCTCCACTTGAAAATTCATGTCTTAATTTTTTTTTTTATAAATTCATTCATATATGAACTTCAGAATGATTGAGGAAATGAAATTCTTGTATATTTTTTTTTTCTAATCTGCTTTAAATATATTTTTATCAAAACTCCTATTTCCTCCACAGGAGGGAGATTTCCTACCAGTCTCATCCTCTTCTCAGTAGATCAGCCCTTTCACCTTTTTTTTTATAATTTTTATTAATAGCAGTCCCATTAGTTTCAGATGGGATTTAATGTACTGGAATATAAGCAGCAGGACTTGCTCACTGGAGCCCTTGATAAGCACAAGTAGAGAAATTTGCTCCTGTGTTCAAAAACACAGCAGACTCTGGCCATAGTACTGTTTTCCCAGCCCAAAGCTTCTCCCCAAAGCCTGCTGGCTCCAACAGAAATGCCTTGAAAATTCACTATGTAAAATCTGTCAGCAGTCCTGGAATGATAGCATTCCCATTAAAGAGTAATGACTATTCTCTAATTTTCATTGCAGATATATAACCACACTCCCTATGGAGTGTGGCAGGCATGGACTTCCTCTTAAAGGTTTTTCCTCTGGTCTCAGGCATCTCAAGGTCTAGAACCTGAAAAGCTATGAAGGTACCAAATGGGATTCAAGAGCTTCTCCATTTCACAGCCCCAAATCTCAAGCTCCTATTTCTCTTTATTAGACAAAGAGTGGTTGTCTCCCTGCCCCACTTCCATTTGAGCATATGTTTATGGGGGATAGTGATGTAGAAGTCTGTGATCTTGGCAGAAATGCTCAGATTAGGCAGGATAGTGCTGATTAAAGCATGTATACTACTGGAACATCAAGTACCCACAAAAATTTTGTAAGAGGTACTGGGAAGTCAGATGGGTTTCCTAAAGATCACTCTTATGGTTAAGGAACTTTTTTCCTCCTAACATATACAAATATCTATTTGTATTGGGTTTGTGATTTACTGCTGGAATCCACAGAAGCAAATAGATAATAACCCCTCGACCTTCTATAGACAAAAATAAATAAAGTATGAAAGTGTTCTAAAAGAAAAATATTCTAAATATATCCTAAAAGGAATATCAATAGATTCTAAAAGAAAAATTTTTCTTCTAAAAGAAAAACTTGAGAGTGCATGTCAGTAAGTTATTGTAAAAGTATTACTTTTTAGGTCTATAGGGTTTCTAATTTTCCAAAGACATCAAATGTCTTAAAAAGGTAAGCAAACCTGTTTTCCAACCAGAGTTAATAAAACACAAATCAAGGCACAAATGGGTCAGAGGTGTCACAGCCACTGGAGCAAGATAGCAAACAGGACTTAGTATTGATATTCATGCCCCATCCTTGACACCATGGTGCCGTCATGTCCACATTTGTCTAAACTTTGAAGTGTTACAATATATGAGGGAAGAAAAAGACATTGCTCACTTTTATTTTTCTATTACTTAGGGTTTCTAACAAAGAGCATGAGACAGCCCTGCTAAGTGTCATGTCAAACATATAAAGAACTACTGCAAATAATTTTAATTTAATCAAGCCATATCCCTTATAGAATAAACCCCAATTCTTTTTGAAGCATGAATAAGAGGAATAAGACTTTCCCTGTCTGCTTTCTGCTGTCCTCAAAGGGGTTAAAAAAGTCTAACACAAAGGAGTTAAGCAATGCCTGAAACGGGATAATAAATGTGACACTCTCTGACTATCAGTAGCAAATATTTGAGCTTATCAAATAATGGAGGAAGTAGTTTAGTTACAAATAAACCAATCTCTCATAAAACAAGCCTTCACACAAGGTGATTTCATTGAACTGGAGACAGCTAAAGGCCACCAGCGGGCAGGACTCCCGGTCCCCGCGCACTCCCCAATGGCCCCGCCTGATTAATGGGGTGGCCGAGTCCCGGGATGCCGGAGAGGGACGAGGGAGCCGGCCCTCGTATCAGTGCAGCGGCAATAAATAAAGCATCACAGAGCTGGTGCGAGGAAGTGACTCATCCTCCTGGAACACAGCGGGGTTTGTGCTCTCCCTCGGCCGCCCCCTCCCCCTCGCCCCCGTTTTTCTCCTCGGCAGAGACCGGCGTGTCCCGGAGACTATAGTAGATGTCACCGCTTGGCACTGGCTGTGCAGAGAGAGGACAAATACGTGGGTGTGCTGTGGATCGGGGACGAGGGCCTTAAAGCCACAGCGCTCCGGAGGGAGCATCTGCGCTGAGGCGAGGGCAGCAAGGCCTTTCCAAGGACGGCTTCCTAACGGGAGAGAACTGGGTCACCCTTCCCATCCTCTTGGCATCTGAACGATCCAAAGCGAAAAGCAGCAACTTTGGCAAACTGTTACAGACTTTAATTCCAAAAGTTATGTAAGAACACGAGCAGTTAAAACCCGGGGGAGCTGAAGCGAAAGGAGGGGATGTGAAGGGGAAGGAGTTGCAGCATGCCCGTGGCTGCGCTGGGAGCTGCAGTGTGCTTCGGCCGCCAGGTTAGCACCAGCCAAACCCCGTGGTGCTGCCAGCAGGGCTGAGCCGCACTCCTGTCTCTCCACGAGATCCCAAACCCTCCCCAGCAGCTTCTTCTCAAGGGACATGACCCCATGTCTGCACAAGAATCAATGGAAGCACAAGGCTGTCTGGGGAAGGATGGTAGGATTATTCTCCTGATGGCAGTGTAGCTGTAGTGTCGGTTCTAGGGTGGACTCCTATTTTTGTCATGATGGGAGTATGTGACCTCAATGTAAGCATGCAGGAAAACCATTCATACATCAAATAAATTCATTTTCTTCCTCTGACTAAACTGTAAGTATCAATAACAAAATTTATTTTTCCCCCTTTTGTTTTCTAGTCCTAATGTGGCTCTTATTTGCTACATAATTCATAGTAGACTAATTAAGCAAACTTTTGGATTTTTTAACTCCACATGCTCCACATGTAAACTTGTGAAACACATTTTCAAAAGCTAACAGAGACTGATAGCCTCAATTCAGAATGCAATGAAAACTTAATTTTTCTTTTACTGTGAAGTAATACAGAAAATCTGACGTTCTGGTATTTGAGAATATAACATGGTGTTATTCATGCACATATATCTTATCTCAGTGAATCTTTTTCTATATTTATACATTTGGATAGAATTTTATGTAGACATACAAGTTAAAATACGTGAGTATAAAAGCAGATTCAAAACAGGTCATGCAACTGCTTTAGTGTTTGAAGTAAACCTTTTCCCCATCCCTGCCCATTTTGTTGAATCTATTAATTATAACACTGGAAAACTCCATTAGCACCTTGATGTTCAGTCCTGAATGTGGGCTTATCTTTGCTGGCTAAAAGTCAAACAGTATACAAACACTTCTCAAAGTGAATGTAAGTGCATCACCTGATACAGCATGAAATCACCTGGTCAGCTACTGTTTTCGCTACTTTTGCTGTTTCTAAGGCAAAATAGACTTTAGTGCCTTTTAAAATAGTTTTGAATGATAGCAGAGATTGACTTTAGTAAGCTCATTAATGTAATCTGTGATTTCCACAGGCAAAAACAGTTGAAAGGCACTCAGCACTGTCTCAGCTGCCAGAACTATAATGGGATTGGAAGGCTCCCTCTTGTTGAAGGTGGGAGCTGAATCACAGGACATCCCCTGATCCACCCCTCCCACCCACTTGCCCAAGGTTGCTGCTCTTAGCAGGAACTGCTCAATAGGGGATGCAGTGAGTCTTCAGGAGCCCTGGATAATATTGATATACCAGGCTAGGAACTGAAGAAGTAGAAGCTTATCTGTCCCATTACAAGTGATCATTTCTCCATAACAAAAAATTCAGCTGCCTGGAATGGAGGTGGGGGGATGACATCCTTTAGCTGTGGAAAATAAACTCTCCTGCAATCTTAAAGCCTTACATTCAAATGATCAAAAGGAAACTCTGAATCTGCCTTTTGATAGACATGTCGCTTACTGGAATCCTGAAAGAGTCCATGGAGAGCAGTAGGCTTGATAGCTGTGTAGGCTGTAACTGGTTTGAAGGTGGTAATAAGAGAAAATGAAAAAGAAAGTCATGCAAGTCATATGGGAAAAGCAAAACAAATCCCTGCCACTCCATAGGCTGGTTAGGCCCAGATTCATCTACACAGATCACCTCCCTTGCCCCCTTTATTTTAAAAAAAGTGTTCCTATGTAAAGGGTGTGGGATGGATGAACTGCTCTATAGATATTGCTATATATATACACATATATGTATATACGCATACACACACACACACACACACGTGTGTATATATATATATATGTATATATATTGGTGTTTCCCCCCTTCCAATCTCCACACCATTGCCTGGCTTTGTTTCCAACTAAAACATACCCTCTGTTAGTTACAGCTTTTCTAATCCTTTAATAAACAGCTGAAATACTTCTTAAAAATTCCGTCACAACTTGTCCCAAAGCACGTCAGCCTCAGCTGCACACTCGCACAAGGTGGGGCAGGCAGGAACGACAGGCCTTATAAAATCTAACATAAACAGTGTCATCTCTGCTGGGATTCAGAGGAAGAGTCCACAACAGAAACAGCCCTAACTTGTATCCCAGGGTTAGAACCACTATTGCAATTCAGCCCATAAGGTCTGTGAAAGCTGAAACAAGTCTCTCTATCCTGTACCCAGACAACTAGATGAAAATTGAATGCAACACAGAGGTGGTGTTGAAAGAAAACAGTTTCTGTTTCATTTTTATCCCCTAAATATTGCTGGTGAGGCAATGCTGCAGTGCAAGGGTTAAGGGCTCTCAGAGAGCCATGGTGCACTTTAGCTGGGGGAGGAGACGCAGCAGAATGGAAGCCTGTGCTGCTTTCCCTGGGAAGCTTTTAGATTAGTGTGCTTCCAGATGCATTTCCTTGAAAGTGATTTAGTTTCAGCCTATATCAGAATCCTTTCATGGATCCTATTCAAAATAAAGTGCTTTAAGAAAAGCACTGTGATGGAGTTTAAAGTAATCCAAAAAGTATGGGTTGGCTTAGAATTTCTGTTACAGCTAAAAGGGCCAGGATTCAGGACAGGAGGATAACTGAAATTATGCCTCCTGTACATACTAAGCCCTTTTTGACCTAAGGCATTTACCACAAAGAACAGGAGGCTTCATCACCTCTCACAGAGCTTACAGTAAGGGAGGTACTTTTTATGTCCCACTAAGACTTGTTTCATTACAAGATATCCTTCAAAATTATGCTGAATTAACTCTCTCTGGGAACAGTCTCTCATGCCAGCCATGATAATTTCTCTTGGTTTTAAGTACAATTGTGGAAACATTGTCCCATTTGTTACCTCAGAAACTGCAGGTTTTTTCAGGAATAACTGTTGTTTAAATAATGGTTATTTTTTTCAGTATCAAGCCAAAAGCACAGACATAGCTTTTAAAAATATTAAGTGTTCATGAGCAGGGCTTATCCTGCGAATTAAAGCCAGGCATATGTTCTTAAGAGAATTATTTCTTTAAATTACAAGACTGCCAAGGGGCCAACTGAGAACAATTAAGAAAAATGTCATTGTTCTAGGCACAGAGAGTAACAGAGGAGACATCTACACTGCAGAGCCTAGGAGCCATTCCAAGTCCCCACCCCAGGAGCAGGCTCTTGCTGAGTCCTTGATCCCAGTGGACCTCAGCCCAGACACCTGCTCCAGATGAATGCTGCTCTAAGGAGCACCAGGTGTGGGTGTTGTGGAGACCTGGAGAGTGCTGTGACATGTCCTTGCCAGTAACTATGGGCATTGCAAGAGATTTATTATCTCTTGCAATAAGAAAGAGAGCTGTGATCTAAGTAAACAAACTGGACAATGGGCTGGAGAGAACTGATGGAATGCATACTGAGCAATGGGATTTGCATGAGTCTTCCTGGTTGTTCGCTTGTACATTTTTCTTCGAGATGGAGTGGCAATTTCTTAAATTACTGGAGTGGGGTTTTGTTAGATGGTGCTTACTAAGCTGAAAGACAAAGGAAAGAAGGCAAAGGAGACAAGACGAAGAAGCTTGGAACAGTAGTGGAAGGAATCCAAGGCAAAGACAGCATGCAGGAAAACGCTGCAGGAGGCTTGTGCATATCCTGACCACCAATGCAAAGTATGTCAAGATGCTTAGGGTGTGGCTAAAGGGATCTAATAGCAGTTCAGGGGCTGTGAGAAGATAGGATGGAGTGGAACTATTTTGATATCAGACCCCGGTCCTCTCCTAGCACCTCTTACAGAAGCAGCAATAAAATTTTGAAAATGCAAGGATTTTTATTCCATAGCTTTTGTAGGAACCACCTTATTGGAAAAAGTCACCATCAGATTGTGAGGGAAACTGGCAGATCAGTTAGAATTTGCATGGCTAAACACCAAAGCCACTACTACTTTATAAGAGAGTTTTATCTACTCTTATTCAAGTTGCATGGGGAAGGAACACAGAGAGACACATTTTTAAGGACCTGGAAGTGCTAATTGCTTTCCCAATCCCTATTTTGGAAAATAAATCTATTCCTAAAAACTAGAAGAACAAGGTGTGCTTACCACAATTCAAATCTTCTGATTTGAGTAGAGCAACACAGATGCCTAAGTCCTGGCAATGGAAGAGCAGAATAGGGGGGCACTGACATGGGTTTTCAAAGATAATTTCAATATTTTTCATTTTGCTTGGGAATATTTGTTTCTTCCTGATTGCTCACTTCCTAGTCCAGTTGCTTCAGTATGAGCAACGCATAACTGGGTGTATCCTACCAAACAAAATAGTAATATTTTCCATGTACTTAAAATTCAAGCAGATAGCTGAGAATTGTGTCTCATTATTGCTCCCATGGAGTAATGCTAGACCTTGTCTGAGCAAAGTTGGATTGTTGAGATGCCTGCCACATGGTACAACTACCAAGCTTTAAAAGAAACTACAGTTTCCACTGATGCAGCTCTTCCCTGTTCTGTGCCATGTTATCTCTCTTCCCCATTCCAGCTGCAAATGAGCTCTTGGATAAGGCATTGAGAGTTTAAACATTTAGGTGCACTCAGCAACTGATATTAGATCTTATTCTGAGTCTACAGCTTTCAATCTCATTCTACATTAGTTTGGAACTATGTGTTTTGTGCAGCTTCATCCAAGTTTTCCTTTTTTCTTCAGGTTGAGCACATGAAAAAAGTACGTGAATGCTTCACCTGGCAACCAGCTTGCAGCCCCAGCTCAAGCACCCACTCCGACTTCATTAGGACTTCAAAGGAAAATATCACACAGCTCTGTTGCACAAATGCTGTGGACTGGTGAGAGGCAGCAGTGAAGAGGTTAAAGATACACTAACATGGTCCAGGTTTCTATTTTGTACCTGAATTTGTGAGCAAGAAGGCTTTGGAGATGCACTAGGGAGAAGAAATGGATTCTGGAGATTAAAGGGAAAATTATTTTCTTTAGGTCCATAGCAAACATCTAGAAAGAATTTCTTTTACACCCCAAATGGCCCAGATTATATCAACTGGCTTGGAGTATCCCCACAAATATGTTCTTCCCCCAAGAAAAAACATTTTCTGGGGCTGGGGGAGTGCAGGAGGGAGGGCAGAAGGCGGGAGAATTGGGATATTCGATGTATTGCGGTATGTCTGGAATCCTCTTATCTGTAGCAAGACTGAGAACACCTGGACAACACTTGTCTTCCTCCCCCACCCACCTGTGCAAATTGCTAAGCACACTGAGCTCAAAGCAGTGCACCATACGCCAGTCACATCACAGAGATCCATTGTGACTTCTCCACACATCAAAGAAAAGCCATTGCACATCTTTGCACAAGTACTGAGGGAGGCAGTTGTGAAGGGGTTAAAAGATCAAGTTCTGCTATAAAGATAACAGGAACTGGTGAACATGCAGCAGATGTTCCATGTGGAGGCACTTAAGTTTACAGTCCCACCTGTGTCCATTTAATACCTTTAAAAGCAATCTCCTGTTCGTTTGTGAGGGAGAAGAGAAAATCGATGTTCCAATCTCACCATCTTCTCACAACATCCGCATCCCACACTGAGGAAAGGGAGGAGGGGATGGGATGAGCAAGACAAGAGGGCTGAAACTGAGATTTAAGGACGTGAATATACAGAGATTTATGCAAACACACATCCCCATGTGAAAAGTCAGCCATTCTTTTAGGTGTGAGGGAACTCATTTTTTGTGCTGGGGAGCAGTCCAATCTTAATGTCAGCATTTAGAATGTCTTAAGAGAAGCATGAACAGTAACTAGTCATGTCACAGAGTTTTACATCCTTCTTTTTGTTTCCTTCCTTCCTACTCACATTCTTACATCCTTTCCAGACAAGCCAACTTTATTTCATTACATGTATTGAATGACTTCAAACAACAAAAAAAAAAAAAATTATGTTACAATTTTATAGAAATATACAACTAGACAGATAAAGGCTGAGGCTGTGTATGGTCCATCACACTATCAGACACCAGAGGGTCCACGTGGGAGAGGCTTGGGAAAGTTCCATGGTAATATTTTATTTCCATATATGTGTCCATGGTTCAAATAGATCTGGAGCTAGCAGAGAAAAACCATCCGGTTACACAGAGCTGTAGGTTTGTTTCTGTTCAGTCTGCACTAAGGAGATGAAAACACAGCCTGCAGGTCATATCCAGGGACACTGGATATAAAACCCTGCTTCCTTTTTCTTGACTTGCTGGTTACAAAGGAAAGCTCCCAAGTGTGACTGCACATAGCTGGTACACACACATGTTCGTACCCACGATCACTGGCATCCTGAACTGCTCCCAGGCTGCTGAATATCCCCAAACACACTTCTGCATCACTGCTGGTTGCCTTCAACAAGCAGCAGGGAAGAGGCAGAAATGCATGTCTCAAAGAACTGAAATGAAGAGTTGGTGGAATAAGGGTAGTATGGAGCTTGAGAATAGTGATCTTAAAAGGGAGTAAGTTGTTCAGATGCGTGATGTCGATCTCTCTGTGAACTTCCACTGACATCACTGGGATACGGTTGTGCTGGAAAGTATGCAATTTGTGTATTTATACTGTGACCCACGAACCATAATTTAACATGGAATTTAACCCTCTGTGCTTAAATGACTTTGACACCCCGAGGCTACAGCAATTCAAAGAACAAAACAACTACTGTCTCCTCAGGCAGGCAGGGTTCTTAAAAATATAACGTTACATAGAAAACAAAGGTAGAATAGTTTCATAACTATGTACAACACACCTTAGCACCTTGTCTTGTGCCAGATGTCTCCTCACTGCTGGCTATCTGCCATTTGCACCAGTCTCCCATTTCAGGTCTTGGCACAACCTAAGTCACTCCCTCTCATGATCTATCTGAAGGAGGAGTTAAAACCAAGCAGTAGCTGGAGGGTAACCATGAGGTACCTGCTTGCAAAGGAGATTGCTTCTCTAGCCCGCACTCCTGAAGAATTTATTCTATTTTTGTGACTGTGCATGACAATGGATTGTATGTTTGCACTTTTATACCTCAGTTTACCTACTTTCTGTTTTTTCCCCCTCATGCAACCATCACTTAAAGAAAACACTTAAAATGTTTCACGTTGAAAAACTGGGATTTTAGCATCACAGAATGGTTTTAGCACAGCAATTGTTGCTCAAGACCTAAGGCAGCAGTAGCAGAGAGGTGCTGGCAAACAAGAATTCTGACTTTATCTGCACAACTAGGTGCACAGACAAATACACAGGACTGCATAGGTACAAGCTACCTTGTTGTCAAGTGAAGCATTAATGTATTTAAGAACAGCTTGGCAAAGTAGCTGCAATACTTTATTAATATAGTTTCTTCAAAGTTCATGTCACAGAGAAACTGGCTGCTACCCTCTCCTCCCCAAATCAGGCACCTTTTCTGGAAATATTTGTGGATCTGAAAGGAAACACTGTTCACAGTGAAGTATTTGCAGAGTTCAAAGCTCACCAGTGGAGAACAACTTCTGGTTCAATGCTAACAACCAGGGCTCTGACTGTGAGAGCAGGCAACAACCTCATCTTACTGCTGCCACCTGCCTAAGGATTCCAGAGGTAGAACCCCGTGGGTTCACTTTCACGTCCAGAAATCTGATGAAATCAGGAAGGCACAGTCATTTCTAATTCCAGATGAGCTGCCTCAAAAACTCACAGCATGCTCCTTAGAAATGTAGCTGGAAAACACTGGGAAATTCCACTTCTTTCTAGAAGGCACTACTCATGATGAACTAGTGCCAGACCTGGCCACAGTGAGGTCCTACAAAAGATGAAGAGGTGGGTTTATTTTTTCCCCTACTACATTGCTCCACACTAGCTTGCCCTATGTTATCAGTAGGCTTGCTGGGTGGAATGAGACCTTCCAGACACCTTGCAGGCAGTTCTGGGGCTGTACCCATTGCTTATTTGGGTACAGGAGACTTGTGAAGCTCCATGGCTTCAGAGCACACTGGCTTTCCTGGCAACCCGACCAAGCCTCCTGTTTTCCCCGCTTCCATCTTCAGAATCAATAATTTCAGTCTCTTATTGTTTCTGTTATGTAGCTGTATCTTCCCTTTGTTTATTTTGTCTGTAATCCCATTTCTCTCCCCTACTAGACCCAATGGTTTACACTAGGGAGTATTGCCAAGGACCTAAGCCTGTTTATTAGAGAAAGACCTTTTGCACTGCACTGTCCCTGGGGAAGGGTGGAGGTGTGGGCTCCAGCCACCTTCCCCCACCCCCTCCATCCCCTCCCAGGAGCCTGAGGGGCCCATCACAGGATCCCTGCTGTGGTACCCATTTCTGGCCCCATCCATTCTTCTTACCTTGTGCAAAAGGATTTTAGTAATGTACAGTGCTAGTAGGCTATCTGCTTATTAACCCTTTAGGGTGGAAAGACAGACTTCTTGAGGGCCAGGGTGAGAGCTGTGGTGGTATCTCCAGAATCTGCTTGCAGCAGGATTTGTGTCCCTGCTTGCACCCATCTCTTTTGTGGCTCTGGTGTCCTGTGGACTCTACCACTGTGCAGTGATCAGTGGTGGGCTGGTGAGTTAGGGGTTCTTAGGGAGTCAAAGCACCTGGACAGGACTGCCATGAATAACACATTTTGCCACTAACAGCTGCCTAGATATAGCAGAAATCTCCTCAAGCCCCCTCCACATACTCTTCCTTCTCTTTTGACTCCAATGCCTCTATTAGAATGAGCAATGAATCTTCTGAGGCTAAAATCCTCCTGCTTGGTTCCCACCACAGTACTTTTTTTGTGCTAAAAATAGCCCAGTGAGCACCAGTTATCAGGTGGTTACTCTCTGAGGCATGGACTGCACTCACTGAAACTTGCAGGTTTGGGATCTGCTTCACAGAGCCCTTTGGTGTCTTTGTCTTTAAAGACTATTCCCCTCCCCCATTCCCTTTTTCTTTTTCACTGACTTGCTCCTTCCTGGCAGGCAAGTTACCATAGAAAACATTCTTAACTTGCTCTATATCTGATACTTATTTATGTTTTCTTCTCGATTACTGTTAGCCAAGAAATAATTCTCTGCTTTATCTACAACTGAAACCAGAAAAAAAGCAAGCCACAGTTTCAGGACTGTGAAGGGTTTTCTCTTGTTTTTTCTTTGCTGTGGTTATTATTTTTCCATTTTTTAAGATGAATAAAGATTACTGCAGCACAGAATTAAAACATTTGCTGTAGTGTAAAATGTTTGGGTTTTCAAAGGTAGAAAAAACTTATTAAGTGATTTTCAAAAAGTTTTCCCCACTGACCACAAATGGAAACTCTTTTGAGTTCTCATGGTAAAATCTTGGGCTTTTGATGTTGATCAGAAGGGGTCCTTTGATGCGTCTTGTTTCTTGTTGAGAAGAAGCAGAATGGAAGGAAGCAGAATCGCTCAGTATACTCCTGTTTATATTCCTGTTTTCTTTTCGGATGACATTTGAACAATTTCAAGTAGATAAACTCATTACCTTAAAGCAGAGTATCACCTGGGAGAGCAAGAGGACACTGCTGAATGAGTCCAGTTTTATGCCCAGTTTTGCTGTCTAGACTTGCACTGAATGGAGGTAGATTTATGGATGGTGGAGAATGTAGTGGTTAGCTTTGCTGAGTGCAAAAGGAGTCACAGTGGTAGTATGGATGCCCACACAACAGTGGTTGCATGCTTGCATGTAGCATCTAGTACATTAATTGTAGTTTTGCCAGAATCCTGCAACATAGACAGAACTTCTCTGACTCTCTAAGGTTAAAATAAATAATGATTGCCTCTGGCAGTACAGCATTTACGAAATCAAATGCATGTGTTCTATATCTGTAGTGCTACACATGTACCACTGTTCTATAAACGTGCATCTGTGCCTTATCTTGGATCGGATGTCATCATCATCTTTGTATGGCATTTACTGGCAGGATACCATTAGAAATTAGGAAAACATACACTTATTACTGCCCAGCATTTATCTCCATATTGCTAATAAAAACCAGATCTGTGACATCTGAATCCCCTTAAATAGTATGAACTAGCATGTGGCCAAGCTGCTGGTTACCAGGCTGACCAGGGATTGCTGCTGTTGTCTGCTCTTTTTTATTCCGGCCTTACCTGGCATACCAAGTGCCAGTGTTTCACTCAATTTGCATTCTAGAAGGCAGAAGGAGTCTGAAGTGGTAATTAGGCTCTCCATTGCTCTGTAAGTTTTACTGCTGTAGATATCCAGAATCTGATTCTCTCTTGCAGGTTAACAATGTGCTGGGCAGAGCCATTAATTTCAACAAAGGTGCAGATTTGCACTTGTAAAGGAGGACTGATGCTGTCAGATGATACAGATAGAAGAAAGGTAAACCTTTATTTTCCAGCTGACTCCAGAAAGCTGCAGCTCTAAATGTATACTCTAGACCTGAGATTGTGGTTTATGGTTGTGTAAAGTTGCTTAATTAGTTAAAACAGTCTACCAAAGAAGATGCAGAAAAAACCTTCTCTTGTTTCAGATGATTGGGATGTCTTTCCTCTTGGTGTTGTCCATTTGTTTAAAATAAAAAAAACCCAAACTTGAAGCAGCTAACCAGGCGAGAATAGCCCAATGGGGAGATCTCTTGTTCCAGCTTAGATAAACGTGCAAAATGGGCTCAGATGGGATGAGGCAATAACGCTTCTTCCTCTACTTGCAAAACACTCATTGTTTCCTCTTTCCTGTAAGCTAGGGCAACTGGAAAATACAGAGGAGTGTTGACTGGTACACTAAGGGAGAGATCAATATCACTCACTTCAGAGGTTTTGAGATGTGTATCTATTTGTTCCGCCTGCTGTGAACTTTTGTTTGCTGTAGAGTATTACCTGCAGTACAGGCATTTCTTCAGATGTTAGAGAAACTAGGACTAAATCTAGTTTACAAAGCCAGCAAGAATGCCAGGACCTACCATGAAATGGAATTTCCTAGTAGAACTTTTCAATCATATTTGACAGGAAATTTTAATAGCTAAATTTGTATTGATGGACATGGCAAATGCATAAAAAGTGATGGTATTTACCCAGGTTTTATAGCAGCATGTTTCTGTGACAGGTAAACATTACAAATCTACATGAAGGACATCCAGAAGTAATAATTAAGGACAAAAGACTAAGATGAGGTCTCAAATTCCCCAAGCAGTGGAAATACAGCAAACATAGCACATACTAACAAATATAGTTCAGTTATTCCCACCCATGAGTAGTTTGCATCTCCTGTAGCTCAGTCAAATTGTACAAATACCCTTAAGCAATGGTTCAGTACTGGCCACTTTAATGTCTGATTGATGTCTGTGGGATAAGTCTTTGTCTTATAGCTACTGAGAGAGTGTGTATAGAAATGTAGCTGATTTTCAAGTGTAGCAAAGTCTAGTTTCGAAATGAGTAGCTAAATCTTCACATTTATACTTCCGGGCAGTACAAATGCCACTTTCTGGGATTCATATGGAATTCTCTGTGGCAGCCACTGTCTGACAGTAATTGGACTGTCATGAGCCTACATTTATTTGAAACTAGGCTATTTGGATGCCTTAACCTATTTTGATTTGCTTTCCATCCTTTTACATCCCTCAAGACCTCACATTAGTAGCTGATGGATCCAAACGCTGGCGTTTTTCTACTTGTTCTTTCTCTGGTAATAGCAACTTGTAGTCGTTGAGTAGTTTGTCAATCAAAGATGCTTCTTCCTCATTTTTTGTAAAAGATATTTCAGTGCTAGTGTCGTGTTAATGTGACCCTGTGTTGTTTTACTGTGATGGGGTCACTTTTTCCAACCTCAAGTAAGAATTTGATAATAAATTGTCAGTGGAGGGTCAAATTCGTTCACTCCAAATCCAGAAAAACAAGAACTGTAATAGTTGTCCTTTACTTCTCAGGTTAATATCCTTACTGATTAGCTATAGAGTCTGTCCCTGTTTTCCTCCTTTGCTTTTTCCTTCCTGGAGCCACCTTTCCAGATGAAACTCAGCACTTCTGCAATATATCTTAGAGTGCATTTTCAATGCCAAATGTTTTGGACAAAAGAATATGATACATATAAATTGAACCGTTTTGCCACCAAAGAGAAGCAGATGGTGCCAACTGTTAGTAGGTGCCAAAAACTAGTGAGATTTTTTTTTTTTTAAAGATAGTAACTAAGATAATTGAAATACTAGTAAAATAAAATCTAACTTGGAAAAATGTAAGTTAATACACTCCATGCAATTAAAATATTAGATGCAACTTTTTGTCTCTGTGGATCTGTTTTGGGATTTTTTTATCCTCCATTTCTGTTTTGGCTAAAAAAGAAAAGATGCAGTAAATTAGTCCAATCAGTTTGGTAAAACATGAAAATTAGCAGATGAATTTGAACAGAGTAATGTATTAAAAGAGCAAAGATAAGTGTATTGGTCCAAAAGAAAAACAATTTTATATGCTGTCAGGATGTTACACGGCTTGGATATACTGAGAAACAACTGATCTGATAAATATGATATTTTCTTCAAAATTTGAAAGATAAAGTTTGCCAAAAGGAAAACTCAAGTGTCTAAAACTGCTACTACACATTGACATTCAACTAATGTGAAAGGCCCTAAAAAACTAACACAAGAACATTCAGTGACAGGTAATAATTGGCCTAATTTTCCACTTTAATAATTAAAGCAGTTGTTTCAGTCTGAAATAGTTTCATTATAACCAAATACTTTCTACATAACTGTATTTTTGTTTTGCTTTTTTCTTCAGGCCTCTTCCTTATCAAGGCAGGAGAACAATACTATAAAATGCCTTTGGAAGAAGTTTTACCACAAATGCTGTTCATATGAAAATACAGAGTATGAATAAACAGATGGCAATGACAAGAGCTGCAATCACATAATCACAGGGTGAGAATGTCCTCAGTTCAACCTCTTGCCCAAAACAGGAGAAACTCAGAGGTCAGATCAGGGAGTTCTGGTTTTTTTTTGTTTTTTTTTTTTTTTTTTTTTCCTTTTGGGCCTTGTAAAC
>VZRH01006240.1:96927-107453 GCA_013397555.1 Urocynchramus pylzowi
AAAAAAAAAAAAAAAAAGTGGTCTTCAGAATTTGCTGACTGGATTACATCTCTGTTGTCCATAAAGGTTGTTTAAACAGCTTCAGCACTGAAATTCAAATACGTATCACCATTTCAGAAACTGAAGTGGATCCAAAACGTTGACACAAGGCTGGTAAATGTTTAATGTTGCAAAACCCATATTTTTCCATGAAATTTTTATTTAACTGATTGGAGTGGCTAGAAGTCACTCATACCAACAGTGAAGAGGCATGTCTTTTTCGTGCAGTGACAACAAAGAAATATTTAATTCAACAATATAAATTACAGATTTAGGAAAAAAAAAAAAAGGTTTCCTATCTTCAATACATATTTCTTACCACTTTCATGGTATCCAGGCAGCCATATATTGGGAAACACTTTCAGGAATCTGTGTTGGTTTTGGCCATCTATGTAGTTTATAGAATGAGTTTTTGTTTATCAAAAAACTGTTTTGAAAAATATTGTCGGAGTGGATATACAAAAAAATACTTTCTTAATTAAAATAAATCTAAAAGTATTGGTAAAATAAGCATATTATGATTAAGCAAGTGACTATTTCATCTTACAAATAGAATATTTGACAATGTTAAAAGTGCTGCACAAAGCCACGCTGCAGTGGTAAGGAAGGGATTATTTCAAAATGCCAGTATAAATATCAGATGAAAAAAACAGTTCCTCTGCAATGAACAGTCAGATAAAATGTCATCTCCTAATATTTTGTTAAACTTTAATATTTTTTGGATGAAAAAGGGTGTTTGCCTGTCAGTCTTTTGGTCTTTCTTATGGCATTTCTTAGAGTCACAGACTCTTTCCATTTGGTTAAGGCATTTTGGACTGTTATTAACTATGTCCTGCAGAAAGAAATAAACACCCACCATTAAACTAACAAAAAGGGTTTCCAAAATATGAAGACGTCTTTCACAGTATCTGAAAACTTTGTTGCACAGTGGAGGAAGTATTGGATCTACAGCTGGCTGGATTATTTCAGCTTTAAGAATAAAATGGATTTTTCAATCTATTTCTTAATCTCTCCTTGTCTTTATCTCAATTCATGACAAGGATGTTTCTGCTATCTTTTCCACTGAATTATTGTTTAAAATAATTTTGGTTTGCATAGAAGTGTGATACATATTAAGTGATATGATACTAATGATCTTCTACTTTTTAGTATGCAATGATTTTAGAAGACCAGGGGCATAATAAATTTCAGCCTAAGGAGGAGGATTTATTTTTCTTTCTCTAATGTCTGTCACTGTAATTCTGCTAAAACACAGATAGAGTCAAAGTTTATTCTGGCTAAAATTGGAAAAGATTGTTTATGACACTGTGGCAAGTTTATTTTCCCCCACAGCATTCAAAAGAGAAAGACCTGTATTTGCTGAAATTGATCTAAAACAGACTATGTTTACTTCTCAACAATTTTATTTTTTTCAAAACACTTGAAGAAAATCTGTCCTAGCAGCTGATAACTAATGTGCAATAGTTGAACTATTCAGCTGCTCTTGAGATCTTCCTAAAGTGGGAAGACTATTGCCAATTCTCACATGAGGATACTCATAAACAAACCTGGTTACACCAAGGAGAGATGACCTAAGTTTTATCCCCCATCATTTCAGAGAACGCCATGGCACCAGAGCTCATTCTCCTCAGCCCAGCTTTCAGCTCCTGATGATGTGGGGTCATCCGTGGCTCCCTCAGTCATGGCTGAAGAAAGATTGTAACCTCCAGAGGCTAATCAAGGTCTCAGTAGTGAGATTGCTGTCTCCCTCTCACTATTGATTATGGAGGTCATCTGACACAACTGTATTCCTAACTGAGGCACCTCATGGTTTCTACATGTAATAAAACAGAACTGAAGACTGTACTATTAATTTTGAACAAAAGAGACTGCTGTAGATAAGAAAGGGAAATTAACAGGGAAAGAGAAAGAGAAAGAGAAAGAGAAAGAGAAAGAGAAAGAGAAAGAGAAAGAGAAAGAGAAAGAGAAAGAGAAAGAGAAAGAGAGAAAGAAAAAAGAGAAAGAAAGAAAGAAAGAAAGAAAGAAAGAAAGAAAGAAAGAAAGAAAGAAAGAAAGAAAGAAAGAAAGAAAGAAAGAAAGAAAGAAAAAGAAAGAAAGAAAAAGAAAGAAAGAAAGAAAGAAAGAAAAAGAAAGAAAGAAAGAAAGAAAGAAAGAAAGAAAGAAAGAAAGAAAGAAAGAAAGAAAGAAAGAAAGAAAGAAAGAAAGAAAGAAAGAAAGAAAGAAAGAAAGAAAGAAAGAAAAGAAAAGAAAGCTGAGTAAAAATTAAAATATGCTTGAATTTTAAGAAGGGTGAATGTAGAGATGTGGAGAACTGTTGTGTCTTTTGCTGCCCACCACCAAGGGGTCTGCAAGAAAGGAAACATGATATAAGTCAGATAGCAAGTAAGGCTGAGCACTACATTGCCCTTCACACCTGAAACACTGTGTCACAGAGAAGATGAGTCTTTCACTCGGTATCTATTACTTTTCTGATGTATCCTACCCTACAGAAAGCTGTTTTCTATGTTGGTTAATAAATAAGTTGAATATACCAATGGGGTTATTTAGTACTGGTTTTTATTTATTGAAGTCTTGACTTTGTGTTTTCAGAACTCAATGAGAAATTGTTCATTGACAACACAGAGCAGGTTCAAATCCTTGGGATATTCTTTCCTCCATCATCTTAAAAGGAAACTGATCTGTTATATACAATATCTTAGTTTTCATTATTATCTATAGTTTTCATTATTATCCAGAGCTTATTTTGTTCATGTTATAGAAATAATACCAGATCCATATAATTGAAATATTTAAAAGACTGCAATTCATCCCACTGGAGAACAGTTGAAAGATGAGATAACTCTTCAAAGAAACAATGAAATCTTTAAGTGTCTTCAAATGCTATTATTACAATTATTCTACTAATACCCTATAAAAAAGATTTACCTAGGCAACTAGTCTGCTCATTATGATAAAGGTTTACCACCCCAGAGCTGGTTTATTGAGTGATACATTTTTTGTCTATCTGCCAGCTGAAGTTCAATAACTGAACAGTAAAGACACCATCATAACAGGCAGATACATGTTGAGTAGAAAATGGAAATAGGTTATTAATATATTACTCTTCGTTTAAAACAGTATTTATCTTCTTTAGGACAATTTATAATTTTCATTTACTGGACAGAATTTAAGCACCAACATTTTACTTTGTCACTCCTCTTACGAAAGGCTGTTCCTCACATTTACTTTTCAGAAAGTAAACTCATATTCTGTTTAAACAGAAACTTGGCAACACATACAATTTCTGTAGGAAAGATTAACCAACCTGCTTAGGGGAATGCCTTACAAAATCAAAACAGACCTAAAAATGTCAAGTTTAAATATATCTCCTGGTAGAGAACGATATCTCTCTACAGGAAACACCCCCAATTTCTTCACAGTGTTGTCATGAAATAAGATTTTTTTAGTTCTAGAAAAAAAATAGCCCAACAGCAAGGAATGTAATTCTTCCGGTAAGCAGAAAATAAGTTTTGCAGCCCAGAGTTTTCATTCAGCAGTTTTTACATCCTTCTGTGTAAATACCATCACACCTCTGACACTATAAAATATTGTTTGGGAAGATAAAAAATGCATAAACAGGAAAACACTTCTTTTCAATATGCAGAAGGAATCTTCAAAGGAGAAGTCATTGGAGAGCCATTATTCAATCTGTGGAGAATGCTGATGTATGAGGAAGTATGTTATCAACAGAAAGAGATAAAAGGACTGGATCTACTCTGTTCAACAACAATTAGGTTTGCTTTGAAAAGTTTTACAGTTTCAGAAAACATGAGGTTCTTTCAATTTTGTTGAATGTACCTGTGTTCCTGTATGACAATATAGAATAAACATAACAAATTGAAGTAAATTTTTAAATTACTGCTTTTCTCTGGAACCTCCAATTTTTCAAATTAAGTTTTTATATGGAACCTCATTAATGATTATGTCTAGGGGTGGACACTTCTGAATGAAATATTATTAAGTTCTTTTATATTTTTACTGTGTGGAAAAGAAATGCATAAAGTAGTATTATTATACCAGTAGTCATGATGTTTTCTGGCACGGCATAGGAAAATTATGTTGTGGTAGATTTTACCCTTTATAAAACTGACTGGAAAAGAAACACACTTTCAGACAAACCTGCAGTTCAAGAAGCAAATTTCAGGGTTAAATACAGTTTCAGCATGAATAATAAAATAGTAATAATAATAATAATTAATAATAATATTCTACTGTTCTAATTAATATTATCTGAGAAAAAAATTGCTTGGCATCATTAGTGCCAAGAACAGATGCTTTAAAGCCATGAAATAACACCTTTGAAGTGGTTAATTGGAGAAATCAATCTGTATAATGAAACAAATATATGCATAGAGTCTGTGATTTTAATGTCTAGACTCACAAAATTATTTTATAGATATGCTCTCAAGTTCAGGGCTGAGACATTAGCGATGGAAGATATTTTTTCATCTGGGAAAGTGAATGGGGTCTGAATGTCCTCATCCTTCACTGAGTGCTTGACCAGTTATTCAGACTTATGATGTTTTTATGGTTTTTTTTGTCTTTCTAATTTGTATAGGAACATTTATGGACATGGAAGAAATATGTTACATTATGAGAAGGTTTTGTAGAAGGTCTAAGAATATAGATGGGTCTGGTTTTGAAAACCTTTGCCATGTGGATCGCAGAGGTGTTAACAAGTCTCTCACATGTTAGTTACTGGTCTATGCTGTTCGTTGATGATGTGAATTGCAGGGTTTGAGTCTGTTTGAAAACAAAGAGGGATTTGGAAAAAACAGCATTTAGCAGGATCCTGTATCTATGTATACTGTAATTAGGTCTTCTAAAGTGAGGGCATGTGAGGGTGTGATGATTATCCTTTTAAGAAAGGAACAGGACAGCAGAACCTCAAAACCTAAAAAGACTAAACTGAATGCTGACAGATACAGAAGACAATGGGGACCTGTTTGCAGAATTTCACTCCTAGCAGAATCACCCTGCCTATGTTGGGATTTGTGTCAAATTCATTGGACTTTGAGTAGATTTTGGGAAATGAAATCAAAAAATCAATCAAAAATCAAAGAAAGTTCCCTTTCTTTACAACTTTTTGTTTAAAACAGATTTCTACAATTGCAGAATTTCTCCCCACCCTCAGAATTCCACTTGGGATTATTTGATGCACAGCTATAGTCACTCATTTCCATTTAAGACAAATTTTGCTGGATGTATTCTGATTTAACAATGAAATATTTCCATTCCTTTCATGAATCAGCAGCTGTTGCCATCCCTGACAGCTGGCTTAGTCAGGCTGAAGCACCAGCGTGTGTTCATTGGATGATACTTCATTTGTTAAATCATTTGACTAGCCACATTGATGAGTAATATCTCACATGCAATCCAAAAAAAAAAATCAGCAAACAAACTGTCAGTGGCATTGCAAGCCATGAGCATGATCCCCAAAGCTGATTACAGGAAATATGAGGTGCTGGCTCTGAGCAAGCCTAGGGAGCTGAGACTGGGAGCAGGAAGGACACCAAAACCAAGGATCCATATATGAAACTGATTGCTTCAAATTCAATGCACAAGCAGTGCTTAACTTAAAATGACACTTCAAAATTTTTTTTTTCTTTTTCTTCTTCTTCCTCCTCCACACCTCCCTTACAGAAAATTCTTTTATTCTGAAATTTTCTATAGTTCTGCTTCAGTGAAAAGAAACATTCAGGGTTCACAAAACCAGGTGCTGAGGCAGCTATGGAAAACACGAGCAATATCCTTCTACAGAAACCTGCAGGATGGTGTCTGGGGGAAAAATGACTCATTAGCTGGACAGAGGACATCACTTTATTTATATACAATGTCTTTGATCCCTCTCCCACTATTCTTCTATGCAGCTCTCCAACAGTACATACACCTGAAGAACTCACAAGCACTCATTAGGTCCACATGGAATTAAAAAGCCTTGCTTTAACTCTTAAATGTTGGGCAACAAGTTAACCGTGTCCCATGCTCCCCAAATGCTTTTCCTTAGTCTAGCTTCCTAGGGAATGGAAGGCACACTACCCTCACTGCCTGAGGTGGGTCCAGTGCCTCTCACTTTTAAGGACATTGACTGAGATGCTATTCTCCTAATTTTCATGAGGACATTAGAACTTACAGTACAATCTTTATTAGGTGCTATAAAGTCTGCCCATGTGAAAGCTGTGTGAATACAGATGTATGAATCCTCACACCTTACTGTAGAAGTATCAAAGGACAAGACGTGAACTCCTAAGAAAGGAGGCTTCCTCAGTTTTTATGCTCATGAAATCTGGAGGTTAGCTGAAGTAGAACAACTCTGGACACAGCAAGCAGATTTAAGTGTTGAATATAAAAAATACAAACCCAGACATAATGGGATTTTCAAGAGTTCAACAGAATCTAAAAATTCCTATCAGTTGCAATTAAGGAACAATTAAGCCAGTGTGAAATGCTTCCGAACCCCTAACCCAGACTGCTTTGCCCAGATAAAGTTGTATGTTGCAGCTCTTGGAAGTGAATGAAGAAAAGTTCTTTTCTGTAGGTATCTCCACCCACCTTAGTCATGCAGTATGAGTAAAGACACATGTAGCTGAATGTAAATAAGACCATCTGATAAGGCTATATGTGACAGGAATTTTTAAACACTGGAATGGTGGCCTCACAATGTCACTCTGCAGAGCTGGACTCTTGTGTTCACAGGCGTAGTTTTACTGTATTGTAACGCCTTCTGGATGGTGATAAGTAGCACACTTGCCAAAATATTTCTGACCGGCACCTCCAGCCTGGCAGTGTGCAGCGGGTGTAATTCAGCTGTCTTTCCTCAGGTACTGCTCCACCTGGAGAAGCAGAAATGGGACATAAATTGTAGGTCCACATTTCAGTGCATTTTGGGCAGAGCTTGCATTTTCAGAGTTTATAGCTTTCAGATGAAAACAGTCACATGTTGCTAGGAAAGGGGCAAACAGTGTGTACCCATGAGATCAATCGGTAGCCCAGGAAAATCACTCTGCCTCCCTCTAAGTTTATGAAGCACAGGCACACAAAACAAACTCTTCCCTATTCTTCAAGGGCAAGAATATCCAGCCTCAGACTTAATCAAAGTGTTAATCCTAGGAGAGTTACACAGTAAGATATTGTATTCAGCTTTGAACACGAAACTACTAAGTGCCACAAATACCCGTTACCAGTAATATGTTCCCTGGGGATCCTCAAAGAAGCTCAGACTGTGGAATGAATAGGCTACTTATTGCCCTTGGTCACACCTGTGCGAGCCCTGCTAATTCAGACAGCAGCACCTTAACCCAGGGGCACCAGGAGTGAGGGTGGATGGAAAATGTTAATGAGACTGATAACACCACAAATATTTAAAGGAAAAAACTCTTGTTTGGAGTGCTCAATTATTTTGAGCTCTTTTGGCTTCCTTTTGACAGAGCCTGGAAGATGCTGGTCATAATTACAATTGCTAAAACAACAACAAAAAAAATCTATGGTCGTTAACAGTAACAGAATTATTATTTATAAGTGGGATTTATATAAATTCAAAGAAATGCTAAGGCTGAAAAAAACTCCAAGATCACCGAGTACAAGCTTTAACCCAGCACCATGTTCACCTCTAAGCTGTGTTACCAAGACATGTCTTTTGAACATTTTGAGGGATGGTGATTCCACTACTGCCCTGTTGCAATGTCTGACCACCTTTTCAGTGTAGAATTTTTTCCTGATGTGCAAAAGTTACCCATGTAGCGTGAAACCTACCCAGTTACCTATATAGTGTGAAAAGATAGCCATGCCCAATTCACTTCACCTTAAGATGAAGGGAACATATCTCTTGATGAAATAGAGACCAAGTCCTATACCCTATTCTGAGTTTGCCCCATAGCAATGTGTAGTGCTGGCTGTACATAATGTCCTCAGGTCATATCTTCTGACTCCTCACTGGTAAGGCTTCATCTGCTTACGTGTGGACTGCTTTTTCTGACATGTCTTGAAGTAGTATCTAAGCTTCTCATGACCCTGGATCTGTGTATGAAATGTTTTTTGCTGATTAACAGCATGATGGAAGGAACAGTGTCCATCCTCTAACACAGGGGGTATTAGGGTCCCTTAATTCTGCTTAAGCCATACAGGAGATTTTTTTGCTGAGAACAATTAACCAGATAATTTTCCCCTGTCATATTCCCTCCAATCTATATATTTTCCCTAGAAAGGCTAAGAAAGACTAGAAAAACTAGAAAGATTCTTTCCTAGAAAACCATGACTAAAAAAGGACAAAATTAAGGATCATACAAAATAGGGAGAAATGCCATGGCCATCAATGGACAAAAACTGACATGATCAGGCAAACTCTCCCACATTTCAAAACATACTGTAAATGGAAACAGGAGGTAAGAGGTTTTGGTCACAATTTGATTTCTGTCCTCTGGTCACTTCACTTCTCAGAACATAACGGCATACTCCAATTTTGAAAACCATTATCTGTTACTTACTCATTGCACAAAAGTAGAGTGTAATTTATTCATATCCCCAAACTGTTTCCTAGTGAAGCATAGGTTGCAGACACATTTTTAATATTTTCTTTATCTTAGTATCTTGATACTAATAGAGCTCCCATCCTTTAAATAATTTTGCTGTTGTTGCTGTTTTTAATGTAAACTATCAAGCATTCTATCTGACCCTCTATAACTCCCTGTACCAATGTCCTTATTTATAGAGGTAAATTTTCAAGAAGTCACTGAAGCAATGTCTCTAGTAGTCAATAGTACAGAGTCAAGGCCAGCTTGGATGAGGCTTTGGCCAAGCTGGTCCAAAGGAAGGTGTCCTTGACCATGGCTGGGAGGATGGAACCTGGTGATCTTTAAGGTCCCTTCCAACCCATATTTCAACGAGATCTTGGTCCCAGGCTGGAGCAGATTTACAATCATCCATGCTGCTTACCATGTCCTTTAGATGCTTTTGCTCCTGACAGAGAGCAGTGCAGCTGTACAGAAACAAGTTGTGCCACACTACTTGCCCCAGGGCCAGAGACTTGTTTGCTGGCCTGTTTTATGTAGTTGCAGCCTAGAATTACATCCTTCATTTTTTTTCTATTGATTTACATGAAATGTTTATCATTTGTATATGAAAAACAAAGTCTGAATAGGGGCTTTCTGATCTTCTCAACCACTATGATTATTTTGTCAAGCTAATGAAATTTTCCATTTGCATGTCTATGTATTTTGAATGTTTTGAATTCTTAGGAACATTATAAAGAAACAAAGAGACAAATAAAAATTCTTAAACTGTAGCATTTAACTCCACATTTCATTGTGTGTATAACATTTATAACCTGCTAATTACCATAATATTGAATATGTAATCTACATTCATTTTTGCAGCAAAGTACTGCCAGAAGTCCAAATTTCTGTGTAATACTATTTTCATTGAAAGAAAATTCTCAAAACAACTGTGTTGTAAGAGCACTCTTACCTACCTGAAATTTCAAGTATACGTCATATGCTATTTTGAAGGTTAGAAATAAAGATTTTGATTTTGCATTTTAGAATATTCTCTATAATTCATACACATATATACATATGCAAAAATTGACAATAATAATAAATGAAGCAAAATATAATTCACTTAGAAACATTTACGTCAAAGCTGCAAAGTAATTTTTCATTTTTTTCATTCCAATGCAAAGTTGGAGTAATTTTCAATCATGAGATTTTCTCATGGGATAGACTTGCTCAGATTTGACCAGCCATTCTAGGAATTTCAGAATCAGAGGGGAAAATTTTGAAATTACCATTTTTGGGGAAAATTTTATAGCAATTTTTCCAACCTTGATTATATTCCTAAAATAATTCTTAAAAAATCCCTTAATTTTCAGGACTCTAACCAAGTGACATTTTTTACATCTGTAGCCAAGTGTGGTTACTGATGGACATTTTCTTTTTTTTTTTCTTGTCCTCTCAAGAAATGAGGAAATCAGAACTAGTCACTACTTTAGAAAGTGTGACCTGTGTCATTAAGAGAGAGTCAGTACTTATCTCAGTGTACTGCTGAATGTCTCCTCCTCAACTTCCAGAGGTGTCAAGTTCATCTCCCATACTGTCAAAGGAAAGCCCACTGACTGGTTACTGTGCCAGATATTAGCAACTTAATTATGGCAACTAAACTTAGAACATGCCTAGGGAGATACACACTTTCAAACCTTGACATGTGCTCCACAGAAAACAATAAATAATGCCAAACACATGCTTTCTGTTTGTCAGCAATAAAAGAAATACTTGTTGCAATCCAGACATCAAGTGACAGTGCCAAAACCCCCTTCAGTAATATGCATACATTCTCCAAACACTTTAAAACTCCACTAGCAAACATGCCCAGTGTCACACCAGTGTGCAGTTTACTAACTAGGTGATGCTTCAATATTCTTTCTATATAAGTATTTCTTGTTTTGGCTTTTTTTT
>VZRH01006240.1:107529-125607 GCA_013397555.1 Urocynchramus pylzowi
TTTTGTTTTTTTTTTTTTTTTTTTTTTCTTTTTCTTTAGAAAGAAAAGAGGTGGAGTTTAAAAATGCAATCTGTGTTTCCATTAGCACTCTGTCATAAAATAATAAGCCAATTTATTCTTTGGTAGAACTTCATTGACCTTAGTAAATTTAAATTTGGGATGATGTTGGCCCACCAAGGAGAGTGGAGAATATTTGCAGTAAAACTTGAGAAACTCATACACATACCTGATTCACTTACTTTGCTGCTCCCTTTTTGGTCAATGATCAAAGGTTCCTTGCAATTTGCAGAAAAAAACCCAGTGGTTAAACCAGTTCCAAATGGACCTGAGCAAAATAATTTTTTCACCCTGTTTCAGGTGAAGGTAGTTTGATATATGGGATTCAAGAATTAAGCACTTATTCAAGGAGAATCAAAAGCTCCTCATCAACTGTGTTAAAAAGAAAATAAAACAAATTGAACTCCTGCAAGCTAAACAGGTGGGGGTTTTTTTCCACTCCATTGTATTTAGAAATATTTAAATTAAACCAGTAGTATATAAAAGAAATCATATCCATAAGTACCAAAAAAAAAGGACAGTGAAGTGAAAAGTGTTGAGGTGTCATCAGAATATGCAGGGCCAGATTCCTTTCTTTTATGATGCTCTGTATTAAAGAACATAACTCTGTGGCAGGAGTTAGGCCACACTTACCTTAGTAACTCTGAAAACAGAAACCTCAAGAAATCTTGATCAGCAGCCATTCCCACTGCCATCCAACCCAGTCAATTCCTGATTCTCATTTCTGGGTAGATCGTATCATTCTAACTGGTTAAATCAGTAATTGGAAAAGATAGGAATAAATACTAATTAAACACAGATGCAACTGCAGGTCCCTCTTTTCATTACAACTACAGATACATTAAATAGTAAAGGTGACATTTCCTTAATATTACATAATGACATTTCTTACCCTCTAGCTACGCACTGTCCTGTGTAAGTATTATTGACTTCTCTGTGAAACCTGATATTGACTGCATGCCCAAAATGTAAACACACAAAAAAATTTTCCAGCTTAGCAGCCCAAATAAAGCGATGAACATGAGCCCAGTCTCTAGGACAGGAAGAAAGGATATATACCTTTCTGCCTGCATTTAATAAAAAAGTTTAGGTATGAAGAGATAGCATCACAGTCCCATCTCTTTCTAAATAAATAGTGGATGTCCTCTTTCCTGTGGTGAGAAATACAACAGGGGCTGTTTTCTCCTGTTCTGTAGACAGGTGGATAAGCTCTCTACCTATAAGAAACTAAGTGCATGCCCACTGTCATGGGTTGACCCTGGCCCAATGCCAGTGCCCCCATGAAAGCATATTTCCCAGAATGGCTACTGTGAGATGTGACCCAAAACAGAGCAAAGCAGGCTTCATTGTCTCAGGGATAAAGGAATACAGCTTTATTACATCTATGACAAACACAAAAGGAAAAAAAAACATACACACACAATATCCACAATGGAAGTCTCCAAACCACTCCTCCTCCCCCCCCTTTCCTCCATCACAGCATGAGTCAAGGCTTTACCTTCCCAATCCAGCAACCACCCCTCGAACACTCAATTCTCTGTCCAGTACCATCTCTCACTCTACCACCTCCCAGTTCATCAGGAGAGAGGAGTCTCCCTCTCGCACCACAGGCCTCCCCCCAGAAGCACGGTCGAACCCTCCTGTGCCTCCATCGGCACACCTGGCAGCCATCCAGGGAAAATCTGCCAGGGTGCAAATCTTCCTTCCATGTTCAGTGCTCTCACCACTGACCATGGATCCAAACTGCTTCTTGGGTGTCCTTTTTTAAGGATGCTTGGCCCAGTTCCAGAAGAGTGACAGTCTCACATTTGGGACAGCAGTCCCCCCCATATTCTTTCCCCTGGGGCCTGGGGCTCTCAGGAACAGAGATCTCCTCATCCATCTCTGTTCCTTCCACATCTTCCTCTGACACACTGCACTCCTCGTGGCTCCCAGCCATCGCCTCCCCCCGGAAACAGTCTCTGAATTATAGAAAGAAATAGGCTCTGTCCCGTGGCTATGCAAGAGAAAAGTCCAGCCAAAAGCCACTCCAATCATCTCCTCCATCCAGGACGCTTCCCATCCTCTGCTGACATTTTCTTACTTACTCGAACTTTCTCTCCACTTGCTCATTTCCATCTAGCTCTCTCTCTTCTTCAGATTAGGGAGGATTAGTGCTTCTGTGGCTTCCATTGTCCAGGAAGGGGTTAAAAATCTCAGCCGCTGTCTGCCAGAACATCTAACTCCCACAGCTGGCTGACCGCGGCTGGGCACCTGCTTCATTCCTTGCCCTCCCCCTTCTCCTCCTCAGCCCGAGGTGCCAGCACAGATATCACACTTGGAGCTGGCACAGACTGTCTCCGTTCCTCTCTCTCTGGGGGGGGGCCTGCCCAAAGCACCCCAGGGTCCCTCAGGGCTCCGGCCTGGCCTGCCCAAAGCACCCCAGGGTCCCTCAGGGCTCCGGCCTGGCCTCCTTCACCCTGGCCAGCCACAGGGCTCACCCCCATCCCCACCCAGACACAGCTGGGCAGGGGAGGGCAGTCCTCTTCCCCCCCTGGACCCAAAAAGGAAGTTCCCCTGGGAATGCTCTGCTTTTTAACCCCTGTGTGCTTTCAGAGGTGTGTCCAGGTCCCTAGTGGCCACACCAGGTGCCAATATTCACCTCTGGCCACTGGTTGGCTTGACCACTACTTTCCCAAAAACTTCCTTCCTTGTCAAACCACCACACCCACCAACATCATGAGAAAATGCCCAGTCTCTCCTGAATTTGCATCCTTTGAGTTGAGTGGATTATGATGGAATACTCTGTTATGCTAGCTTTCAAAAAATGATTCACATTAGGTGCTATATATGTGGAGAAAGTAAATGAGTCATGTCCGTTCTCCCCACTAGTGGCAAACATGTCTGAAAGAATTTGTCTCAGGCCTCAAGTCTGAGCCTGGAAAAGCACACATTGGTGAGGCTTCAAGCATGGTGTGAAATGGAGCTGTGAACCACGAAGACCAATTTCGTACAAGCAATACAATCCAACTTTAAACATATGGGATGGAAACAGCCCAGGTTTTCTCCTGGGTTTATTAGCTTATGTTTTTTATTCAAGAGTTGAAAGTGTCACAAGGATAAAGATGCAAGGAATTTGATGAGCAGTTATCAGAGCAGAAGAAAGGGACAGTGGGTTGGGGTTGATTCATGGAAAGCAGGAGAAAGAGAGGGAGAAAGTAGCAGAAACAGAATTTCCAGCAAAATATCTGGAAACCTTTTCTTTAGAGGAAATATGGTGGTCTTAATTTTTTTGTATCTGATAAAAACCAATATGAGTACCAAGTTGACTTGTGCTTGTTAAAGTTTATTTGGAAAACAACCAAACTTAGTATGACCCTCAATTATGAGAACATATGGAAACATGAGGAAACATTAACAGGCGGCAGAAAAGCCGAAACTGAAAATGCTTAACCCAGGACCAAAATGAGCGCTGGGTTCCACCTTGGGAACTGAAGTTTTATTGGACTTGGAATTCCTTGAAAGCCTTGCAGAAAATGAAGTATTTATCATGAAATGCAGTGACTACAGCTGGGAATCAATTCTGGAAACACTTAATATGTTCAATTCCCATTGACATAAATGAAAATATAAATCAGGTTCTGACTCATCTATTTCATTTAGATCCATTCTTCAACCGGGTTACAGTTGCTTCAAAGTCCAGAATGTGCCAAAAATTAGCTTTTCAATGCTGACTCTGTACAATAACTGCATTTTGTTGAACTTTGTAATTTACATACATATATCTGCTCATAAACTACATATCTAGAAAAACCCACATGTATAGGATATCTTATGAGCACTTCTACAAAATGAGTGATATATGATGCTTAGTTTTTCTTGCTTTTCTCTCACATCAATGTAATATAATTTGTGGAAAAACAATGTTGTTCTGGGGTATATACATATATACATATATATTTATATATATGCATGCTGCTGATCTACCTATTTTGATAGAGCCACAAATGCCATTTTTCAGAATAAGCAACAAACATCCTTTCTCTGATAAAAATAAATGTGTGTTACTGGCTAAATGTGTCATTTTAGTACTGTGTAATAAGGCTGGTGTTTATACAAACAAATCAGTTTTAGTATACAAAACCAACTAAAAGTGCTGATACGTGTCTGCATGGATAGCCATCTATAATTAAGTGCATGCTTTTAAGCCAACTTCCTAACAGGGATCTGCAATTAGAGCTGGCAGTACTTTTGATAAAGTGACATCACATTTCTGTTCTGAGAATTTTGTCCATTTCACACTGTAATGTCTCTCAACTCCAATATAATATTTTTTTTTTACATTTCTATGCTCATATTGTATTAGTACAGGGGGTCCTGATTCTATGAACTTTATTTACACATAGAGGTCCAGTGGAAAACTTAAGTTTACTTAAAAGAAATAAATATAGGTTGCTTTCTCTCACACTGCTTATGTGAGACAAAGGACTGCAAAACCGGTTTTATTCAGGGCTTGTCTGCACTGCTTAAGCTCAGAGTGCTCAGAATTCACATCAAATGATTTGAACTAATTTAATGACAAAAAAAAATCTGTATTTAGTATAAGCTCTTCAGAAGGTTTTAACTCAAAATTTATATCCTAGTTTAATTTCCAAGCTCATGTACTTAGTTATCATTATAATTTTAAATATTAAATACAACCAGTATAAGACCTTATGCTATTATGATTTAAATGGAAGTGGTTTTTCTCTCTCTTTCTGTCTTTATGCTAATTTTGCTTAAAGACAGCCTAACCTCAGTGTGGTCACCTTTATTGTTGGCTAAACAGATACCTTAGTTACAGATGAAGAAGGATCATTAAAGGTTTTCCAGGTAGGATCACAATAGCATGTTGTGAACCCTGGCAATATCAGCCTGGAACATTTCCTCCTTATTCATCAAAGTAATGCAGGATATAAAGGTCGTGTTTTTCCTATACTCACAGTTCTCTCAGAGTGGTCATTATTACAGATTTATTTGCAAAAATTAATAAATATGAACGAGTAGATTTTCCCAAGCACCATTGTATCACTATACAGCCATCTAAAACATTTTGAACAGTACTTAGACATATTGTAAATATTTATTATGGTTTCTACTGCCTGAGACAATCTTTATGAAATATCATCTTCCTTATAGAGGATATAAACTTTTCTGTTCATAAGAGTTCATAGCAAATCTACTATTGCTCTGTTTATTCTTTCACTTTTAATGAGTTTTATAGTTCCAAAATACAGACAGACTGCAAAAACTATCTTTGTGAGCAGAAACAAGTGAAAAAGTCTTTCTGATAGCTCACTATAACATCTTTATGCAGAAAAATAACAACAAAACCCCTCTCATTTCACATTGAGACAACAACTGGTCTCATAGATCCTGCACTGAACATAGAGAAGAAAAATATTGTCAATTTTGCAGCCTGACTGGCCCCCTTATTTTTCTTGTTCTAAGTTAGATAGTCACTTAGGATTTTTTTGTTCTACCATCACTGAAACAAGGATTTGGATTCAGTTAGCAAAGCATGCATCTATTGTCAGTCTATTTTTGCGTTTCAAAACATACAGACTAGTCTTCAAATGCTCTTTTTAAATGTCTTGGGTCTCTCATTGGCCATGTGTCACATTTGCCTGCCCATATGGGTATCCTCTTTTTGGAAAGAAAGAAACCAGTACGACTGTTTCATCCTTTATGTGGTGCAGAGATGGTAAACTGGCCTATGGACTTTCACCCCAATTTGATATGTGGGAAAGGGATGTTTCCTTACTGGTTTCTTTAAACCATTAGCTTTATTTCTGCTCTTGTTTTGTACTTCCTATGAAAAGAAGGATAATAATTTCCAGGAACCTATACACCTGTAAATTGTTAGGATTGGAACAAGTTATGATTTTTATAACCTAAGTAGTAGTCAGAAAATTATCTCTGACTTGAGTAGAGAGCACTGTAAAATTGTTTACAAAATCCTAGAACAGCTATACAAAGATTTTATTCAGCCATCCTACTAAACTCCAGTAAAAGTTTTTTCTTCTTTCATAACCTGTGAAGAGTGAATGGTCTAATCTTTTAAGATCTGTGTGAAGTCCCTCTTGTTGGAAGGAAAAGGCAAGGTTGCAGAGTAAAAACTGACTATAAAATTTATCTTTTGTCATTTATGCATTTAATTTTTATTTAATGCTATATTTATGATTTACCAAAGAAGGAACACTAGCATTTTTTCACCTATCACTTTCTTTTTGCTGTGTCATTTCTTCATGACAATACTTAAATAATTGCAGCATACTACTTAATTCTTAGAATATACCCTGTGCCTAAGACATGGAATATCTATTTGGCTGCACCTAGACTCGTTTTGGTTTTTAAGTCCAAAAAATTTTGGTTTTGTTGTTGTAATTGATGTCCACTTACTACTATTTCCAACTCTAATACTCAGTTCAGCAGTGTTAGTCATGTTTCTGTTTGTTGGCAGCATGGACTATATAATGATCCATAGAACTCCAACCTGGCTTTAGCTGGGACTTACCCAACCTGAAAATTGTACGGTTCTGTCAACACATAATTGAGCCTAAATCCACATTTTGAAAAGCAGAGCTTATTATTTGGGGCTCAGAGATATGCTAACATAGCTATGTTATACAGAGGCACAAATCAGCATCTCCAAACAATTCTTCATTGCAGAGATCTTAGATCAGGTCAGAGGTAGTTTTGGAGTCTGTCATTGCATAATTTAGGGGAAACCCACACAACTTAGGAAAACACTATGCCTATGCAACCTCAGACTTTCCACAAGCTTAAAACAAAGATCCTCCTGTAAGTCTTTTAGAATGACCTATTAGACTGAAGTGTCTTGATCTTGCCCAAATCATTCTCCAGATACCTTAACTCTCAGAGAGGAATCTTGTCTAAATCTACACCTATATGCACAGTTGTACAATATTGCTAGCAAACACTAATTATCAGGTTTGTAGGTTCTTTTTTAAATGGATGACTTGCTGACTATAATTAGAGAATATCAAATTCTAAGACTATCATGTTCTACAAAAACAATTTTTGGACTATCACCTTCTTGCCTGTCTTCTTACAAAACAGTCAACAAAAAGATTTCTCTTTTTCTTTTGCATATGTTAATTGTTGAATTGTTAGTATTTCTTGCTGAATTGTTAATATTTCACCCCACATATATCTCATTCTCTTTTTAACATTCTTCTGGATCACATTTATTACTTCTGGATTTAAATGTTGTTAATACAACTTCAGTCTGGGAAGGTATAAAAAAAGATTTGAAAAAACTTTTTTAAGGTCAAGAATGCAAGATTTCTGTCAAGTGATTTAGAGTAGACATTTTCCTGCTTCTTTAGTCCATCTTACTCATTAAAAAAAAATTCAGATATAGATTAAACATCAAATATCAATGAATTGTGTAATGATGTGGGATGACTTCTGAGTCACTACCAGAACACCCCATGATTCATTTACTAAAACTTGAAGAAAGCTATTAATGGCACAAAGAATAGCTGCACAGTACTGTTCTTCACAGCTACCACACCAGCTTAGTAAAATCCTATGAGCTGAATTTAAAAGATGAGATGTTTTTGTTGGTAGATCAGCAATGACCAAGAAGTAGTACAGCTCATGGGAAAGTTTGAGCGTGTTGATCACTCACACAGTAGAAAGCAACTGCAGAAATTCCTTCATCAAGAGCAGTGACACAACTAGGAAGTGGGAAAGCCAGCACAAGACTGCAAAGATTTTATAAAGCTGATCAGAGGATCAGAAATAACTAGAAATAAAATTTAGGTGGATAAAGATGGAGAGACAGAAAATTAAAGATCCCTAACTTTCCTCATGTCAGTAAGCCCAGAGTTAAGAAAGTGGGATAGAAGTTTCATTTTCCAAAAATACATTTGGATTTTTTTGCAACTTAGGTCATTAATCTTGGCTAATGGAATCTTACTGCATGAAAAAAACAAAAGGTTTTTTTGTGTGTGTGTGTGTGTGTGTGTGTGTGTAACTACTACTGTGATTTAAAGAGAGAGAGAACAGAATTCCCATGAAGAAACAGAGATATAAATTAGGTTCTGCTGACCTATACCCCTGCCATTCTCTAATATTTTATTCAGAAAAGTGGTAAGAATCTGAAATGTTATAAATCCCCATGCTAGAGATACCTTTCCCAGACCCTTTTCACTTTCTTTTCACACCTAAATTAATTGTTCAGAAAACAGAAATTCCTTATCCCGGGTAGTTGTATTTACTGCTGATATGACTAATCAGTGCTAAGTGATCAATGAACGGTTTTGCTCTTGAGTAAGATTCCCTCACATGGAAAAAATAATTCATGTAGAATTGCAGAGATTATGAGCTGTTATTACCAGTCTCATGCTCATATACCAGTTAGATGCTCTTTCAATTTAGTTATAAAAAACTATGAAGGAATGATCCCTTTCTGCAAGCAATGCCTGTCCAGAAGAGAAGCACATTCATACTTCTTTTGCAGAACTCTGTCAGTGGTAGTATTTGAACAGGTTGTATCACTTAAGTGCCAGTCAGGGAAGGTGATGATATTGTGTTCTCTTACTCCAAGGTGGAAGTTTGTATGCAGCCCTATTGTGACTATTGCACAGGCCTTGTTCTATTCTTTTAGCTAATGTTAAAATCCATCACTTTCATTTAACATAATCTCTACTACTGCTTTTTTAAGGAACAAATGTGCTTCATGTGTTGGCAGAGACAACAGTTAAAAAAATGAGATCCAAGAAAAAATAGAAGCAGAGTGAACAGAATATTTTACAAGTTGAGGGCTTTTTCTTTTTCTATAATATTTTGGCTGTACTTTGGAGATCTTATTTATAGATTGTCCCACATTTGGGGCACAAGCATTGCTCATGCATCTCATGACACATACAGAGACATTCTGAATTAGCAATTGAATCTTAGAACATTTTGAAATATCTTTTAAATATGAATTGTCAATTTTAATACATGTAAATGTGGTCTTTCATGGTTATCTTTTCAGCTACATATCCATGTAAGAAAGACAAAGTCTAATAATGATGTAAGAATTATCTGCCTGCAAAAGTCAAATCACAAAAGATGAGCTGTGGCTAGGAACCACTATTGTTTCAAAAATATCAGTGTTGTATTATGGATGAAGTACATGTTTATCCAGTTTAATGTATTCCATTTTAAAAGTAACTTAAACAAATGGGAGAAAAATCTCCCTCCTCTTTTAGAGAAAAACAATATTTTTAAGGCACTGATCACCATTGCTGTATTGACCTAACTACAACCTTCTGCTATAGCTGAAGAAAATTCCTGTGTGAGAAATCCCTACACTGCTTTGTTTATGGAGTTGGAAAGAAAATAAACTATTATATCTATTCTTAAATACTTAAGATGTCTTCAGAAATCATAACAGCAGTGACCTTCATAAGTATCTGATTGAAAAGAGAACAAGACAAGGAAATATCTTGCAGGATTTTTGCTTTACTCTTGCCCAAATTCCTGATTTACCTGGGCTACGTTTGATTGGTGACATTTTACAATCTCAAGGGTCTTTTAATCAACTTTACTTTTCATACNTATTCCTGATTTATCTGGGCTACATTTGATTGGTGACATTTTACAAAATGTAATTTTTGTATGTATTATGTAAATTAAAATTTTGTAAATTTTGTATGTAAATGTAAATTAAAAGGGTCCTTTAATCAACTTTACTTTTCATACCTTCAGAAGACTAAGATTTCTCTTGTTGCTCATATCATTTTAGTCTCAGAGGATCCACCTTCATGTTTTCTATCTGGGAGCTGTCATTGATGGTTGTGTCTTGGTGCTTTCTGTATCTTCCTGAGGACTGTATCTATCCCAGTGTATGGATCTACATCCCAATCTCCAGTTCCCTTTTACAATGACTTTAGGTCAGGGTTTGCACTATATGAAACAGGCTTCTCATTACAGCTGTGTGACTGGAAAATGGATCCCTCCTGCCATTGCTTTTGGGAGAATGTGACTGCAAACTAAACGGAATAAGGTTTTCGTGACAAGTCATATAAACAGTGGCATATAACCGCTCATAAACTCAGTAATTCCAGAATAAATTCTCAACTTCATTTGATGCAAAATCTTCTAGAATCTACAGTGGGGCTAGGATTTGTACTGCTCTTAGTAAAAAACTAAATATGACAGTGTCTCAAATGTGTAATAAGATCTGAAACACCTCTCATGAACCACAAAAGATTTTACTAAGGAATTCACATTAGCTGTAATATTTCATGGTGACAATAACACATATTTGCAGCTTCTGGCCTCTTTTGGTATTTAAATACAAGTATTTTAATACGTAATTTGTAGCATTTTATCAGCAGTTCTACAAAATCAATGTAGCATATCATAATTTCACTTCCAGTGCTGTTTTCCACACATATTGTAGCTATGTCAATTGATGTCAATGGGATTGGAGTGCAACCAACCAGGTAAAACACTTAGTCTCAAAATATACAAGAGTATAATTTAGCTTTCCCTGCTTGAATTGCTCTGTGGTATTTTTATTTTCCCTCATTTTATTAACTCCCCAGACCTTCTCTATTGAATGCAGAAAAGAAGTTGCTTGCAGACTAATGAATAAGCCATGCCAAGTATAAACTTACAGAAGAGTTACTCATTTAACTGGTTCATATTCATCAGGAAACCATGGCTGTGTTCTTATTAGCAGTCAGTTGTTCATACTTTAATAAACTACTCATCAGTGTTGATCTGAAAAACAACTTTCCATTCTTATTCTGTCATGCTCTGAGCAATGCTTAGAACATAATTCCAGCCTCTCAATCACAGAGTTGTTTTAATGTGCAACAGACAATCAGGATCACCAAAGCTAGAGACAATGGGATACAATGGAACCGGACTCTGAACTCATATAATAAAACTCTGTATGTGCTTACACATGCCAATTAGAAGTTGTTAAATACTGCAGATTACAGCTCTTATTATAATGGGTTTTCAATACATGGGAAGCCATTTGGGGAGACAAGAGATGATTTTTGGTCAGTGGAGATTTTGCTGTATTTTTTCAATATTAAGACAAATAGCTTAATACAGGTAGTTAAAAAACCTTTTTCCTGTGTTGATATTAGCTTTTCTCTGTATGCTTTCACAGATGTTAAAAAAGAGCTCTACTAATAACACCCTTTTTGCCTGGGACTCCATTCTTTTTCATCGTCTCAAACCAAAAAGGGTCTCTTAGCTGCCATAAATCTGAATGCAGCCCTTGACTTTGAAAACCACTTTTAAGGCACTGCTGTTGTAGAGAATTAAAGGCTAATCAGCTTTTTGTAGGCCAGCATGTTTATCTGTGCTTTTCAGCAACTCAGAACTCCATATGGTTTTCCTTCACAATATTTTATAGAGCTGTTTTTGAACTCCTCATTTTGAAATTAAAACCAAAGTTTAGCCAAACTATGCTAAATAGGAGGTTTTTTGCCAGCTGTGCTGTGGCTAAATGCTCTATAGGACTGGTATCTGCTCCTTTCATTTGCACTTAGTACTTCTATGTATGAAACATGCAGAAAATGACCTCATCAAAAGAAGTCTGACATTCCCACAAGGCTTTTGAAGACTTTCAAAACATAGCCATGTGTTTTCCTGATACATATTTTGTGCCAGAAAGGGTGTAATGAGTCATCACCTTTGCAATATTTAATACCTCAATTAATGTAAAGCCTCTTTCAACCTTTTTGCTGCTAGTAAACCTGTTACACTTTTAAATATAATATTTATCTGATCAGCATTGCCAAAATACGCTACTTAGTCAGCAATGTGAGTATGTTTCTTCCAACGGATCACTTTAAAAACCCTTACAGTTTTTAGTGACTGGCCATTGAAAAGTTCTATGCGTAAGTTTCTTGACCTTAGCATGGAGTAGCAACAACAGTAATAATTAATATGCAATAATTAAATACAGCAGATCAAAATGCAAAAATTCCTTATGGGTACTGATGATGATTTGAAATTAGTGAGAGATTTTCTTCTGACTTCAGCGAGCATTTGGTCATGCCGAAGGGAAAAGGCGTTTGCTTCTTGCAGAAGGGAAAAGGCATTTGCTTCTTGCATCTGAGGCTGTCGTTGTGTATCCCAAAACATGTCACAGCAGCTGTGCCCTCCCAGCCTATAAGGGGAACACAAGAGTCATAGATGCTTGTGGTTGGAAAGAATGACAAAAGTCAGACAGACTACAAGGGCTTACAAAGTTTTATTAGCAAATGTCACACTTGACATGGAAATTGGAGTGTTAGCCCCTGACTTTCTAGGATAAGCATGTGGCAGTGGGTTTTGGATAAAGGGGTAAAATGAACAGGAAGAGAGAAAGAGAGAGATGAATGAGACAGAGAGACAGAGAGACAGAGAGATCGTGAAAAGATGGAAGAAAAGGAGAGTTGTTCAGCAGTCCTGGCTCCAGCTGCGTGTTCATGGTCCTTTAGCACTCACATACCTGGGCTTTGTGGGTTACCTTTCTATAGATAAGTTTTCCCCAATCTGGACATAAGTCTCTTGCTTTCTTTTCAGGGGACTTTGGTGGTCTTGATCTCTCCCTATCCTCCTGCAGTGTGTTGTTTTTATCTCCAGTAACTAGAACAAGGATATTTTTCCCAGAAAAGTGATGGCCTCCCTCTTCAGCCACATCCTCTTCTTTGTCACAGTGTCTTATTACCACCGGTCCTTGTTTGGCTCCAGCTTATCAGTGGTTGAGACATATACATACAGCAAATTGTTGGTTCTTACACTAAATTTGTAATCTACCTGCTTAAAACATCTGTCTGAAATCTAATTTCCATACCCCAATGGAGGTGAAGTCTTGAGTAATCATTTGTTGTTCACTATGGGCTGGTTGGTGACAAACACCCCCTATATTAAAGGACTTACCTATCAGAGCTCATGTGCAATAAACTAGATTTCAACTTTTCAAATGCTTTCCTGCATGCACTAGGGTTTAAAAGAGAAATTGAAATTATTCATTGCCTTATAATGTTCACAATTCACAGAGTGTTGTGGTAAGAAGGCTATGTAATTACTGATGTGAAACAACTTTGTGCATAAAAGTCTCTTTCAATTTTTCACTGCCTGTTTAATCAGATGCTCAGAATGATCCATGACTTGAACTTGAGGATTCTGTAAGACAAGTATCTGGGATAAGAGGATATATAAACATTTCAGGTAACAAAATAGCATCATCTACCACACAAATCTTCATTTCTTAAATACGTGCCCCGTCATTTCTTAAGTGAAAATCATAATGATTTTGTAGTATGTGTAATGAACTTGAGATTTGGGGTGCATCTGGAAGTAAACAAAGTATTACAGTGGTGATTTCACTGACCCTTCTAACAGGAACATCAAAAGGGAAAGTAATATACAAAAGAGAAATACTGGTTACCACGATTTCTGTGGGACAAGCACTTGGGAAGGACTGAAGGACTGAAGGCATTTCAGCTTTCTACATTTCATTTCTATTATTATTGAGTATATTTTTACACTGAATAATATCTATTTCTCACATTGCATCTAAACATTTCCATGAGTACTGCCTTGCTTTCTGTACCATAGTGGTTATCAGTACGGCTGTTATTTTGCTTATGCTGAAACAAAATCTTCTGCAGCACTTAGCAAATTTTTGCTTTGTCTAAAGTAGATCTCCAACATTAACAAAACTAATTTTTCTGCCAGGTTTTGAAATGCTTCTGCTCGAAAAGCTTCCGAAACTGCTGAGGTGCTGCCTGCCTGTCAGAAAAGCACTTATTAATTCACTTGCAGATTGATTTGATAAAACCTCTACTTTCCAGTATTCCATTATTATATCAATGTTATTATACCACTAGTCAAACTTCAAGACCACAGCCTGAACATTATCTACCACTGCATTGAATTAATGACATTCAGGATGAGCGTTTCTCTTAATTTTTATAAGATTTGCTCAGGGATTTTCATGACATCTGTAATAATCTGGGCAAGCATAATGGACAGCTGCAATTATAGAGTTTTGTCCTTTTTCTCGACCTGTGCTGTGTGTGCCATAGCAATGTACCTGTAGTTATGAATGCTCTGAAATCGCAGCAACAAGTGAAAGCTGAACAGAGACAACTTGCTGGTGCCAGGATAAGCATTCTTATCAGGTAGGGAAAATGAGAGTTTTACCTTCTATTGAAGCCATAACCTACATTATACTATTAACCAGTTGTATGCACGCTCTGTAGACCACAGATCCATTGCTCCTCAGATGTCAGATGCAGAAAACTCAGATATTGTCAGTTGATTGCAGCTAAAACCATGCATGACATGCTAGACACTGTAGGTAATGAATTGCCCTGGAGGGTGTTGATAGAGCAATCAGTATTTGCATTCCCAGTATCTGAACAGCAACACTGTTCTGTATTATGCCAGTTTTCCTGTATTACATGGATGGCAAGTCAATGGAAAAATCAATGCAAATTTGACTGTGTCTGTTGACAATGTGAATTTCTCCTTTTCCTCCCTCTGCTTTCTGTACATACATTTAAAATCTAGGGCAATGATAAGTTTAGTAATTGTTTGGGCTGTGTAATATTATAGAAACAATCTTGAAGACCTACAAGGAAAAGTAAAGCTCTGAGGTCCATTTTCCCCTAGAAATTATCATGGTGAAGTGCTCTGTTTTAAAGTTTTGCTTTCTGTATTACATTCAGCCACACTGGATAGCAGATAGTCCTTTTTAAAGACAGGACCATAGTCCAGTAAAAATTAACTTCTCTCCATTTCATCCACTGGGCACAGAAAATCATCTTCATTGCCTGAACTCTGAACTACTTCAGGGAAAAGAATGTACTCCATGGGTAAGGATAAAAAAATTTATAATTTGTGCTCAGCCAGTTAATCAGTATTAGAAATAGATAAATACAGGCTGTTGAGACGTTCCAATAAACTACCATATGGTGGGGAAAAGGCAGTGGTTGTTTTTCAATTCTTAATTCTTAAAATATGCTCCAGACAGAGTAGTTAATGCGAAGGAGAAAAATAAAGAAATAGGTTAGCAGAGATGAGCAGTGATAGAGAAACTAAATATTTCCATCATCAATTGTAGGTGACCCTTTCAAAACAACACATTTCAGCATCAAGGGGTCTTGCACATGTTCCTGCAAGCTCACTTAACTAAAAAAGTAAAGTTATTGATTTTGGCAGGGTAATCAATGAGTTTGCTTCCAAATCAGCATGACTAATTCCTGATAGCTTGTCCTCAGCCAGGGCACACGTGCTGGGTATGGTCAGCACATCTGCCCCAGCTTCCATGGAGGATGTGTGGGATTGCCATGGGGAGTACAGAAAACAAGGGACATTTTTGGTCACGAAGCTAGCAAGTCATCACACTGTCCAGCTGACTTCAAATCCATTTCTTAGTTTCTCTTTTAGGAGATATATCTTGGGTGCTTGACAATGAATAGGAGGCATAAGTGCAACAGAGGCCAGCAAATAGGATGAGCATGCAGGAGGTAACAAGTGACTAAAAGAGGTTAAAGAATGCAATTTGGACCAATCAGGTTTTGACCAAACAGCAAAAACAGGAGGCAGGTCATACAAAAATTTCTAATGCCCTATAGAAAGCCCAAACAGAGGCTTGTCTGTGTGCCCCACAACACAGAGCAGTACAACATACAGAAGGAAAGCTCCAGTGATTTATAGGAATTTACACCTGTTGTGTATTTGGCTTGACATTAGACAAAAGTTATATTCTATGACCCAGCTTCCTATTGCCCCATCAAGACACCACTAGACAGTGTTGTTTGAGTTCTGTTTTTTCACAAATTAAAAATCTTCACTGCATGCAGAACAGATCTTTCTCAGCTGTCCTTTCCTTTCCAAGCCCCACCCTTCTCTTAATTTCAGCTTGCTTTAAGGGTCAGTGTAAACAGACATTTAAACCAGTAACAGGTGTTCCCAGAGAGGCATGTTTTTGTTTCATTCCAGGAGGATGAGGTTTGTGACCGTCTGCATTTCCTTCCCTTATATGAGCAGGACCTTCCAGGCAGAAAAATTGTACTAAGCCAGTGTCAGCCAGCAAAAGCAAAATTCACTAAGGAGATTCTCAGTATCACCCCCAAGGTCTTTGCAGAGAATAATGCTGAGACAGGTCATGAAAAATATTGGCCTGACATCTGCAGCATCCGACATGAGCAGTGCATGCTATGTGTTCCACTGGCAAACTCATATATGAAGAGGAGCAGGCTAATACTCCCCTAAACTTCCTCTTTCCTGCAGTATTCAACAGCAATTGCACTTCCATCCATCTCTTGCCTGTCTGTACAGGACCAACACCAAGACCATAACAGGCAACTGGTATCCAGGAGGCCGGTTTTCCTTTTTTTGGTCCATAAGAAACCCAAGGTTTTTATTAAAAACAGGAAGGGGGGATGGGGGAACAGCTAAGAAAAATATCATCATCAAATACAGGTTGGGTAAAATAAGGGTGAAAAAGAAGTGGTTGTCATTAAACTATCGATTCTCCTGAGGTTTTAACATTTCCTTGATTGTATCATGAGAAATTCCACCTTTGATCTTAGAATAACTGTTGATCTGCAAATCTACATGCTCCACAAGAAAAAAAAAAAAAAAAGAGCTAAAAACCATATATTTTCAGACATTTTCACCCTCAGCAAACTCCTCTGTCTCCCCAATATTTTATACAAGAAATCTTGATGAGATCTTCCTTGCATCATCTTCCTCAAATAGGCCTAATCCTTACCCTGGACCCCTTGGCCATATTCCACCATCACCACTGACCGCAGAACTTTAGTTAAGTCAGCAGTCTTGTTGCTGAAAGCACAATATCTGTGCAATTGACATTATTTTTGAACTTTCCACTTTCCCTCCTCACTCTAAAGATATTTTAACAGCACAATAGCTATGTTCCTTTGCAGGAAAACCATGCTGTCTGCTTTGGTCAGTCTGGATACTTTTGGGAGTTCCTCTCAGAGATCTTCTGCAGATGTGAGCTCAGCTACTAAGAATGGCTGGGCATGGCCCCAAGTTTTTAGCTCAGCATATGACCCTTCCCAGAGAGAAGACCTCCAGCCTGTGTCCCAGGCCACATATCTCCCACTAGCAAAACCAGTACAAATATGCGCTGCCAAGAGCAAATCCGCTGGGACTGATTCCCATCCGCTGCTGGGGTACAAGACTACCTCATGTGAACTTTGGCTACCAGCCTTTGAAAATTGACTTGACATGCAGCTTTTACCTAAAAGTCTGACCTAACTTCTTGCTAAACATTTAACGATCCAAACAGCTTGAAATAGACCCCAGTCCAAATGGCTTACCAAGTAAGAAAAATAAAAAAAGAGAAAAAAAATGGAGAAGAAAAAAGAAATTGTGTATGTCCTATGCATGATTTGTGTTGAAGCTGGTTTCTTACCCTCAGACAGCAGGGAGAAAACAAATCTATTTTGTCAAAGAAAAGAGAAGCTGGTTCTCTGCTTTGATTCAGGCCAGATCCAAATGAGTCTAGAAGTTTCCAGGAAAGCTCTTGCTGGCAATGATCTCATGTCTTCAGGTTTTAGTGTATATGGCTCACAAAATCTTCCTCTTGTGGGGAAAGATCATGTTCTTGGGAGAATTACAATAATTCTTGTAATGAAAACAAAGAATGTATTTTTGTTTATTTTTCCTAATGGCCCTGATCCAGCCAGGTTTTGCGTGCTACTAACAGATGTTTCTCGTGAGTGACCCAACATCTGGCACAAAGGTCTTCTGTTGTAATTGTTATAATGAAAACACAAAAGACTGTAGCATTACACACCAAGAGCTGCATTTTTTTAATGGGTCTCCTACTTTGAAGTAATGAATGTGTACTCTGGATTTGGTCCAAAGTCTTTGGAAGTCAACAGAAACTTTCATCGATTTCAATGGGTTTGAGCCTGTCCTTTTATGAACCACTACATCTAAATGTACAAAGACAAAAAGAAAGCTTCTGAATTTTTTTCTTTTTTTTTT
>VZRH01006240.1:133821-165903 GCA_013397555.1 Urocynchramus pylzowi
AAAAAAAAAAAAGAAAGGAAGATGAGGTAAGAAGTTCAATAGAATTATAGAATTGCCATTTTATTGTAATGAGACGTTGAGAAGTTAGAAACATGCCAAATATTATTCACAGAGATTGATGAACACTTTGGATGATGCTAGTGGAGAGAAATTAGAGCTTTGAGTATGTGTTTGAACTATTTCTTTGTTTATTTTTTTTTTCCAAATTTCAATATTAAATGCTATTGCCTGCATATAGTGGCCAGTACTAAGTAATTGAAAGAACTGTAGTTGAGTCAAGTCTCTCTATCAGAACTGCTTATTTCCTCATGCATCCTAGTTACATGAAGTTTGATGTAGTTGCAGGTGAAATGGACTGTGGAAAATGCCTCGACATTACTCCAGTTGTTTGAGGCCTCTCATCCAGGACCATCCCACAAAATGCTATTCAAAGGATGATCATCATAACTGCTACTCAAATTAAGGAGTATGGGATAGATTTAGACCATTTCACATAATTACATTAAGGTCAACCACATAGTTAATATGTGTCGTATTTAACCTATTATTTTTGATGGAATGCCAGATCACTGAAGCTGAAGGGAAGCTGGATTGTGTTGATTTCTGTGAAAGATGAACGGATTCCAGGGAGGTTTAATCAGGCAGTCTCAGATTTTTATGAAGACTGTGTGTTTGAATTGTATACTTCTTTAACTCTTATTGAATTGTCTAAAAATGCTGAGAGATAGCACATGTGACAAGAAAACAAAGATTTTTCATGCTTGACATTTAGTACTGTTAGATAATAAGAACTTTCAGGTCTTAAAGTCTTTAATTGTTGGCAGATATTTTAAAATTGTAGTATGACAAAAAATTTCATTTGGGAAGGGACCACAGGAAGCCATTATTCTGCCCTTCTGCTCAAAGAAAGGACAGCTCTGAGGTTAGAACTTGTTCTGCATTTCTCAAGGGCTCAGTGGTTGCAGTGAAGAGCACTTACACAATTTCCCGGACTTTTTTTCAAATCTCATGGAAAGAAGAACAGAGGGAGGAATAAATGCTCAAGGGGAAGTGGTGGGAAATATATTTTTCACCTTTGTTATCTGCAACCAGGAGCAAGGAAAAGGCTGTGTGCTTGTGCCTTTCATAGCTGAGTACATGGAGCTGTAATGCAGTAACAAATGATGCAGGTTCGGTGACCCAGCCCTTAACAGAGGTCTTTAAAGTGCCAACAATGTCGTCAATTGGTCTGCATCCCTTGGGACAGAATCTCATAATCCATCAAGCTTTATTAATTTCCTAGGATTAAAGGAATAATTACTCTGTAGCTCTGTGCAGAACACATATCTTTGCCACTAGCTAAGACTCAGGGTTCTGTTAGCTCTTCAGACAAGTAGCTAACTTTCAAAGATATTGTTGTTTACTGTGGACACTAATTCTTCTTTCATCTGCGCTTCAGATTGAGTGTCATGTTTTTAAAAGCACTTTTTTTTTTTTTTCACTCTAATACAGACTGCTTACTAAACACATGGGATTTGCTAATGAGTGTTGATTCAGTTTGATCTCAGCTAGGAAATTTCATCTACTGGTTTCTTCACCCAGAAAGAAAAATAATGAGTGACACTGATGTGAATATAGTGACAAAACCATATACAATAAGAAGGGAAATTTTGGAAACTACAAAATATAACATAATCAAATTATATACTAAGTAATGAGGAAGAACATAGGATGTATGATGCCTAGGGATTCTAGGATAATGCTACTGCTGTGTGGTATTAAACTGACATGAAAAAAATTGCAAAATGTTATACAGGTGCATATGTATTTATTACATGTGCATATGTCTGTCCTTTCCTGTTTGTTACAACTTTAGTGATCCACAAACATTCTAGTTACAGCATTCAGAAGGAAAAATATCCAGATAGCAGGTGTATACCAGAGAAAAAACTGATTATGTTATATTATATACCAGAGAAAAAATGCTTTTGCTGACATTTTCATTTAAGTCCAGTGCATGAAAAAACTCATGGCTGTAATTAACAGATAGCACTGTGAGAAACTTATTCATTTTACAAAAATAGATAATCTATCAGCACGCATTGTTACATCTTCAGAGTATATATAAAATATATTAGAATGCCCCCAATGACTTGACAATACAGACTGTGTCCCAGAGATAAAAATTTCTTGTTCATATGTAAGAATAATTCTGTGCTTAATGGAATTTTGGAAAATATTTATACACAAGCACATTTAATGATCTTTTATATAAATCAGCACCTGGTGCACAATTTCAGTCAATTTTGGTACGAATGATCCTTAGAAGTGCCTGTGAAGCTCTTCCTATAACAGTGAGATCTCAGGCAACTGATTGGGTTACAACATCTTAAGAAGGTATTGACCCCCAACAGGTGATTATAAAAATAGGCATAATTTGCTCTAAATACAAGTTAATGTAATAAAATTCATAATGATGCCTCATGGTGACTCACGTGGCTTATGGTAACGTTTAACTTTGAATATGCAGGCACTCAAGTGCATCCCCAATTAGCCTCTTAATGAGATGGTTGGTATGGCCTCCCATATTTGTGTGTCCTGGTTGTACAGATCTGTGTGTTTCAGTGCAAGTGGAGCTGAGATCATGAATTCATCTGCTGCAGGCATAACAAGACCTATCAGATGCTATACTCTTTTTTTTTTTTTTTTTTTAATTAAACATTCAGTATTCAGTTTTCAGTTTGGTTAAACACACTCTTACACACATGCCCCACCTTACAGAAGAAGAATTAGAAATAAAAATGGGAGGGAAAGGGGGAGAAAAAAAAAGAAGGAAATGAGAGGTGATATGTTCTTGTCACTAAAGACAACTATGAAATTATTTCCATTTCATCAAGCTGTTAAACAGCAAGCTCCAAAGTTAGACACTTTAAATCATAAGAGTAGAATATTCACACCCTAGATATTTAAAACATCTGAAAGAGGGTATCTCATCAGAATTTCAGTGAGAAGTTCTTAATTTCAAGGATGTCTTGAAAAATTGGAAATAATAAACAGCTGAAGAAAGCTATTATTTTTTTTAAATGCAAAAAAAAAAAGGAAAATATTCAATTTTAATAGCTAATTTGTCAATATAGGGGAGAGTAGATACAGGACTTTACCAATAAAAATATTAAGAGAGACTACCACCAGTAACAGCAATTGTAACAGAGTTATGGGGAATAAAATATTAGACTTATACCATGCTGTTTAAATGAGAAAACAAGTTTGAGAAAGCATGAAACCAACCTTTACGAATTCTACATTGCTGCAGGACCAAATACAATCTATCTAGAAAGTTTCTCCTCCAGCTTTAGATTTTAGAGATACTATAATCCCTAAGTGTTCCCACTTCTGTAGAACCACATGCCAGTTCTCCAATAAGTGGCTCAAATCTTGTTAGCAGTCAAATGGATTTTGTCTGTCATTGTGCCAGTGGATTTGCTGAGCTGATCAATGCTGTCTTACAACATGCTGAGACAAGGTTCCTCTTTGTACTTGTCCTTTCTATGTTAAAGAATACAAGAGCCTTTGACACTATGTAATTTTTAATTTGTTTTTCTCATATTTGATGTTGCTGTTGTCTGGACTGTTTTCTTCTGGTCTCTATTCAGGCCAGTAATTCCTTTCTTTTAATAAGGAGGTTGAAAGTCCCAGGAATCTCATCTGGATATATTAGGGCAAAGTAGAACTGGAATTATTATTTCTAGCATTTAATGCAAAGTACATAAATTATTTTGAGTGCATGGTGAGCTTGTTTTTCATCTTAAGGACTTCCTTTTCTTTTACTGGTATAACCCACCAGGCAGCATTCTGAGATTTTTTGCATCCCAAAATAATTTGCTTTCGGATTCCTACATATGGCACTGGTCATTTCAATATTCCATCTTGTTCAATTTGAAAAATTTCTTGGTGTTCACTAATGTATTTTAAATTCTGATCACTGAATCTTAAATTTATACAGCCCCTGTGGCCTTGCTGTGATCTGTAAATGCCATCAATGTAAATTCCATTCTGCAACTGAACTTGTTATGGCACAGAATTAATTAACCCAGGCTCAAGGTAGACTTTTAGGTAATCTTATTTGGAATAGGTTGCAAATATGAGATGAATATATTGATAACCATTCTTTGAAGCAAGATACACAGATTCTCCCTCTCCTGATTGACTGGACTAGATCCAATTTGGAAACAAGCTAGCCTCACTTACATTGCTATGCTTCTTTCAGTATCGGGTTGGTACATCATCAGGGGGTGGTACAGGGAGATAAACCTTCCAAGGCTGTTACCAGCCTAGGGATTGCTCAGTAAAGGCCTGTTCAGCGGGTCTGAAAAAAATAGGGGAATGTTGGAGTACACATTATCCATTACAAGGTTGCGTAATCTACTGAGTCCTCATAATTACACAGCCTGTTTAGAGACTTTCTTTGTGTGCTTGCATGTCTACATAATTTGTAATGATTTTAGGACTATCAGACCAGCCTAGACACAACATCTATTTTTGTAGGTTTCCACAGCGACCAAAGCATCTGGGCCAACCTCGGATCTCTCTCTGAGCTGACCATACCTTCTGTGAGTCTTGAGCATTAAAGTGTAAATTTAATGAGAAGAGTACATCCAAGAAAATCTAGTTTCTGAGCAATGTGTTGAAGGTGCAGTAGGTTTATTTGGGGAAGAAGGGTACAATGGAAGTTGTGCCTTTATTGAAAAAAGAGTTTTATATCAAATAAAAGAAACAATCATTTTTTCCATTGTTTGCAAATCAGAATACATTTCTAAAAGACCTTCCTAGTCAGCACAGAAATCCTAACCATAGGTTTTAGATGACCAGGAAATGGATCTCTCAAGTCTGTCACACAAATATGAAGCCCTGGAAAGTATAATATAGTGTTACACAGTACAGGTGCATTGCTGAGATGACGTGCTGATGGTAACTTAGAGGAGGAAGATTTATTTTTTGCAGTTGAAGAAAGAATTTTGTCAGTGACAAGAAGGATGGCTTACATACCTCACATTCTTCAGAGCTGAAAATAATGAAGGGAGGGAGGAGAGGGAAAAAAATCAAATTTCTACTAAGAAATCAGCAGGGAACTTAATGCAGGTGCAATATTTTTCAAGACAAAGAGGTTTTTTGTTTCACCTCCATCTTATTCCATGAAAATGAATTCCTTCCCTCTCCCTCTCTTTATCAGCACAAAGTAGATTAAAATGTTGATACCCTTTCCTGACAAAGGTATTTTTACAGTCTTTAGTCAAGGTGTTGGAGCAGGATTAACTTCCTACAGAACTTAAAACAGTTACATTAAGTTAGCAGAGTTCCATGTAGGTTCATTAACCTGTGCAGTTTACTAACTATGCTGAAGTACTTTCTGCATCTACTGCTGCGTGAGTGTAACCTTCTGTACTCTCCCAAATCTATCAAAAAAGCCATATATTTCCTTGAGACAGCATATCAATCCAATCACTGAAATGACTACAAATATACTTTAACTCCAGAATTAATCAAGACTATGTTTAATTCCTGTATTTTTGGAATTCATATTATTTAGTTCTGAACAACAGAAAATGTAGGTTTCCTGCAGGTAAACATTTAATATTGTTGGAAAATTTTTTTTTTTGCTTTTACTGGGAGTTACTTGAACTGTATTTTGAATGGCTTTACTTATGCATATAAGTATTCTAAAGTGGGGCCAAGGGGGTGAATCCAAGCCCTTCTGAGTGGTGCCAAGCAATAGGACAAGGGGTATTGCGCAGAAACTGATGCACAGGAGGTTCCACCTGAATCTGAGGAAGAACTTCTTGATTGTGCAGATGACCGAGCATTGGAACAGATTGCCCAGAGAGGTTGTAGAATCTCCCTCACTGGAGATATTCCAGAACCTTCTGGACATAATCCTGTGCCTTGTGCTCTAGGATGACCTTTTTTGAGCAAGGAGATTAGACCAGATGACCCACTGTGATCCCTTGCAACCTGACCAGTCCTGTAATCCTGTAATCCTGTGATTCACTGTGCCATGTCTGTGGACTGCTCACTGAAGGGCATTTGTACTGTACAACTCCCAGACAATGTGCAAAAATTTGGGAGACTTCTCTTAGCACAAACCAACTTCAAATATTTAACAGGATGAATGATTTTCAGAGCCTGGGAACACTTTCTAGCACCATTTAAGCAAGCATGGACAAGGATTTGACTACAAAACTTGTGCAAAGTGTGGAGAGAAGCAAGCCCTTTGGCAATAGACAGGAGCTCTCCTTGTAGACATCTTGTCAAGTCCTACAGATATTGTAGCAAGGCCTTTACTGTTCCATAACAACTTCACAGAATTCTTTAAATGCAAGCATGATAGAAGTCTAAATTGACTACCTGGATCTTTTCTATTTAGGGCATTAATATTAACAAATGGAGAGACTTCAGAGGTGCCTGTCTTGCTGAACAAAACTGAGATTTGCAACTCCAAAATACATAATGAATTACCTGTTTTAAGAGACTTGTAAAGGTAGATTCTTCCATAAAAAAGAGAGTGCCCTTCAGCATGCATATTGATAGAATTTTATCCTCAAAATTACTCACAGATAAAAAAAAAAAAAACTAGACAAGTATGAAAATCCAAACTGTTGTCAAATATTTATAATTTTTTCTATTTTCCATTAGAATAAACAAAATGGCAAAAAACCCCAAGTTTGGAAGCTTACATGGGATAATAATTTCAATTTATGCTTAGTCACTTGAATCATTAAACAGATATTATTTGACATAGAATTTTATATATACAACATTAATTTTTTGTGTTCACCCAGTGTTGTGTGTGACAGGATACAAAACAGAAGGCATTTTATGTGTTTCTGCTTAGATGCATAGTTTCTTATTTTGAGAGTGTTGTCAAAATTGAGATGAACAATCAACAAGTATGGCTGAGACCTAGGATCCAATATATAATCATAACTGACTGGTGAGACTTATATTGGCTAAATAAGATAATCCTCAAGATAAAATCAGACCTGGAACCTCATTTAAAGAAAAATGCTTAATCAAAAGCATTGTTTGAAATATCAATGTGCATTAATACACCCACTAATGTTCCTTCCATAATACATCCTCATATCCTTAACTGAAGACAGAACTCATTGATTTCTGTATTCATACACATACAATATTTAGTTTCTAAACTGACATAATGATTGATTTACATGGAACATACATAGCAAACATAATATAGTGGATATGCAGATTCAAAGTCACTGATTGTCCAAGCCAGAAGAAACACTTCATTATCTAAATTAATTTGAATTTTAACACTCCTATCAGAAAATGTTTTTTGTTCTATTCTATGTTTTTGTGTTGAAATCTGTGAAATTTTTGTTCTATGCTTTTGTATTGAAATCTGTAAAATCATTAATAGAAAAAAATTATACAGGCCAAGGAGCTTATATTTACTACATTACTCCTCCAGTGATGAGCATGATGCAGATTTTTTTTACCATAAGAAGTAATCATTGAGGAAATGCTGTATCCAGTTCTCCATATATCACTAGTAGGGGATGGAATTTTGTCTGGAATTGATTATTTTTCTATCAACTTTTGTTCAGGTTTTATATAGGTGTAATTTGAAGACCAAAGGATATATTCTGCCCTCATTTGTCATACTGTAACAGCACCTTGGCAAAATAACTGCAGTGCAACTATACGAAGGCCCACAGGAACACCAACAGAAAATCCATGAAGTACAAATGTGTAGGATCTTCAGGAAGTATTTACGTAGGACTGAGTATATGTGCAATCAGGCCTCTGAGACAGAGTCTGAAAAAGTGTGAATAGCCATTGGATTTTAGTTTAGAATTTGTTTTGTTATTTTGATTCACACCCAGTCTCCTCCCTGTGAAATCAGTAGAACCATTACCCGTTCACACCACTGTAATGATGTGCAGAAGTCAGGCACCTTATTTTTAACTTATTTTGAAAAGAAGTCTGAATAATTGAGGCACTCTATAAAGAAGGAAAATTATTATGTGAAACCTGAAGCACTGCATCTTCCATCAAACAGGCAGGAAGAACATCTACTATTTCACTTTGAAAATGCACCAGCAAGAGTTGAGTGAGGTGAGAATGACAGCACATAAACCAGATCACAACAGCTGCACTCCATGTCCACTGCAGTTCACAGAAAGAAGGAGAATTAACTTTAATTGTATTTCAGTCATTGGCTTAGATGATCTGGCAGCAATGTAGGGACTTTGGTAAAATTTTGTTTCTTGGCTGTGGTCCACTTTGCCTCAACATTAAAATAATGAAATGCAGCCATAATACCAGAAACACCCTGGAAGGAGCTTATGGTCTGTCCAGGAGACGAGAGGATTCTGTATGTCTGATTTCAGCTGGAAATGCTGTAGCAGCATGTGGAAGTCTTGAAGTGTAAGTGAGAAAAGAACAGTGTGATTTAACTGTAAGGAAACCCTTCCTTCCTGACAGCTCTGCAAAGCTGCAAGGGACAGCCAAGTATTTCCCTTGGAATAGTGAGTGCACATATTAAGGAGGAAGGGTGTGTTAAATGCTGAGGACATAATGACCTTTTTTTGGGGAGCCATAGTGAGCCATGATGTGTAAGGAAATGGTGAACTTTAACACAATTTGGTAGCAGATTAACACAAACATTTGAAGAATAAATTTTGTAACTTCATCATAGGCAAAATACTGATCCAGGGCCCACTTCTATAGTGCAACAAATTTCTGTCAGTATAATATAAAAAGTCATGTCGGACTATTTTTTGAAGCCTAATGTGTTCTTTGTTCTGGTTTCACATCTTCCATACTTATCCTACACTAAAGGTTAGCAAATAAACAATGTGTGCCAGGGTAGTGGGGTCTCTAGAATTTCTTTTCCTCTTCTCACTGTAAGGATGTTTTGGATTTATCTCTTCCTATCACTTTCAGCTTTAGCTATGACTCTACCTCAGTGATTTTGTAAAGAACTTCACTGAGGGCATTTGGCAAATGCCAGTGACTCAGATGTTAATGCTGCATTTCTTATCATCTATTTTCTTGATGACAAACTGTGTTTCCAGAAAAAAAGCTGGGTTTGGACAATAACTTTTCTCCATAGTTGTGGAAAATAGAATAGCCACTCTATAGTTTTCTCTTTCAGCTTCCTTTTATAAACCCGATTTTGACCTGTGGTAACATCATAAAACCTAAGCAAATCCTTCTGAAATGCCACAGGTGTGATCATAGGTCAGAAAAAAAAAATTATCTGGTCAAGTTTGAGGCAAATGAAGCAAAGGATTTCTGTGGATGCGAGGTTTCAAACTGAAGTGATCTCACATTAGGGTTTTTTTTTCTGTTTTCTTCTCTTTTCACTTGCCAAAGCTTTAAAATGGTTTTTCCTGAAATCAGTTTAGTTTTGTTGGACAAAAGGGTTGTGCCAGGAGGCTGGCCTGAAGAAAAAGCGGACACTGGGAGCCACATGAGAGAGCAGTGAGCTGTCTAGCGAGGCGTGTCCTGGGAACAACAGAACACAGGTCTTGTTCCACCAGTTTTGGAAGCTCTATGAGAGGAGAAGAACAAGAAAATGACTCTTAATGTAGTTTTTTATTGTATAAAGAGGATCTCCTTTTGGAAGTATTATCATGGGACTATTCACATATATATTTCAAAGATTCTGCATAAAATGAACACTGAGCAAAGGGATATTAGCACATCTGAGAATCAAACAGAAAGAAAAAAAAGCATTAAAATACTTTTTAGACACCTTACCAGCCCTTGCAAATTCTCTTACTCCTGCATATTTCATTTGAGCATATGTGAAATTGCACAGCTGAACTTTGCACAAATATAGTAGTGGAAGAGGCTTGAACTACTTTGGAACCTCAATCACTAAAGCAGTTTCCACTGTTCATCACTGTTGCTTTTAAGATGAAATTATATTTTTCAGAATAATTATTATGATCTATGATATATTATGTTTTATGATATAGGCCGAAATTGTTTTTGTTCAGGCCCATACTCTGGTGAATGTGAAACCAGGAAGCTAAGCTTGATGGTTGTTTCTGTTTTTCACTCTTCTTAGATTTGGAAAGTCTCTTTTTTCACATCAAGTAACATACTAGGATTCCCTTAGCTATAGATTTTGCCTCTGGGCCTTATCAGGAATTAAGTTTGTCTCACAGAGGAGGCTTTGGTTTATACATCCTAATTAGCTGAACACCCTCTGAACAAATATCCTTTCATGGACAGTAATCTTCATTCCAGATTTTGGAAACCAGTCACCAAGTAAAGAAGGAATTTATTTTTATTTCCCGTACTGTACATGATGGTGGGTATATTAAAGAACTAAACCAACATTGGTCCTCCATGTTATCCTTCCTCTGTGCCTGAAGGTAGTTGTCATGGTTTAATGGCCTTCTCTAATGTAAAAAATAACTAAACAAAACTTAGTTTTCCCCAGTTTTGTATTTAAGTTTTTTAGTGCTTGATTTCCTAAAGAGCAGTTAATGATAAAAAGTTCTTGAACTTTCTTTTCTTTCTGAAAAGCCTTGCAAATCAACTAAATTGCCTTATACTATAATTTGCATAACTTTGAACAAGATAGTCACTGTAGTCCAGGTAGTCTATATGTCCTGTTAGGGATCAAGCATTTATTCCAATCAAATAAATCTCTGTTTTCCCCCACTAAGCAGTGTTATATGTCTGTGCCGAGTTTGAGATTAAAAGATCAGGGACTATGAAAACAATTAAACATTTGTTCTACCGTATCCCTTTTTGAAAAAGAAGAGCTTCTCTGTGAAAGAAAAACAACAAATTCATGGTTCTTTTTGAGATAGGATGCAGTGACCTGATACAGATAAGACGCACTCCTTTTTGCCCTATTCAAATGTTAAGCTATCTAATGCAAATATTATTTTCCAGTAACTGAAATCATTCATTTACCCACACCTCTAGAAAACCCTGAATGCAAATCTCTTTCACATACTGAAGTAGCTTTCACTAGCTTATTTTCATGAAACACTAATGGCTTTGTATTGTGACTGTTGTTTTCTCCCGAAGATTATAAAACTTTTTAGGGGTTGCATGAAAGAAGAGTATTTAGTGGTTTGTTATTTCACTTTCACATTTTTTCTATCATATTTATATTAACCATCTGTGTTATAAATTTTAGACTTGAATTTTTCATTTCAATTTCAATAGAGCTTACAAATACTTTTAATATATGTATTTTGAATATTATATGTTATGTTATTATTTAGGTGCAGCTTACCTATAAAGTCATCCTCTACCTTGTACTTGCTATGTAATTTATCCCAAGTCTTTTCTGCTTCTCTTTCATGTTGTTTATTTTACTGCTAACTTTTACAGAGATTTAGTATAAAATATATGCCTTTTATTCTTGGCATTTCATTGTAAAAATTAGCAATGATTTAAAGCCTTAAAGCAAACAGTGGTAGCTCTGCCGTATGATAGAGAAACCCGGGAACAAGAACCACTTTACAAACATAAGGCAAACAAGCCATCCTTAAACTGCCTCCTATTGATCATACAGAGCAGCCTCAAATTGATTGAGGGGATTCAGCCAAAATAGGAAGTTCTTGTGGTGAGACGGCTGATATGGTCAGGCTGGAAAACCTCTCAACTGCTTCCTGTGGTCACCCAAATTCCAGGGCCTTGCCGAACCGGAGGACACTCTGAATAAAGGATTTCTTAGAATTTGCTCTGCTGTAGTCAGGGGCTCTGCAAATGGCATGTGACTCAGTACTGGATGATTTCAGTTCCTTGAGCAAACTAAGATAAAGTAGAAAAATGTTTCCCTGCTTATCCTGGAAAGATTCCCATGAATAAGAGGTACCACAGTCAAGGGAAGTTTTCTGTGTAGCTCTGCAGACATTTTGGTGGTATATGGTAGCCTTCAGCTTCAGCTGGCTTCAGCATGAGAAACAGGAACTCTACTGACACTTGTTACTGCATATCCTTAACAAGGATATGTGAACACTGTGAGTTTGGTAGCTACAATCGCATTCAGCCTGAAAAGCCTTCTACAAAAAGGGTACAAGTGGTAACTTGCAAATTATCAGATCCTGCCTCAAAGCTCTGCACGTCCTCAAGTTTTCTACTCCTGGTAGCAGACAGAGGGGAAAAGAGGGTGATCCTCACTTTTCTTGCAGATATAGAGTCTGCATGAAGAAATATGTGGGCTGCTGTAAGTTTTTGCTGGAAAACTGATTTTTTTTAGAGAATCTGAAACGTGGTGAATTCATCTCTGCACCTTGGTTCACAGGCGTTAGACTCTGCTCCAAACAAATGTGCAGAGCAGATAAAAGTGACATTATCATCTCCTCTGTGCAGGAGAGGATCTAATCTGTGCATATACTTCCCTGTAGCCAGTCTGCAGAGCTGGAACAAAGCTGGTCTCAGGCCTCCCAGAGCAGGACTCTCTCAGTGCTTCAGTTCTGTTTCACTGCTCAATTTCATATTTATCTTAGTGGATCCCAGGTACAGGGACCTCTCTGGAAATCTTTTCCTTCATAGATCTAGAACACTGATACATCTTCCCCTTTCTTCAGTTTCTTACTGTCCTAACTTTTGTGATCCTATACCAGTTGCATACAGATCCCTTTTTCCTATGGTATTTTATTTCCACTCATGTGTGCTCAGTGTGTAAAACAGAAAAAAAAAAAAAAAAAGAAGCTTAAATCTAACATCCAGTATGACAAAATAGGATGCAGGCATATTTAAATATTTTAGGTATCTAGCTCTGATGAGGAAGAGATGAACAAATTATTTTTGAAGCCAAATGCTCACCTGAGCTCTAATAAAAGTCAGTGGAACATACACACAAATCCTTCAGAAGTGATCTACTTCACTTTAAAACAACAGCTTCCACTAATGACATCAGCTCTACTGGTAAATAAAAGAGAATGCCAAGGTGCTGGCTTTTCACCAAGAGCTAAACTCCTTAAGGCAGATAGATATTGAAAAAAAATCTAGATGGAGAAGTCTGGCACAGAGCCAGAGAGAGACAGAGTAATTAAACATTGCAAAATCAGAGTTTCAATTATCAACCTTCTCCTGACCCTCTTTCATTTAGCAATGTAGATACACTCAATGGGCTCATAATTTCTGTTCCTAAGGTTCATTTCATGGCTCTGCAAGACAGGGTTTTGCCTCTTTCTGGCATATGTTCATAGAAAAATAGGGAGCCAATTGCCTGAAAATCCAAACTTAGATTCTCTGTAGATTACCTCTTGTAGATTCTTTATTTTTGGTCAGTGTAAACTCCATGAGTTCTTGAAATTTCCTTCCACAGCTTCAGATATGCCCTATGACCTGTTGCTACTCATAGAAGAAGATGTCTCACCATTTGAAGAGACAATCTGGTCCTACTTCTAGGAGCCTCACTCTCTGCAGATCATGGATCTTAGTTCTGTGATTTCAGTACTGTCCTTGAATCTTGTGGGCATCACTATGTTCAACACCCCAATTTATAAATCCCTGCTTGTTTCTGGCCTTAAATAGATGCATGAACATTTAAATATGAGCTGTTTCTTCTTTTTTTCTTTTTTCTTTTTTTTTTTTCATTTTTGTCAGCTTCCCGAAGTTTAAACCTTTAAAAGTCTTGATTCTCTCATGAGCCAGCTTTCAACTGCTCTAGTCTACTTGCAAATACTGTGGCCATCATTTTTTGTCTATGTAAGCCAATAAATGTGTGAAATATGCAAAATCAGATTGTTCACAGGGGAAAAGGTGTCTGGTTTTTGACAATGGTGATTGATTTCTTTCCAGACCCAGTCTTGTTATAATTATTTGTTACCAGATACAGTATTTAAAGAAAATTTTATGAGTATAGATTTTGGCCCAAATCTTTGCTCTATGGCCCTTGCAATACCAAAAGGATGTAATAAGATTTTGCAATGCAGCCTTTGAAGGTACGTTTCAAAGAAGTCAGTTCAGCCTTTATAGGGGAAACTGTATTCAGAAGGAATGTAAACCAGCTCTGAACTAGTTCAATTTGAACAATTTAATTTTGAAATGGAGCCTACTGGGCTACTGTTTTTTTCCACGGTATTGATCTCATGAGTTACTAATCTTCCATCTGGAAACAGAGAGAATCCAGGAGAGGCAAGTGGAAGAGTTCCAAAGAAGATCTGTGAAAACATTGGTTGGAGGATGTTAGAAACTACAGGAACTTGGTGTGATTGCTGTCACACAGCAGGTGCAGTGGCTTTATCACTAAGGAATAAAAAATTATAAGATCTCTAGTTTTCTTTACAAGAGCATTCCCTGAAGGATGATATGAGGCAATTTGCCCAGAGGGAAATGAGTGACCATGCTTGCTCAGCCTCCTCTTCCTGTAATAATTTTTGAAAAGGGTGTGGTTTTTTGGAAGGCTGAATTGATGCTGATGAAGCAAATTAACTAAGTGAAAAAAAATACACCCCAGCTACAAAATGAGAATCAAAAGCAGCAGAGTTTGCCCTCTCCATAATCTACCAAATGCACAAGTGATTCATCCTGAACCACAGCGCAGTCATTCAGAGGGAACACCAAAGTCTCACTTCCAAATTATTACTCAGAATTAAGTAGGAGGAAGTCCCTGTTTAGTAGTGTGATGGATTCTAGAGCCCTATCTCAGAACTCCTTGGCAGGATGGAAACACTTTCTCTTGGACCTAAGTTGAGTCTGAAATGTTTAATGAGTTGAGTCATATCATGAAGTGAAGTAAGTAAGGATGAGAAACAGATCATTTGGGTGAGGTTCAAAGTATAGCATGCCTAAATCTGGGCTTCCCCATCGTCACTCAGGAGTGTGATAGAGTTTGCCCTCAGCAAAGTTATTTTTTTTAAGCATCTTTAAAAAGCCAAGCTTTCAACAAGGGTAATTAGTGGGGATTGGCTGCAGTCTATTTTTGCTCTTCGGCAGGAAAGAAACTTTTTGTTTGTTTGTTTAGGGTTTCTTGGTTTGGAGTTTCTGTTTAATTTCCTTCTTTTGCAGCATCAAAGAAACTCCAGTTGTAGAGAATGATGCAAAACCTGAAGGACAGCCATGGTTTGACACTAATACTCCATCTGACTACTGCTGAAACAACAGAATCCAATATTTGTACCTCTAGAAAAGGCATATAACAACATACATTGTTAGGTGTTTATCTGAAATTAGGTTGCATTCAGTAGTAGGTGATTACTCCACTACTGTGCTTTAGGAAATCTGGCTCAAATCTTCTATGCATTTCCCTTCTCTCACTAAATGAAAGCTTTGCTTTCTGCTCTTCACTTTCCCCATCTTTGAAATGGGGGAATCTGAAGGACTACAATGAGTGGCAAATATTTATACCACCATGAGAGAAGCATAAAAGCACAGCTGAAATACTGAACAACAGGTAATAACACAACCAAATAGGATTGGGATTGCAGCTGAATTATACAAACCAGAATGTCTTACTGGGCTGCATGAGCCTCCTGCACTGCTAGAATCAGAGGGCTGATTGTATGAATTACAGAGAAAATCTAAACCCCCTCCCTCTGAAGAAACAAACATAAGTTGCTTTTAATGGTAGTGAACTGTCTGGAAAATAAGATTGAGTAGAATAAATTATGTTGACTGAATGGGAATAATCATTATAGAAAAAAAAAGTTCCAGTCAGAGGACTCTCATTTCATGAGCTGAGAAACTGCATACAGATAAGTCATACATTGAGGAGATTCCAGTATAGCCTGGATGAAAAACATTCTGGTTTTAGTTAAACTGTGAAACTTTCTATATGTAAAGCAGATTTTTTGGATTTCACATCTGTAATCTGCAAAGGAAACCACATTTACCTCATAGAATCATCACAGAATGGTGTATATTGTAAGGGACCTTAAGTGGCCACCTTCCACTAGACCAGGTTGCTCAGGGCCCCATCCAACCTGGCCTTGAACACTTACAAGTGCAGGGCATCCACAGGTTCTCTGGGCAACTTGTTGCAATGCCTCACCACCCTCACAGAAAATAATTTCTTCCTTATATCTAATCTAAACCCACACTCTTTCAGTTTGGATCCATTCCCCCATCTCCTGTCATTACATGCCTGTAAATGCTCTCTCTCCATCTTTTCTGTGGGCTGCCTTCAGGTACTAGAAGGCTGCAATTAGGTCACCCTGAGGCCTTCTTTTCTGCAGAGTGAACAATCCCAATCCTCTCAGCCTTTCCTCATAGGAGAGGTGCTCCATACTCACTCCAACAGGTCCATGTCCTCCCTGTGCTGGGACCCCAGAGCTGGATGCAGCCCTGCAGGTGGGGTCAGAGCAGAGCAGAGGGGCAGAGTCCCCTCCCTGTCCCTGCTGCCCACCCTGCTTTGGATGCAGCTCAGGACAGGATTGGCTCTCTGGGCTGTGAGTGCCCATGGCTGGGTCATGTCCAGCCTCTCACCCACCAGCACCTCCAAATCATTCTTGGAAAAACTGTTCAATCCCCAGCTTGTATCAATAGTGGGGATTGGCCCAACCCAAGTGCACAACCTTGCACTTGGTCTTGTGAAACTTCATGATATTCCCAGTGTTCTCAAGTTGTCTGGGTCCCTCTGGATATCATCCCACCCTTCAAGTGTGTCATCTGCACAACTCAGCTTGGTGTCACCTGCAAATTTATTGAGGGTGCCCTCAATCCTTTTGTCTATGTCAGTACTGAAGATATTAAATAGAAGTGGTCCCTAAAGGATGCCACCATCTAATTTCCTGAAGGGTCATGTAATTCAAATTTTGGAGTCCATACTCAAGAAACAAAAAGCTCCTTCATGCTTTAAGACTCTTTGTTTAATATTTGTGTCTTCTTTAGTAAATTTATATCTGTTTTCATGCACCTCTGCAATAGCTGCTGCCTGGGAAGGTGTGAGCTTCTATACTTACCTCCATGAGGAATCCTCAGATTAACCCTCAAAATAACAATTTTTTTATCTACAGCCCTGGAGGGCTCAGTATGATAGACTTAGCAAAAAAACCTCATTATATCTGAACAAAAAACTCCTCTGTGTTTGACTTTACCCTGAACATGTTATCTCTAGTGCTAATGTTTTCTCAGCACTGAGCAGAAGAGTAGAATGTGTTTTCTTCTCTTTTTTTCTTAATTTTTCAGTGAAGAAAAAAAAAAAAATCCCTGTTTTTCCCTATCAGGTTGGAAAAGTATACCTGTAGTTAGGCATCCAGGCTTGTGAGAGACTTGTAGCTGCACAATCATCCTTCTGATTACAGTGGGCCATCCACCTTTCTTTATACTCTGGGTTACTCCATTCCTGACCTTCTACAAATAATCACATCAAGCACATCTTCTTGGTAGTAAGTGGCAGAGAAAAAGAAAGGTGCAGAAAAACAGTTTATTAGCCTCCTTTGTAATGGTGTCTGACATGCTTACACGCAGAGAAGCCTTTTTGTCTTGTCACTGCACAAGCCTATTTCACGTTCCCCAATCCTTTTTGTGATATCACAGTGCCTTCCCCAAATAAATCCTTTTTCTCCCCTCCTTCTCAGTAAAAATGTTGGAGGAGATTGATGAAAAGCTAACATAAATCTAAACTATGAAGACAATTTCTCTAAGTCCTTCCTGGACTCTAAAGGGGAAGAAAAAAAGAAAAGAAGAAGGGCATAACCAGTCTCCTTTGCAGGTGGGGGAAGGGGAGGGGAGGATGACAGAGAAGGATTATGCTGCAAGTTCTCTCTGAGTATTTGCCTGAGGTTTCACTGTAAATATCTTTTCTAAAAACAATTAATGAACTAAAGTAAAGTAGGACTGGGACAATGTCCCAGTGTTATGGTATTTCCTTATTTATATCTTTTTTGACTGAAATTTGCAATAAATGTGTCTCATTTTTTGTTTGCTTTTGTTTTTGTTATAGTAAATGTTCAGCATTTTGTGTCATGATAGGAATTTTAATGAATGCAAAACAAAAGCATTAGTGAGGAGTAATGCCCAGGATATGAATCAGGTAGGTACATGTATTCATTAGCACTGATTACTAACACTCTTTCATGCTATTGTACGTTGTAATGCGGGTCAATCAGATGCACCACAAAAAGACTTATAAAAGAGTTACTGACACTTTTCATGTTCACTTCCAACTCTGGATTGATCCAAAGTTTGTTCACAAAAATGCTGGTGTAATCTTAGCCCAGAACAGCAGAGCTTCCACTCTCTTTTAGAGAAGTACAGCCCTCTTGAGGGGTTTAGAAATGTAAGTGCCCAGAAGAAATGGGTCCTGAAAAGAGTCTGCTCCGAACAGCAACCTTTACACATGTCACAAGTGAAGGAATGTTTGTGCCTACCCATGGGGAATTAACTACTTCCCTTTGCAGCCTAGCCACTTCAAAGATAAAGTAGGAGATTTTTTTCTTTCCTTCTGTTTATTTTTTTTATCTCCTTCAGGATGCTAAAATAAGCAGCAGGTACACAGAGCTGATCAATACAGCTTATTTTATAATAGACACTGGAAATCAGAGAAATTCCAACAGAGCAGTGGGAAAAGTTCCACATTTGGTGTATAACATATAATATTTCTGGAGTCTCATCAGTAATCACAGTCAGCAGAAGCAGCACAATCTCAAACACAGAGACATTTGCCAGAGGTATAGGAAGACAGAACCTTACCTGATGCAACCCTTTTGCTTTCAGTCAGATCATGCATGAGGTAAGTTTGACAGTTATGCCTTTAAAACAACTTCCTTTTGCTGCTGCCTGGATAAAAAATAGCATTCATGTTCCTTTTTTTTTTTTTTTTTCCATGAATTGCCAATTCCTTCAATGAAAATTTGATAATGTGTTTTCGTTTCAACAGCAGTTTTTTTCCTTAAGAAAATAAGCAAGCACTCAATCAAAAAATATCTCTATGTAATAGTGCAATGGGTTAAACCCTTTCTCTAGACAAATGCTTCCTAAATGGTGTTCACAGCACAGACACTGCTAAATCTGAGGCCATCCATGGCTTTTGATGTTGAATTCTAAGATATAGTTTTAAGTGGAAATGGCCTTTCAGTATCACCAGCTTTTTTTCCCTTCTACTTCCAATTTTAGCACTGAATTTATCATTCTCATTAGAACAGTTTACCACAGAAATGTGCTACTAACTAACATAACACTTTGGCTTAGAAGATAGGAAATAAAAGTATGCCTTAGGCACACTAAGAGTCTCTTTCTTAGTATGTTAAACTGTCTTCTGCTTCTCCCAGGGAACAACCAAACCCATTAGGCCATGTCCTAGGGAAGCAAACTCTCCTTTAACATCCAGCCTCTGGCAGTAGCTAGAGTGACACCAAGCAGGATGGTAATGAGGGTGGCTTCCACAGATCTATCATTCATACAAGGTGGTGCATGTGCAGATCTAAGTTCTTTCTGGTCTCCAGCTGTGTCTTCTTGTATATCTTGATATACAAACTAGGTCTTCCTGTATTAAATAGATTTTTTCCATCTTAAGTCACAGTGACCTCCAGTTGTAAGTTATAGTCTGCTTTTATTAAGTTGTTCTGAAGAATTTACTCATTTCTCACTCAGCTTTTGCTCAGGAAATTTCCAAATTGCTTCCTGCCCTACTAACCCAAGTGATAAACTAACAAGGACTTTCATGATCTAATTTCTGTCTGTTAATACCACTAAATGTATTTTTAATTTCTATTAGAGCAAGTAGTTTTTATTCAGTCTTTTTCAGACTATGTTTCACTTGTCTTGGTTTTCTGCAACAGAGACCGCAGCTATGAGTTTTGTAAATTCTCAATGCTTTCCTTCCGTATGGCTGAACAATTTCATATCTTAATAACTTTTTGAAAAGAGAAAATTTTCTGGTGTATTAGGTTTTTTGTTGGTTTTTTTTTGGTTTTTTGGGGTTTTTTTGTTGTTTGTTTGTTTTTTTCCTAAATGGTTATCTCAAGTAACAGATACATACAGATGAGCTCCTTCAAAGCATGTAGACATTTCAATAGCTAAGTCTCAAGGGTTCTGCTGTCAGATCTTGGACCTTATTATATTCCCAGGATTCCCTCTAACAGTAGTAGTGGATGTTAGACATCTGTTAAATAGCATCTTCCCAATAGCAGCTAAGCAGTATGAAATGGAAAAGAAGAAAGGGATGTGGGTTTTAGCAGCTGATTGAAGAGAAATAATATCAATAGTCAAGAGAATAGTCAATGTGTGTTTTGAAATGTACACAATGTGAAATATTTAATCCAAACTTGGACAACTGTCCAGCACCTAGAATGGCCCGTGTGGGATGAGATGGAGATCACATCAAAGCCTTGAGGAGAACCATGGATCTGATTCTCAGCCTTCCTTCCCTCTTCATCACAAAAGAAAGCTTAGGAAGCATGCAATGAACCCAAACTATATAGATCTGTAAGCTTTTTAGAGGACTTTGGAATGATTGCAGCTAATTAAACTTCATTTTTTGTAAGAGGGTTGCCTCAGAACCAGTGAGACTTTGCTTAAGGTAGAGTTCTGGGCTTTGGGGAGCCCAATTACTCTACTAGACCTGCACATCAGTGGGAAAATTGCATCTTAAGCAAATATATAGGTAAAGACTGTATAATATTATAATAGGCAGTTGAATTAGATACTGAAGTATCTCTGAGGACCTAATGCACAGTTCCCATTTACACTTGATTAGTTTAAATCACATTTTTCCTTTAAGAGTGTCTCATAATTGTATTAGTTCTCTAGGTCAAAGCACGCTATTTTCCATTTCTATATTTTAATAATTACCTTGTTATTTCTATTCTTCTTTATGCATTTACTATTCCTAGTTCCTTTGTTTCCTGATCAACACATGGCAGAAACTTTCTCATCTATAATAGCAGGCAAATTAGCCTGAGGATGCAAATGGTACTAGTAATTTTTCAGTTAATTATTCAAAAGACTTGACAGATATTCCCACAGGGTCAGGCTTATCAAATGCTTGAGAAATTTTCCAGTGAACCCAGGATAATTTGAATTGGAAGTTTGATAAACTGTAAACAGAAATGCTATAAAAGGCAGAATAATGACAGACTCTGTGATACAGGTCAGTCCAGGCAGAATGAAAATGATCTGAATCCCAAACCATTTCTTGCAGGAACTTAGAATGATTTCTGGAAATCACAAGTATGCAGGTTTGGGTCCAATTGTGAGAAACATTCTGCATTTTAATGTTCGTCTAAAATGAGACAGAGTTCAGAGCTTAAAAAATTCAACTCACTATTGTTCTTTGGAGGTCTGATTCATGAATCAATGAATGCTATACAAAGACTCATTTTGATTTTAGCAGACTTCAGATCAACCCCCATGTGAATTGCAGGAGACATCATATCAGCTCATAAGGAAGTGGAGATAAGCATCCGGATACATCCACCTTATTTGCAGGAAGATAATATGCCCATGTTTGACGTATTGAAATTGAATACTGTGACATTTTAGACTCTAAGGTTCAAATAATTTTCTCTTACCAGAGAAAATTATTTCTCTACTGTAAGCTAGGTCTAGATGATTATTGTCCTTTTGCTCCCTACACCATTTATGAGAGACCAGTTCATGGGTCTATGCACTTGATAATCTCATTTACTCCTCATGATATCATTCTGTGGGTTGTTGGAAAGAAGTCTTCTGGCTTCATTGAATGCAGCTTCACTACAAAAATTTGCAAAATTATACATAGAGAGAGTACAAACAAAATGGTCCTTTTCTTTCTGCACAAGTCCAAACACTTATAGACCAAAACAGGATCCCAGTGGTCCTCTCCACTAATATCAAAGGGTAAGCTGGGTACGGAGTACACGTAGGAATGACAGGACACAGAGAGGGGGGAAGTCACACATCTGTGCCATGCCTCTCCAAGTCAGGTTGACTGAGTTCATATTGAACCAGACTGTGCATGAAGTAGAGTACAGACATATTTACAGACATATTTTACATCCCAATGCCTAAATCACGCTTTAACTGGTGCCCATGAGGCTCATTTGTACACTACTGCTGCAAGAGAGAGTCTCATAACAACCCAAGTCTCTGAAAAGGCAGAGACCTGAAAGATCAATGGAGAAGGCCCTTAGGAGTCCTGGGAGGGCTCCTTGCTTTTGATGAGACCCATTACACACAGTTTAAGGGACAGTAGGTCTGGGTACTGTAAAATTAGTTTATAATAAAGTACCCTATGCAAACACATAAAGCCTGGAAAAATGCCTCCTATCCCTTAATTCATATTACAGTGACTATATTTTCTTCAAAGAATGAGGTTTGGCAATTGTTGTTTCCTTTTTAACATTAGAAATAAAATATAATTTCTTATTGAAGTTGCTTTCTCTAGAGCATTTGTTTATATGTAGCTCTGAACAAGAACTAACCCCTAAACCTACCATTTTTCTTTAACTGTGGTTGACTTCAATTTTCAGAGTTCTTGAAGCATAATTCACTGCTGTGTGAGTATCCAAAGAGGTCCTACTACGTTATAGATGTTACCATAAACAGCTTTTCTTTCTCCTTTGTTTAAAATGAGACTCATCAACAAAGTGCAGTTTAAGACAAGACAATGTGCCTGGGTCACTTCTTTTCCATGGCAGTATTCCAAACCAAGACTGCTATCACTTTTCAGTTTCTCAGATACTTGCTAGTCACTAACTGTTCATATGCTATTACTGAAAGGAGAAAAAAAATAGAAAGTATAAAATGAAACGTGTATATGGTTGTCTTTTAAAATCCTTAGTATTCCTGCTGATCCCAAATTCCTTGACTAAATAGCAAGGCAATTTTCATTATAGGAAGTAATTTATTTGTAAAACATTCAAGTCTTTCCTCCAGGTTTTGTTGTGTGTATGTGTATCTGGTTTTGTTCAGTATTTTTGGGGTTTGCTTATTTGTTTTCAGATGAGGAAATGTCAAAAATAGACCACTATTTCCTTATTTAAATGTTGGAGTCTTCATACATTATAATTCTAATTTGTTTCTCTCATAATAAGAAAGAAAAAAAACCAACCAAACAAAAAAACCTTTTCATTGTGCACCAGTTAAAAATTCAATTACATAAGCTAGAATATTAGAGGTTTCCCCTTTGGCTGGATACAGATGACCACAATTATAGACCATGCAAACTCTTCCTATCCTTCCTGTGCTAACCAAATTTATGTTTGCTCCAACTTTCAAAAGAGAAATCTGTCACGGACTGTAAAAAGAATTATCAAGACTGCCATGGCAAGCTTTATGTATGTGTGAAATACAGCTCAAACTGAAAAAAAGTGACACTACTTTTTAGGACAATTAGTAATAAGAGAAATTAAGTAATAAAGGAATTTATATGTAAGATAGCCATGTTCAGCTTGATCTAATTGTGATTATTATTGCTCCACTCCTGGAAAGCATCTCTGCAGATTTCAATGCAAACCTCAGCATTTTCCTGAATCAAGTCCAGGCTATATTTTAACAAAAGAAATGTTTTCGTGACTGTGAGTAAGATTTGTAGGAAGAAATAATATTATTAGATTAATTGTTTGGGCTTCTTTGCCAAAAAGCCAAACTGCTCTTTAATTAATAATAAACAAACTATTGCTGCAAGTATAAAAAAAAACACAAGGGGACCCAATGCTGTTTTTCTTATACATCAAACTTACTTTGTACTGCGCTACCTGTTGGGACAACAACCCACAGAGGCAAGCCTGTTATTTTTCTGCACATATTCCCAATTGACTGCTGTCCAGGTATTTCTCAGATGACCCAGAAAGCAAGCTTTATATTATTATTATTATGTTATACTCCATTAAACTTGATTTCTGAGACAGAGGTAGTGTGTGTGGGCTTCATATCTGGTGCTTCTAAATCTCAACACTTAATATGTACACTGAACCTTTCTATTGGAATATTGTACACAATGAACAAAAGAATGCCATTTGCAAAAAGCATAAGAACCTATTTCTACTGTATGCTATTCCATCCTCTCTTATCTAGCCACTTTATCCACATGGATTTCTTCCAGAAGATAAATCTTTCAATCAGGATTTCTTTATGAGCTGCAGTCCTTGTATTGTGAGGTGTATATCAAAATTTCAAGACAAATTCTCTTCTCTTGATTTTGGTAAACAGTACAAAAGCTTAAAAAACAAGAAACCTTAGATGTCTATTCATTCGAGTTAGAAAAACCTTTTGTAATTGTTTTTCTGCTCAAGACAAGTGAACAAGGCTACTCTGTGTATTTTCCTAAATATATAGAAAGTCTGATACATTAGATCAAATTAAGGCACTAAAAAGAGTTTAGACTGGCCATAAAGGTTGTTTTAAATAAATTTCTGATGTATCTTGTTAATTTATTTATTCATTACACTGTTATGTGGTGGTGCACAAAGGATGCTCTCTTAAAATCTCTATGAAAAATAGTTGTAATGAATCTTATATCTCCCTTAATAAAGTTTAAATATAAGGGCCATTACTGTTTATGTTCAGGTACACATACCTCCTTCATCTTTCTTTAAAATTTTCTCCCTCCTTTCTCCCAACCAGATTTGTTCAGCCATTTCCAGAGTTCTATTTTGTTGTTGCCAATCAAGACTAGCTACTACAGCTGGATAAAAATAATAATTTTCATTTAATTAGAAATTCACGTATTTTTATCTTGTAAAATTTTCATTTTCATGCATTTAAAATAAACCAGAAACCTCTACAAAATCCAAACTACCAACCTTATCTGGAAATACTTGAACATACCTTATATTTGCATTACATATCTAAACTTAAATATTTCATTTTAACAAAGTCTGATATCAAATACACACCTCTGCATTTCTACAGTGTTGCATATGAACTGATGGTGTTTCCAGTTGTGTCAGATGGGCTGTGCTAGTTGTCCAGACATTGTCTGCACTCAACAAGCCCACACCTCATCATCCACACTTCTATGCAGGATCTCTGACAAAACCTCACAGGGCAACAAGGTCTTCAAGGATCTGTGTTTCCCTGTGTGTGCTTCATGAAGGTTTGAGTTATTTCCACTCTCATCTCAAATTTAACATGAAAGGTGTAATTGAGAGCCAAACCCGCTTGAACAAAACCAAGGTGGGCACTAAAGTCTGTGTGTCTCACCTGCAGTCCTAGCCATGGAACAAAGGTAGTCAATTCAACATGTTTCTGCAAAGAAAACAACCAATCAGACAATGCAGGAAATGGTGAGGAAATCTATTTGACCTATTCCTGAATGGGTTGTGACAAAGGTAAATATAATTTATTTTAACTTTCTTTTAACAGCTGAACCTTGAAAAGGAGCATTCATATTGTATCCTAGTATGAAATTAGTCAGGCTTAAATGAACATGAGGAGGATTTTTGCAATTTAACAAATTCTTTTGCTACCCTAAAATATTAGGTTTTATAAACCTCGCAGAATTTGGTCTCAGACACATCTGACACATGCTGACAAGAACCCCTTGGAGCTGTGTTTAAGTGTGAAAGCTTTTGTTTTATAACAAAAAACCTCAGGAATTACAAAAAATCTAATTGTGTATCTATCCAAAGTGCAAGCATTTTCCCCACAATGCAATTACTTAATTATGGCATTTTAATTTTGTTTAAAATGGCAAGTTTATTATGGTGCTTACAGTAAGCCACAGCAGAAGGATATTGACTCTTTGAAAGATCTTTCAAAATTATGTAAACATCACTTTATTTGCAGTGCACAGGCCAATCTTTCCTATTAATGAAAGATTCCTTTACCAATTTCCCACAGTAAAGTAGTTTATAGTATTTTCTAAATGGACTGAGCAACATCAGCTTTCAATGCAACAGTGTTGTTTTGAAACCTTAGAAACTTTTTTTTCATATTCCACCTGGGAGCTGATTTAAGAACTGCTCTTTTAAGAGCTATGTATTTCTTAATATTTTAGCAAGTTTACAGACCTCCTGGGGTGTTCTGTAATATTGAAGTCGCTTCAAGAAAATGTTCTTTTTTCAGTTTTAGAGTTATTCAGTCAGCTTTGTGAAATCTTACTGAAGCAAGGTGAGTTGGCTGACACCATGCATTTTCTGTTTCATTACTTTACACACTTATCTCTGCTATTTTTTTTATCTCTGCTAATTTTTTTTCTTTCCGTGTTCTTTTCTAAAGTTGTATATTTTAATACTCATCCTAGTTTTAAATGTTCATTCCTGAGTCTAATATTTTCTTTCCAAATCAGGTCCTGTTGAAGTTCTCATCGATGTCAGTGCACCTAAACAAGTACTTCTGCTTGTGCTCTGAGTTTAGATGTCAAATATCCAACCTCAACTTGTAAACTAAGAGTTACTGTCTTTTATCCCTTTCCACATCCAGATTGTGTAAGAAAGTTGTTGTATAGGTGGGAAATTTCAAAATGAGTGATATACAATGGAATTCACATGATGATGAAGGGAAAAAAAATAAAAGTCTCTCACTGATGGTTCTTAATGCAAAATATCTTAATATCAGGTGCTCAGAGTAGTAGAGAAGAAATGCTAATTATTGGTTTGCACATAGTAGTCATTTATCTTTACACAAAATTTAGTGGAAAACTATTATAAAGGCTTTTTTAGAAATATATTGATCAGATGTACCTGACTGTTTGAAAAACAGGGTGTAGTCACTCATGTGCAGTGTGTTCTCAGACTTGAAATCGTATAGAAAAAGTGCTCAACTACATACAGAGCACAAGATTTCATTTCTTATGTGAAATTTCTAAATTTAGTCTGTTTATATGTCTAAAATAAAATTATATCAGGGTATATCCATCAGGTTTTCTAATCGGAAAATACATATGAAATTAAAAAGAAAATTTTAATTCACCTCTAGAAAATAAAAGGGCCAATGCTGTTAAGAAACACTATTCTCTCGATTATGAGAAGAAACATAGAAAAACAGGAATCACCCAACTCTTATATGGACAGTATTGAGTTTTTTACCTCATAGATACAACAGAGAAGTGAGTTAACTACTCTGTCAAATATATCTGTTTTCTTCTTCCTAAATATAAATTGGAAGAAATTCTAGAAGCATAGATCCAAGAGAGGCAGGAAATTACTCTAATTTAGATGAACTGTATGGAAGTGAATTTCTTGGTTTAAGAACAAAACTTTTCTTGTTGAAAGAACACACTCTCATTTAGGTGAGTGCCTGCTCTCAGAGAGAAGATCTGATCCACAGTCAGAGTATGTCAAGAGTGTTTGAGCCAAGTGAGTGTCACAAAGGGCTTTAACTCTCAGAAACAATTTCTTAGGCTTTACTCGTAATTCAATAACCAGACAGTGTGCATCAGATTATTGGTGTCATACGTACAGCAAGAATTGCAACCTAGTCCTTCAGCTCTTCAGCTCTGCATTCATGTATTGGTCTGCAATCAGTTTTTGTAGCTATATGTAAACCTCATCTTTTGATACTTATCACAGCCTATTTTTTAGCTTTTCCCTCAGGCCATCTTTATTGCCAACTTTCATGGTGTGTGTCTTTGCTCCCACTGGAGGAGTGCTCTGTTTGAATTTGCTCTGTACAGGACCTCACACACATATGTAAGAGTGGTGGGGTATTTATTTGGTGTATATATAGTTTATGTGTATCTGTCTGTGCATGTGCATGAAGATGTGTGTGTGTGTTTGATGTGTGTACTGTGTATATGTATTTATATTGTGCTGGTGCACACGTGGAGCTCTGCTCAATGTAGCTTAAGCTGGTGAGGGCACACACTCAGCCAGAAAGAGACATAACCTGAGGTGGTATTACATGTAATTCTATGAAAACCAATTAGTAATCAAATATAGAGGCAAATTACATCAGCTTTTTTTTTTCCCCTCTCTTTTTTTTTTTTTTTTCCTGTCAGGGGCCATGTGTTGGCAAATGCACAAGAAAACAAAACCTTCTGGTCACTGCTTCAGAATGATTTCCCACCTATTCCTCTATTTTAGCAGAGCTGAACCAGGACATTCTTTGGGCTCCAAACTCATGAAACAAATAGATGTTACAACATTTCAGTTACTGACAAATTCATGCTTTTCTTTTCAGCTCAGCCCTCCCAATCAGCAAACATCAGCCCCTCCTCATGCAAGTCCAAAGCTCTTGCAAGGAACACTCAATCACATGTCCAGAACACTAGCTGAATTCTCTATACTAAGTAGAAACTACTTTCAACAGCTCACTGAAAATATTTACACAGAATGATACAGGACCATAGGTACTGATCTATCCATGATATTTCTATGTAGAATTTAATATAATGATTGATGCTATTTGTCATTGCAGACTGAGTAATAACTTGTCTTTACCATCTGGGTTACAATGATACCTGTTCATTGCCTGACAGAGGCTAAACCAATTCATGCCAACCACCAAAAAGCATTTAAGGGAATCCTAAAGAAGTCTGGAATATTCAATTCTAGATAAAGATGAAGTCATTTTTAGACATATGTAGTTATGCAATTTTTCCTTCCGAGATAGAAATGTCTCACGCTGGAGGAGCAGACAGGTATATGAGCTCTCCATCCTCAGCAATGTTTGGTACCAGTTGCTTCAGTGGTAGAAGAAAAAACCTCAGAACACCCTGTTACAAGTTATTCTTTGTCCAGGGAAAGATTTATTTTAATATCCCATAGTTAAAGATTGACTATTGCCTTAAGTGTGAGGCCATACTTGCCTTCCAAAGTGTCTTTAATTGATTTTAATTTTGGACACCTACTCTTGGAAAGTAATAACTGGTAGTCTAAACCTAGTGACAGAACCATTGACATGGCTTCAAAGAGTAGAACTCATTCTTCCCCACAGATCATTAGATGCCAGGAATATGTGAATGAGGGATTTAATTAAAGAAAAACTCATAACTAAGTTCCAGTACCCACAACTCAGCCAATGAAACCAGGAAATTAGGGCTAGGCCCTGGCCTGCAAAGTGCAGGATTTTGCACACTGCTCCTATCCTCCACCCGCATGGTACAGATCTAGTTTGAAAAAATTTAGCCTTGACAGGGTGTCTGCTGTGATAGTTGAAAAAAAATCCAGAGCAATTGCAAAACAATCTAGAACAATTGCCAAAAAAAAATCCACAACAACTGAAAAAAAACAAAAACAACAAAAAAAAAAACCAAACCAACAAACCAAAACCAAAATCCAGAGCAATTGATTGCATTCAATGTCCAAGTCAGGTACCATTCTCATTTGGTTGTGTTTAGCACTTATGAACAGGAATTTCCAAGTTCCACTTAAGTCAGTAGAGAGGCCAGACCCTTCAGGCAAGACTCTCAATGAGTTAGGTGTGGACAGAGCCATAAAGGATTATGCAGCAAAAAGTCTCTTCTATCTTTTCACAACTCATAGAAAGATGAGCCATAATTACAAGTTTGCAGAAAGGAGCCCACTTCAAGGGGATATTTAAAAGTCTAAGGAGAAAAAATATCTAGGAAAAAGCAGAGAGACTGGGACACATGTGGATGCAAATGTGCAGCAAATCCACCATTTTGATGCTATTGTTGTTGATTAACAACTACAGATGCAGGTTTCCATTATTATGATCAGCATGAGAGAGTAATAATTTATGGAAGCTTCAGGAGGTTGGAAGAGGCCTCAGGTGAATCAAGTGAATGCCCAGTGACTGAAGGGGGAGTTGGCTTCAAGAACACTGTAATTTCTTAGAGGACTCTTGAGGAAGAAAAATCTGGCTGCTGGTGGATAACAATGAGGACATTAATGCCTTAAAAACATTGTAGATGCAGCATAAATTGATGGGGACAAAATATGCAAAGAATAAATTCACACTCTTCCCTTTTTCACCCATCCCACCCAGATGTCTGTCCATCTATGTAATTTTGTCTTTCTTTTCCCTGGTCATCTTTACACTCTGGTCGTTTCTATCAATATTTGTAAGGTCAATCTGCATGATTGATAGCTACCATTTGTCCTCTTTCTTTGAGTCTTGAAAAGTCTTAAGAATGAGGCATCATCCCAACTAAGGTGCAAAATAGCCATTTTGAAGGGACCTTTAATAACATTAATCACAAAAAGCCAAAGCAAATTTCCAGGAGAAACTCGAGTCACAGTTTCCTGGCTGTGCCAAAAATCTCCAAACTGCTGCCACAGTAAATGGAGCATTTCACCTCTAATGTATTATTTTGTGTGCAGGAAAGAAAAAATGCCAGTCATTCTTAACATTTTTTTAATCAAATTGCCAGAGTAAATTCATCAATTTCAAAAAAAAAAAAAAAAAAAAAAGGAAAATCAGGAAGTAATTTATCTTCCTTCTTGATTGCCTATCTTCTATTAAAAGAGAAAGATAGAACTACAAGTTGACCTAAGTTAAGTACATCTGTTATTCTCTTGCCACGTACTATTGCTCTGGTTTATTTCCAGTTTGGTAAAGTTCCAAAGATCATTCCAGGGAAATTTTTAGAGAAAAATGTATTTATAATCTGTGTATGTTAATTGTAGGGAGACAGGAGAAAGGCACATTTTGTTTTGAGAAACTATAAGCTTGCCTTTATTCCTGACGCATGTTTGATGTAATGAGGACTCACTTTCTATGTTAGATATAACATTGGACTAAATTGGACTCCTATTCTTAATTTGCTAGTGTGTGACTAGTTGATTATTTGTGCTAATTTTATCACCACTTTGCATTAATAAAACTCAGCATATGTTCCATAATATTCCCTGGGGAAGGTGCTTGTGATTACACCACTGTCTAGTAAACATGAATATAACAAAGAAGAATGGAAGACAACCTATTATTTTTGGAAGTTTACTATTTTTTTTAAAAAATTTCATCAGTAAAAAGAGGAAAACAAGAAATTTGGCATTGAAAACTGAGACTTCAAATTTCCTATTTGTTAGGAGGAACAAAAGCTGTCATCAAAAGATTAGATGAAGGAGTCAACTTTCTCAGCAAAAACAACTGTAAAATTTCAACTAGCTTAACCCATCATCTCTCTACTTTTCAGAAAGAAAATGTGGAAGTTGTTAGCTCATATGTAGTACAAACTAAACATAAGCTTCCATTTATGATAAATAAAAGATTAATTTTTCTCTTCTGCTTTTAATTCTTTTGTAATTCCTTTCCTCTTGAGCCTGTCTAAGGCCAACTGTCCACATTCCACAGAATATAACTTTTATATTTATGATAAATACAAGAACTTTTTTTTCCAGGACAAAAAGCAAAGGACACGAAGGAAAACTCTGATATTATATATGTCAATCTCAAAAATAAAATTTTCCAAACTATGTATTTCTTTCTTTTTGCCTTCCCTTCCCTCCAAAAAGTAGAAGACTAGAAGAAGCCTTGTCTGGAATGTGTGTTCCTTTGAACTCATGTATATTTTAATAGTCAAAGATTGACAAAATACTTTGTTAAATGAATCTGAGGCATATCCCAATTTCTGCCATAACTCTCCTAAGAGAAAAAAAAATCAAGAGCAGAATCCTTCAAAAGACAGTCATAGTATTTGCTATGTTGGAAAATGCATTTTTTCCTCTCTATATCAGCAGATCCCAGATTATTTTCCCCAAGGTTACAAAAATGCAAGTCAGAACTCAGCCTGGCATCTCTGCTATAAGAAAGTCATACAGGTTCTGTCAGTATAATACTGTGCCACTATGTCACCTCTATGGAATGACTAACCAGGGTATTTTCTTCAGTTATTCTAGATATTTCTGGACAGATAATGTGTAATTATCATATTATCTTCCAGCATTTTAATGTAGTTTTATCAAAGAAAATTATGACAGGCTGATATATCCATGCGCTTTTTACTTATCTGTACTCCTTTCCCAAGTGAAATGTCATTCCCAATTCATGGTTTGAAGCTTCTGGGTAGAAAAAAGTGAGCTCAGTCAAAGCTCAAACATAATGGAGTAATCAGAAAGAAAAAAGCTAATGGTTGTATCCAAAGCCATTTATTTTGTTCCCCTAAGCAATACTGCAGGCTCAGATGCATTAAGCAAGGTTAAATCAAATAGTCATGATGTCTGTATGTTGAATTATGCATAGCCTAATCCAGAGACTCCTGAGCCAATCTTCCACAAAGCAATGCCAGTTTACACCTGTCAGAATCTGGCCACATCTCAACTTAAATTTCTCCACATCTCTTTTTTTTTTTTTTTTTTTTTTTTTTTTTTTTTTTTTTTTTGCGGACCC
>VZRH01006240.1:165920-210920 GCA_013397555.1 Urocynchramus pylzowi
CTGCAGACCATGCTATAAAAATAATATCTGAATAATATGATGATCCAAAGATAATATTTTTTTTTTGTAAAATAGCTCGAATGTAATTTTTATAGTATCTAATATCACAGTTTAAACCATTCTTTTGCAAGCCTTTAGTCCCCTCAAACTCTCTTGTATATGAAGAATGGGTTGCTTTACATGTTACATCCCTGGGCATTGTTCTGGCCAATGTCTTTGGGTGTTTGACAAGAGTCCAACTGCCACAACCCTTGGAGAAAAAAGGCTCAGCTATAGAAATTTTTATAGGACAGGAATTTTTAAAGAAATAATTGTAGGTGATTATTTACATGGGAAGTGAAAATATGTAAATAAATTTATTTAAACTGCTGTATAGGTCTGAAATTTATTAAGCTTGCAGACACAATACATTTTATCTGCTGAAGAATTAATAAAAATTGCTATACTAAAGACATTAGAAATGTCAAACACCTAATAGCAACTATATCACAATACCATGATTTATCTTAAAACCAAATAGATAAAGATTATCTAGGAGTAAGAGGAGAAGCTTTTTACATCCTTAAAATTTAAAGGGAGCAAATTATGAAAAGATGTCTCAATAACCACCTCTCAGTCTGATGTTCAGATCTCAGCTTTAATCTACCAGTGGTAGTGTAATAGCTTGAATTGTAATTTAATTGCTCATACAATAAATATTTTACAATCATTACATATTTCAACATAAAATAATCTTCTAGTTACACTTCTTAGAAAGCACTTGTTCAAAATAGAAAATTGAAACTTTTATGTGTTTATTTTTTCTGCTTTTTGCTTGTTTCAAAATTCCTAATTTCATAAAAGCTGCTTTATTACAAAATTTTAAAGGTCTCATCAAAATAAACTGAATTCTTTTTAATTTCTTGAGATACCTGATTACAAAGCTGAAGGAGAAAACATTTTATTTTATTTTTCTATTTGTGTATCCACAGATAGCATTTATCTATTCATTCATTTAACTTAAACTATGCCTTCATATAAAACCATCCACAGGCTATGCTATGCATGAAAAGCATACAAAGATCACTTGGACAGTTACTTTAGCAGGGATATGCCCTCACTTTGTCTCAAGGGTTAATATGCAACATTATATTTTATGTTCTCTGGTTGCTTCCTCTGGGGAGGATTTGACTATTGATTTCTTCATACATACTTGGGTGAAAAGAATAGTTGGTTTTTTTTAATTCTACTTCAATAAGCTAACTATAATTTCAAATGTGTGTTGTGTATCAACCCAGGAATGGGATGCCTTTTGCTACTAAAAAAAATGAGATCCAAGAAACTTTAGGCTTTCCATTGGAACTGCTTTTGTATTGCAAAGGTATTTTACTGCCTTGGGAAAATACTGTTATTAAACTCAAAATATGGATTAAAAGTTCAAAAACACCTATCTTTTTACACTTTGCAATGTCCAGTTTGATATGTACTTTTAAGATAAACTCAACAGAATTCATCACTTGCAATTATGAAACTTATACTTTGTTGCTCTTAATTACTAATGCTACTCAATTTCATTAATATTACTATTAAACTCTCCTCCCCAAAATAATTAATGCATAAGCTTATTGTTGAATCTTACTTCACATTTGCTCTCTTTTAATTTATTTTTAGGAGTCACACTTTACAACTGTCAAAACAAAAGATGAGTCTGAACCTCACTCTGCTTTCACTACACTAATATAACTAAACTTCAAGGCATTAGTTATTTATGTCCATAGGATGTTCTGAGAGGGTTTTTTTTTTCCCTCAAATTATTGTAAATTTCAGTATCCCATAACTGGAAGAGATTACAAGTGTCATTCCTGATAAGTTTGTCCAACCTGTCCTCATGGACCCTGAAGAGAAAATTCCTTAGCAGTCACCCCCTTCTTTGCCCATCACTGCTGACAAGGAGTACACAGTAGTGCATGGAACAGGATTACTAAAAGGTTGCTGATATATTCTACCTTTCCTTAGTGTGATGACCCTTCTCAGTTTCCTGGAGCCCACAATATCATGCATCTGGAAGCAAGCTGTTGCCAAAAGCCCTCAGTCTCCAAATACTGCCATTGTGCACATTATATCTCTCTTCTGTCCCAGATACCACAATGGCTGAAAACCTTTCTCTCATGAGCATGTGGAAAAACAAAAAAAAAAGTCTAAGTATTTTGAAACCTATTTTCCTGGTAATTTCAAGTTTCTTTTCCTTTTTAATAATGACACAGTCTTCTAAGTACTTCCACAGTCATGACTTTAAAAAAAAGAAATTAAAATCTTCAAAGCTACCAACTGCATATGGCTTCTCACCTGCAAATTCTCTTTACTAGTAGTTTTGTCACTCTGCAGGTTATAAATAGACATCTGAGAAAGGAAAACAGATAACAAGAATATTCTTTATTGTTTCAGGAATATTTTTCCAAGACCATAATTATTAATAAAACTCTGGAACCTGTAGATCTGGGAAATATCTTAAATTTTGGGTTAATAATGTTGCTTCCAGGACCAATGACATTACATTTCTGAGAAAATGCAGTTTTAAAAAAAATCAAGTTTGTATAATCTTTGATAATTCCTCTTGGCTTTGCATTACAATATCTTGTGGCATGCCACCAACATCATTCAGTTTCCCTAAACTCTGCAAAATCTTTATTAATCAAGAGGATTTTGTGTACAGTCAAGCTATAGAAGATAATATTTGCTGGTGGAGTCACACCCAAGCAGTCTGCAACACTCAATATTTTAACAGGCCTGTTAGTGCTAAAAATTCAAAGGCAATTCTGACTATAGCACAACTTAAAGACAACAGCAAAAAATATTTTAGTAACAGAAAATGAGACATTTATTCAGGAAAATTTCATATATTACCATTTTAATGATCTACTTTTAGATCTAAGCCAATAAATTATCCACTACTATTATTAAAATAATCACATATACACACTTAGATAAAATAAATAGCACCCTTCTTTTTCTAGAAAGTTGACTGCTCCAATGAATTGAATACCAGAAGAGTTTGTGTCATAAAAGAGAACACAGGGATAGAAAGTCCAACATCAAAATAAAAAAGCAAGTTCTGTACTTTCTTCCTTCAAAAATGGTAAAGTGTGCTTAATTTTTAATCATCAGAATGTTTCCCCTTCTGCTAATTCTTTTCAAAAAGCAATACAGGCAGCACATGGCAGTGGATTGGTAGAAGTGCTGAGGTGTAGAACCACAGCAAGTATGGAATGAGTGGTGTACCTCATGTATTGTGCCTGCATCTTGAAGTCATCAAATGGAGAAAATGTGGGGTTTTGAGAACAAATAGCATGGCTGTTCTTGTACATTCCAAGGAGACAGCAGCCTTTGTTCTGCCTCACTGTCTTCCAGTTGGGACTGACAGGAGGAGGACTGGGCCCTGATGTATATCCTTTCTAAGAACATACATGGAAAAGATGTCTGTGTACTAAAATATCCCTGTTCAGCCTTGCTTATGTGTCCAACACGATACAAACCAGTTATTTTACAGAAGAAAAACAAGGGAAACATAAGCCCAGGCCATATTTATCATAGGATTATGCACTGTTACACACTACCTAGCAATCTGAGCATCTTCAATGTTGTGCTGGTTTTGGCTGGGGTAGAGTGGCTGTATTTTGGATTTGTACTGAACACAGGGTTGATAATGCAGAACTGGTATTGTTATTGCTGGGCAGGGCTTACACAGAGACAAGACCTCTGCAGCTTTTCCTATGGCCACACTGATGAGGAAATTGGGGTTGCATGGGAGGCTGGGAGGAAACCCAGCCAGGACAGGTGACCTCAGCTGACTAAAGGGATATTCCAGACAATACGACATCATGCTGGGTGAATGAAGTGGAGGGAAGAAGGAGGAGGAGAAGAGGGGGTTTTGGAGTGACAGCTCTTGACTTCCCAAATGCCCAGCTCTCCTGGAGATGGCTGAACAACTGCCTGCCCATGGGAAGCAGTAAATTAATTCCTCCTTTTGCTTTGCTTTTATGCACAGCTTTTGCTTTCCCAGTGGTCTTTATCTCAGAACCTATGGGTTCTCGAGCTTTTATCCTCTGACTTTCTCCTCAGTCCTGCTGGTGGATGAGTAAGCGAGAGGTGGTTGATTGTTGGCTGGGGTTAAACCACAACAAATGTAAAAAATGAAGTGATAGAAAGTGTGATCTTCAGGACCCCCAGAACCCATAGAGAAAGGGCAGTGTATAGATGTGCCAGTTAATCGCTCTCAGTATGTTACTCAGGAGGATACAGAGATGCTGAGGAAGAAAGCTGAAAGACTATGTTAATGTTGCTAAAGGGGAAGTAACAAAGGATAACAAAGGATAAAATTCATATCCTATGGTTTGATAATCAACAAGAGAGGAAATATATTCTATCAGTCCAACCACTCCTAGCTCTTAGAACCTTCCACCATTTCCAGTAGCTTCCTTCATAGCACAGATTACTTTACTTTCCTACATCTCTGCTTATTCAGGATTTCCAAACTGCTGTGTTTGACCAAACCTTTGTTCCACTTCATACTCAGGCTTTGTCTCATATCCAGAATCCTGACCCATTTTTGACAGATGTGTGAAAGTTTAAGTTAGATAAAAGAAGAACAGTAGAAAGTTTTGGTAAGCATGCAAATCTTGAAAAATCAGTCATAGATACCAAACGATTTGTACCAAATCACAAACAACCTGAAGCCATTATGTAGACAGATACTTCCACAGACCCAGTCTTGGATCAGATTTCTCTCAATTTTGCCTGGTTTCCAGGGCAGGCAGTAAATATCTGTAGCTGCACTCAAGCCATTCTGCTCTGTGCCCCATGCACTGTTACCAACAGAGACACATTTTTTCACATAAACACCATCAGGCTGCAGCTAGGCCAATTGCTTGTAGTCAGCCCCCACTTTCTTTGGAAAAGTTCTCTGCCTGTGGAGAGCACAATATGCAGCAACATAATCAAAGTCAGTGAAATACAAGTGATCTTGGTTTTTCAACAGATGCATTCTGATTGGTATAAGTTAAAACAGTTTATTGCCTGTCCCACTTAAACAAGTACTCAAGTGATTTAAAAATATTCTAATAAAGAGATTAATAAAAAATGTTTAATAATAATTATAAAGGAAAAGGAATTGCCATTGTGTAACGACTTTGGATGTTTTAGTCATGTCTTATATACAGAGTCTGAAAAAAGTGCCATTGCAGAAGACCACAGAAGGAACCCTTGCTGTGAACATCTAGCAGGTTTCCTGGAGCCAGGCTGTTGTCAGAAAAGTGATAATACTGAGAGAGAACAAAGAAACATTGAGGAGAACCTGAAGAGGAAACTATAATCGCGCAGAAGTAATTGAAAAAGAAAAATGAGGGATAAGTCAGAATAGTACTAACATCCAAAATAAAAGTTCTCTTCCTTGTTTTCCAGAGTAATTATGCTGATCATTTTCAGAATTTTTTGATTTAGAAGTTGCACAGAGATGTTTTTATATGCAAAACTCACAATTAGAAAAGCATTATAAACCCTCTAAATATAACAATGAAAATAAAAGTGTATTTACTTGTATATAATAATACAATATGATTTATGGTAAGAGAGCCTGGTAGTCTCTCAGTTCATCTCAAAAAACTGCAACTTTATACCAAAAAAACCTGCCTTTTAGCTGACGACAAAACATGGTGAGAATCATTTTACAGTAAGAATAATTTTCTTAGTAAGGGGAAGAATGACATGTTGTATTTACTGTCACTCATGCTTCATCCAGAAAACTTTGACATAAAATACATATTCCATGATTTAGGAGTCTGCCAGTTCATAAGTTGCCACGATGTTAAGTTTTTGTGGTTTTGCACTGATATTTTTAAACGACTAGCTGTGTCATAAGTGATAATCCAGGAAACCCAGACTGTTTCTGTTTGCTTGTTTATTTTTTATGTTATAAGTTAGACTCAATATAATCCTGTCTTTGTGTCATCAACTCTACATCAGACAATCATAGATCATAATGCAGTATTCAGTGTCACAGTTTGCACTGAGGATTAATGCTTTCAGTATCCTGGGACAAAACAATGGTTGAATGGGACTTCTCTTTACATTTTATTTTTTGTCTGAGGGAGGGTGACTGCAGTCACTTCTGTTTAAAAATTCTAAACTAGACCTTTAAAGTCAAGATAGAAGGGGAAATGTGTTACATCAGTTAACCAAATACCATATATTCCCCCTCCACAAATAAATGTTTGTCTTTATCTATTGAACTCTTACCTCTGATAGCAACTGTTGTCTTGGCATTGTGCCTGTAATATGGAAAAAGAGAGGGAAAAAAGAACAGAAAGTAAAAAAGAGGGGAAAGCAAATGGGGTGAGGGGGAGGAGGGGGAAGAAAAGAAAAAAGGGAAAAAGAAGGAGAAAAAAAAGAAAAGGAAAAAGAAAAATAAAAGGATGAAAAAGAATAAATATTTGTAAATGTTTTAGACATGTAGTTTAAGCATTGGTGAATGGTTCTTTATACGTTATATTTATGGGATATTTGGTTTGTTTTGTGATTTTGTTTCAACTTTTAAGGAGTGCCGTTAATGTGATTAATTAACAAGAATTTATTGGCTAAAAAATCTGCACAGCCAAACATATGTGATTTTTAAAATGTATTTTTTCAGGTGAAACTATAAAATAGGGTCCTAATTAAGCCCTGCTGTTTCCTGAGATTTTGTGTGCGCTGCGCTGGGAAGGAAAGTTACATGGAACTTTACTTGATCATGGAAGAAAAATCTGGAGAGTAAATTCAAGCATTCTATTCAGTTTTTAAATATAGTCTTCACTTGAGGGCTACAGTGAATTTATGCCCATGTTAAACATTAAAGCTCTGTTATGGGGCCAAATAAGGGGGAAAACTCAAATCAGCTCAAACACCATGAGGGCAAAACTTCAGCACCACTGCAGCAGACACCACTAGCATTTCTACATTTGCTCCAAATGCTGTGATTGATCAGAGAGTTTGTTATTATGACATTCTATTATATGCATTCTCTTCCCATTACTTTGCTAAATTGGGAAGCTTATTTTCTATAATGTAAAACAATTTGTAATAAACATAATGTATTATAAAAGGGATTTGCTTTGCAGGAAACTGAAATTATACTTTACTCCACTGAGACCTTAACCCACTTTGAAGAGAAGTTTTTTATAAAAACTGGGGGGGATTTTTAGCATAATCAATGATTTGCCCAAATTTCTGGCAGAATCTGGGTTTGTGTCTCCTGTGAGATGTCTGCATAGTTAAGACTCAGATGTGCAAGTACAAACATAGGTACTTGAACCCTGTCAAAAAGCACTGCCACTTTAACAAATGCCATAAATTACCATGGAATCCACAGAAAATGATAAGCAGAGATTCTAGAATTGCACAGAACATTTTTTTTTTTTTTCAGTGATTCAGGAAGAAACTATTATATTCCCTGTTAGGAAAGGGTGCAACTTCAATTCACATGTGTGTACTTGTAACAAAAATAAGCTCACCAACAAAATTTTAAAATAGATCCCTTAATGCAAATAGTAAAACATTGTTGTTGACATCTTGAGCTGTAAATCCTGTCTCAGTTATTTTTCACTGAAATGCAGAAAAGGTGTCTGGATGCAAATAAATTGTGTACATGCAAATGTCCTTTTATGTAAGTATTTCTACAGCTGAATCCCTGACTCTTAAATGGTTTGGATTACAGTAAGTGACTATGGTGTGTGTTATTTGCACTGCCTTTTTCATTCCCCTTGCTCCATATATATCATATTTTGGCAAAATGTAAACTATTTCAATTTTCTTTCATGTATTCGTTTCTATTTTATCTCTTCTACACAGAACTTCTAGATACAGATTACGTACAGCATGCATCTTTTGGCTTAGAAATGAAAAGCCATAGAACTTCATACAGACATTCATCCCCTTCATTTTAAATTTTGTTTTTTAATACCTTTATACCTGGCATCACCTGATACAATATAGGCAAGTACCGTTCCTCTAAAATGGGCCTTGAAGCAAGGCTTCCTTAAGGTACCTCCCGCTGTTGATAGTCCTCTTTAGGCACCAAGGTAAGCTCCAAAAATCCCACCCCTTGACTTTTCAAGTGTGTCATGCAAAATGCTGCCATCTTCTCTCAGCTTGAAGAATGGGACTCATACAAGGGCACATCTCTGAACAATAGTGCTGTAGCAGCCAGACACCCTCCTCCACAATGGTGTGCCTTGACAAAAATCTCTGCTGACCCCCTTCAGCACAGTCAAACTTGCCTTGTCATGGTAGCCATGTCAATGAAAGACATATTCCAATGAATAAAACATTAGGATGCACCTAGTCCATGCAGCTGCTCTGGAGAAGCACACATAAACTGCTTTTGCTGGAAGTGATATTTGTAGCACATGAAAAAACATTGAAGAAATTATTTTTCAGTGGATTTCTGAAGTCTCTTCAGCAATTTACATCAGTTAGCCTTTTAACAGCAAGCTTTTACAATGAGATCGAAAGGCATTTTGCGCACCAAATGTCCTATTGAAACAAAATCCAACTTTTCCAATATTTTTCCAGTTATCTTGTCTACAAAAAGCCTTCAGTGACTGTGAAGGATGGTTTTTGCTTAGGTTTTCCCCCCTTTTCAGCAGGTTTTAGGCCTTGGGGTATTGGTATCCAAGTAGTTAAAACTACATCAGCACTAATAGCCATGAGCTCATCTTGTATAAGCACATTTTTAGTTAAACACCGCAATCTTGGAAAAAAATGTTAGTGTGCTTAAACAGCCTGGCTCAGAATAGCTCACAATATGACGCATACCACAGGAAATAAAGTGGTATGAGGCACCTACAAAATATTTTTCAAACAAGTCATTGAAGCTGTAAGCCCCATGCCTCAGCTTTAGGAAGTCACTTATTAAGAATCAACACCAGCCGTGCCAAGCTAAGCTCTTGCTCTTGGTGATTTTCCAATTGAATATTCAGGGCCCTGTCTCAGTCTTGTTTTCAGGGAAGTACATGCCTGGAATGTTAGCGAGCTATTTGCTGGAAAAAATGCCCACAACAGGCCCAATGTTGATCACATTAATGCATTTGAGTGGGTATAGAGTGCAAATGATTGAAAGTGCTTCCAGATCTTGGTTGCCGGGGACAAAGCAGGCTCTGTTCTCTGATCTGATGGTCATTTTTTTCAGCGGAGGATGTGGTGCAGGAAGAGGGAGCAGTGCCAATCTCTGTCTAATGGCTCCAAACAGGGCCTGGGCCTGGCTCTTTGGATGCTGATGAGTGGGAAATGAAACACAGATGGGTCAGATGGGTAAGGAGAGGGGGGATTACAGGTCAGGCCAAAGAGTTGGAATAAATTAAGTGCTTATGAGGTACAGAATGGCACATTGTTAAAGCAAACGGACAGGGAAAAAACATTTCGGCATTGTTAGGCACAGTGTGCAGAAAAAAAACATCTCGTCTTCCCAGAGCCCTTTCGCATATCACATCCCAGTTATCCTCTCTGGGATTACCGCCTGCCTGATCTATGAATTGCTTTCTTTTGCATGGGTACTGCAAGGCTGTGATGCTCTGCAGCACCTCAGAGGAGGCAATTTTCCAGTAAACACTTCAGATGTCATTTACTGGGAGGAATACTTTGGCTCATGCTCCTGATCATAAGATAGCCAGCTTCCTAACTCCCCAGAGATTTCCAACAAAAAGGTAGGTAACCACATACATTTACTCTGGGGAAATAAAGTGACAGAAGGAGTATTTAATGCACTCTCAAAATGCTGAGTCCATGTTTGTGCTTATTGCTTTTGAATCTTCGCAACTGTATGAAAGAAAATTATTTGGGTCAGAGGAACATGTTTAAAGGGTTCTGGTTAAGAAATAAAACTGAGGGACTTTCCTGGAAACACACAACAACAATTTTACCTCTTATACAAAAGAAATTCCCTCACCACACTGATCTAAAAGATGTTTTTACTAAATAATATGCACAGAGGTTCACTGCACTTATTTTTGGCATCTCTATTCCATACATAGTCACCAAAAATGCATTGTCGAACTCCCAAACTCTCCGTTGACTTGCACAGGTGTAGGGTTACAGATTTGAAAACCATCACATTAATAAAACTTGAAGGAGAAAACCATGCCCGTGACTTTAAACTAAGTTTTCACCAGCTATTTTTCTTTAGTCCTCAAGTCCAGGTTCTTTCTTGACCTATGAGTATTTATCCCTCCTGCAAAGATGATTAAGTAGGACACGTAAAATAAATTCTGGTCCTTCCACACATCATGGCTAGAAATCAGGTGAGAGTCATCACAACATGTTACACGTGTGTAGCAAAATTGAGATCAAAGCCATAAAATGTCTGTGCTAGTAACAGAATGGCTAAAAGAAATCCTGAACAACATGCAAGGAACCTTTTAAGTCCTTTTAGGCACAGAAAATCAGTTATCTCTTGAGCAGCACAAACGGCTGGATTATGCATCTTCCCCTCTTCTATCAGTTTTCACACCATGATCCACCTGAGGTGTTGCCTGACGGGAACATCCCAGAACTTCACAGTATCTCTTTTCTTTTCCTGCTTTCCTCCCTCCCAGATGGTAGCACAAACCTCTGTTCTACATGAGCTGATGAGTGAGACAGAAGACATCTATGGAGAGGCCAGCTGACATGCCAGAGCAGATACTGTGGAGTTCACAGCTTTTCCATGGGTGGAAGCACTGAGGGGAGGAAAAGATATTAGACCATCTGGAGTGTTTGACCCTTAATCATCCATTGGTCACTAGAAAACTTGAGTGAGCTTTGTAATTTTAAGGCAATTCTTTATTGAATTTTGTGGAGGCTGATTGCAAGAGGTATTGTGAGTGGAGCATCAGGAGACATAAAGAAACAGATGTACCGATGGTCAGGACTTTGCAGGAAATAATGCCCAAAAGAATTAAGGCAATAGAAATAGAAATAATGGAGGAAGAAAAAGAATAAACACCACAAGTTTATAAAAGTAAAAACAGAAACACATTTATAATAAATGGTCTTCTTATAGTAAAAAAAAAAAACAACAGTCTTCTGGGGAAGAGAAAGAGAAGGCAGAGTATGGCAACATTCAGATGAGGAGCTTTCCTGAAAGATAGCCTGCTAGAGGAACAAGGTAGATAATTTTTAAAAATTGCTTTCTGAATTTCCCTGCTCCTTCCTGATCAAGAGAGGGGGCTTAGATTTGGTCAGAAGAACAGAGTAGTCACCAGATCCGTCTGAAAGACTGGTATTTACACAGTCAGAAGGGAATCAGGAGAGCTCAGGCTGGAATGCAGCATGCCTTGTGCTCCTATACAGTACCACACTGTCTGAGCTCTGCAGTGTTTCTCACAGCCAATGGGAACAATTTCTTTTCCTTTTAGTTACTGTTCTGACCAAGTGGCAAGACATATAGCAAGACAGTATGCAAACCCGTGGATGTCTCTTGTCTTTCAAATTTCTGTTCAATCTAGATAGCTATTTTCTAAATAACTGCAATTAGCATTTTCTTCACCCAAACGCTCTAATTTAAAGCAGCATTTCCCATGGTTTCAGTCCTATTTTAGACTGAAAGGAGGTTCAATATTAGAAAAGAAAAATGTAGGATGAAGGGCCTACATCATATTAGCAAAGTATAAAAGTGTGAGTTGATTCAAAGCATGAGCCACTGCAAATGCACTTTGCCATATCTCATCACTTCTTAAAATATTTAATGGAAGTCCCAATTAGGAAGACACTTATACAACTTGCCTTCCCTGACCCTGACCATCTGACACCCCTGTAAATCATCACCTAGTATAGGGTGAATGGCTTTGCTGAGCAACCCTGGTTGTGGTTATGCCCTGTCCATGCAGGACACATCTTTGGGCTTGGGTCATCTTTCAAGGCAGAACAGGCAGAAGTGTCCATCTAGGTTTTCTTGCAGAAAGCACACTCAGAAATGTAAGTGTGGACTGTAAGCAATTAAAAATTACAGAAGTTAAATTATAATCAGAAGAGCCCTAAGGCAGTGTAGACCCAGGTACTGTAGTCTCGGAGGAGGTAAAATGTGCCCTTGTGATCCTACAAAAGAAATTTCAGCAATGAGAGCTCCCTCATCATAGCATAGCATTAGGTGGTAGCCATCAGAATTGCAATGAGGGGAAAGTGAGACCATTTTGTATGTCTGAAAAAACAGTCTGGACATTGAAAAATAAACACATTTCACCTTGCTTTGATATCTCCAACCTGCTTGTTCTTCTGGCACATAAAGACCTATCTAGGATGAAACATGACTTAATTCTTCCCCACTTTTGAGGACAAAGTTTTCCTTACCGAGCTGGAAAGTTCAATGTAGAAGGAAATCCACATAAGAGCTAAATTTGTCTACTGCTCAGAAGCACTTCTTGGTTTAACAATAAATTCTATTGTTTATTATTAGGCAAAATATTATCTCTCATTGGGAAGCTGCTGTTAATGTCACTCTCAGGGTTCTTTATAAAACCTTTACAGTGGTTTCAAATGCTATTAAGTAACCTAGACCTCAGAAATTAAAAAAGCTTTCCATCTTCCAGAGCAAATGTAGATTTTAGCTCTAATATTTATTCATGATGAATTCATGATATTAAATAGCCAACCCCTAAATGACTCACTAAGATAATGAGAGGTATTAGGTACTTAGGGTGATGGAGCCACTTAGGTAATGAAGTGGAAGAACCTAGATGGAAAAATAGAACATATTCTCAAAACCAGCGGTTTGTGAGGAGTGTTTTTCTAAATAAGAAGTGTAACTCAGTATGTAAAAACAGCACTGGAAAGGGAATCTGGTCCAACTTATGCAAAAAGCCTCACTCTTCAGTATTTGCTAATTCTCAACCCTGCCTCTCTGGCCTTTACTTTTAGAACAAGGCTTCTTTAACTCCTGCTGATGCAATAACTAAAAGCAGGGCTCAGCCTTCAGTGTCCAGTGTTAAACTGGTGCTGTGCTGCTAATGTGCTCCATTGTATGGCACTGCAAAGAGTAAGGCCCTCATGCAGTAAGCACCCTTATGGGAAATTATTCCATTATCTGACACATGTCACAGAGGATTTCCTCCTGTGTAAAACATTGACACAAATTGCTGAGCTACAAGATTTATCCATTTAGCGTGTCACATTTTTCACAGGATTTTACCTTCTTGCATGCAGACATTACTGTACAAACCTATTTCCGTACAAAGAAAATTCATTTTAAAATATAAAAAATTCAGTATAGCACTCATTCTGTCAAGAAGTGTTTTTCCTAGACTGGGAGTTTCTTGAAGCAGATTTGGCTGAATACAGTATGTTATGACCTTTGGAATAAAATGAAAAGCCTGTGGGACAATACCAGATTTTGGCAGGATACAGTTGTCGCTTTTCAGTTTTCACTTCAGCCACTGGCCAAATGCCACACCACAGCCTTGTTCTGACAGTGTACCTCACACCACAGCCGTCACCATCCCATGTCCTGAATGCCCCATAACCACCACCACCTACTCTGAAATAAAACAATACCTGTCATCTCTGGCTGCATATTCCTCATAGAATAGTAGTAGAGGTATTCTGAGTGTACAAGTTATAGATGCCTCTGAAATATTCATGTAGTTCCACTCTTGCATCCTGTGTCCAGGATTTCCCCTCCCAGTTTGCCTTTAAATTTTTTGATATTGTTTTGCTGGATAGATTGTCTATTGCACAAAACTATGAATAAAGGGAAAAAAAATCATACTTTTAAGGATTAATTTGACTTCTCTTACATGTTCAGCTGGCTAATTAGCAATTTATGAAAATATCACCCCAAAGCTCTGGATCTAGCATTCGCTACAGAAGCACAGAAAACCCATCTTTAGAAATTCTTAATAATCTTTGATCTCAAAATTATGCAATTATTACACAGAACATACTCTGTCTCTGCCTGCTACTTTTCCCAAAAACATTTGGCAAATAACTTTCAGGGAATTCTGAGTTACTGTGGACCAGTAGCTACTGAGGATCTTACTCAGATTTTACTCAGATACAACTCAGATAATTTCCCTTGGAAGGACAAGAGCTAGCCAGCTTATGTTAAACCAGAATGAAAATCATGGAATTCTCCTGCAGTTATTAACTAACTTATATTATCCTTTCTCGTTGTGGCACTTTGCTCTAGGTACATAGAAGAGGTTAGCAGTTTTCAGGTATATGCAATTTTGATGAAAAGCACCCAGTAAGAAAGTTTAAAAAATTGTTTTCAGAATCTCAGTCCTTCTGGAAGGGGAGTTTTCTTTACCTTCTGGTAGATGTGTGGATATCAGGAACCCAGAGGGCTGCAGACAGCTCTTCAAGACCTGCAACTTGAGAAAAGAGCAGCTGCCAGTTACTTCAGGATTTCCTAGGCATACTAGAAGATCCATTGTTTTCCTCACCAGACAAAATCTATCATTCAACTTGAGAAATGGCAGGAAAAAGGGATCATATAAGGGTTTGTTCTTCCAATGTCACATTCAGTATATTTGGTCTTTTCTCACACTTTAATGAAGATGATATGTATAATTGTTGGCTTTCTGACATTTTCTAACTTAAATTAATTCCAGAAAATTAATCAGTTGATGAATAATTAAAGGAAATAGTGGATAGGACTCCAGCATCTGGCTGATATACAGGTGTCACATGAGAAAGATGTGCAAACAGATGAGAATTAAGATGATGAAGATAAAAAAAAAAAAAAGTTTTTGCCTTAATATTGCAGAATAAAATTTTGAACTCGAAACCTTTACATCTGGCAGAAGGGATTGATGGAAATCACTGGACAGATACCAACAGGGAAGAAGGCTGAAGCTCAAGGTACAAAATAAATGCAAATCAAAGATATGATCAGATAACAAGGGATTTTCTCCCTATGATACATTTCAGAAATGTTAATTATTGACAGTGGAGAATAAAAATCGCTTCTTACACCCTGTGTCTTTGAGGTTGCAGTACCAGAGGGATCAGGAGTCCATGAATGATTCTGTCATGGTTGATCATATTCTTAAATGCAGCAAAGTTAATAGTTTTTTCTTATGTGGCCAAAAAAGGGGCAGCAGCAGCAGCAGTGAGCCACATTGTGAGTTGTGCAGTGCCAGTTTCATGCCAGCAAAGTTTCAGTAAAGTTCAGTTGCACTGGTATAAAACTTGTGCAAAGTGTTGAAAGCCATGTCTAATATATCTACCTCTCTTGCTTGAAAATCAATATTAGCAAGGTTTTCCAGACGTTGTAGTGCCTGTACAAGCTGCTTTTCTTGGACCACTCTTGGGTTGCACAGGATCACTGCAGAGGAGGAGGGGAGCGACTGTTCAGATCCGCCCCAAGGCCTGAACTCTGTTCCCCAGTCAGCGCCATGCTCTGATTTACAACCTGATCCAAGACTCTTACCTACAATGCAGCTATATCAACACCTGCATCCTGGGAAAACAAATGCTTTTTAAGGTGAGATTGTTGGGTACAAATAAGCTGCAAAGCATAAAGCTGGCTCAGAGCCAGGCCCAACAAAGGGCATCAGGCGCTGCAATGCTCAGTGTTGCTGGTTTCAGAATTAACTATTAAAGGGATCATTAAAATGACATGTAAAATCAGCCTGTTACTGTGAGGTGCTAAGTGTTTCCACTGAAATGCTTTAAGGGAGCTGAGCCTTCTCTGCATCTTATAAGACTGGACCCATGTTTTCCAAAAATGTGATGAAATTATGCTTTTTTTTTTTTTTCACATCTTGACAAATCAATTTCCTGAATGAGTGTTGAGTTCACAGAAGGGGCAGCACATGTTGCATTCCATTAAAAAAAATTACTAACCGTTTTTCTTTTTCTTTTTCAGCTGATGCGTATGGTGTGCTGTGAACACCAAAAATTAATGTTAATTATTTATCATTAAAAATAAGGAAATGAGGGTAAGCAGCAAGAAGCAAAATCTGGAAAGCATGAAAGTATGTTCTGTATTCATTACTTACCATAGAAAGATATAGAAAGGTACTATTTTTGTTTCACTCGATAATCTCAAAGGAACACCAAATAAATTGAGGGTGACTGAACTATTAAAATTGCTTATTTAATGGCTTCTCTCTTACTACGGGAAAAGCTTTTCAGTTTGTTTAGACTGAAACAATCTAGGTGGAAAAAATCTGGTCCCATAGATTTGCTTTGGCGCCAGTTATAAAACTCTCTGCCTCAGCTGCTTCATTTTGGTCTTATTTAGTTATAGTTCCATCAAGATGAACATGAAAACTTCAGTGGAGACTATCTCTAGATATAGCAGATATTAAAAGGTAATTGTCCTCATATGTAAAATTATTTCAGGCACAGTGGTTGTCTATCAGATTGGTATCTAACTATGTTTGATTTCTACCATAATACAAGTAGTGATCATACCTCTAAAGTAGACATTCGCTTAAATATTTCTCTCCTTAGGGAAATACTTTGGTCTTTTTGGACAAACAAAATGCTTAAGCTGGCTTGGCAAAAGTATCTGGAGAAGCCCTTTACAGAGATGCTAATACAAGGTGGAAGGAGGGTTGCTGTGGAGTGAGGAAAGACAAGGAGGAGACAAGCTGGATTTTTAGAACAGGGGAAGGCAATGAAAGGGACCCTAGGACACAAGGGCCTCCTTTTCTAGTACCAAAAGTTTTTCTTCTGGCTAAATTGGTGCATCATTTTTCTCTGTATTTGGGAAATAGATGGCTTCTAGCTCAGGTTTCATTTTATAAACATACTGTAATCCCAGCACTTATTATATCATGTACTGATTTTATGCTTAGAAAAACTAGATCAGTTGTTTCAGAGAATCCCAAATATGACTGCTAGACTTTCATTAGCCAAATAACATGGATTTTACTAGGTGCTTACTAATAAGATGACTGAGTAGTTCCACCGAAAAATCAAATAAGACCAAATGTTTAATATGCTTCTATTCATAGGCTGATTTTCCTAATCAGCAGGAATAGAAGTGAAAGAGTTTTTCATATTGCTGCAATTACTATAATCACTGTTAGAGTTTATATTTTCAAGTACAGCCAGATTATCTCTTCAATTATAACCATTAATTTGAATACAATACATAGTGTTAGCTTTCCAAACTAAAGTGAATGGAATTGTAAACTTCAGGAATTTTCCCAACCAGAAAGACAGGATAGAAATACAACATCAAAATCTAAGAAAGTTAATAAGGTTTACCTTAGTAGGAAATAGCTTTTTACCAAGAGAAGGTTTAAAATCTCTCCACAAAAATAGAAGTGCAGGAGCCACTTCTCTTTTAAAAAAATATATCACAATCAGTAGTCATGAAAAAGATGATTTATTGCAGGATTCCATTCTTAAGTTTTAGGTGTTTAACTGCAAGTGTGTGCTTACGTGCTTTTCCAAATAAAAGTGTATTTAAGCAAGTGCTTAAATTCAGAATTGAACTAGTGCCTTGAAGGTCTAGAACAGGACACCCCTCAAGCCTGGATTTATCTACCTACTTTCAACCACTTAGTAGAGAAGTACCTAAAATAGGAGCCTTGTCATCCTACTCTCTGCTGGGAGATTTATTGAATATAGATGGAGTTTAGGGCAAAGTAGCTTTCACAGTTATATTCTTAGGTTCAGTGGGATGAATCCAGCTCAATCCTGAACTGAATCTAATCTAAATAAATGGTCTTTTTGCTTTCAAGCCACCTCGTTAGGAAATGTGGGAGAAGACTGAGTTTGCATTACAACATGAAATCACCTAAAAAATATGAAAACAGCAGAAAGATGATGCAGTAACCAACAGTTAAATATTTGCCTGGAATATGAGAAAACGGGAATAAAAAATTCTAGCTGAGGGGATTCAAAACTTCCTGCTTTTTGTTTCTCAGATTATGGTCTCAGCCACTTCAGTAAGGGCCATGGCAAGCCAGGATAAGACCACAACACATTCTTCCTCATGAGGCTATGTCATTGTTCAAAGATTAATTCGATGTTTCTAGGTCAAAGAGAAAATAAGTCAATAACAACAACAAGCCTAACTTGTTATTGTGTTGCTCCGTGATTACAGCAGTCATCTATAAAGGAAGTTGTAAGTTCTCATCCTTGCTGGCCATGCTCATTATGCTTTTTAAAACTTAGTGAGACTTTAATGGAAAATTAGTCTGTCTGAAGTAGAAATGGAAGTGCTGATGTCCAGACTTGGGCATTCACTGCAATTGTTGCTCACATGTTGCTCATTTTTTTTTAATAGTAACAAGTAACAAAAGGGTTTGTACTTATCTGACTACAGTTGTACCTGACTTAACTACTACCTACATACAAAACTAGAAAGCAAAAATTCCTGTGTACTGTAAATGGAAATTTCATGTTTGACTTGGACTTGACTTGTAACTTAAATATTACATCCCTTGTAAATCTGCTCACTGATTATCAGATGGGTATCACATGTTAAAGAAATAAGAACTTATCAGAATGCACCATGTGAATGTTGGCATAGTGCAGCAGTTAGAGCCTATGTCAAACCTGTAGCTCTCTGGAAAATTGGAATGTAGCTGGATCAAGTTGAATCAGACCACTCATCCTGTGTCTTTGAGATACAAGTGACAGTCAGACACTGAAAGACAATGAAATTCCGAAAACAATCTTTTTTGTACAACAGATGGTTCTGAATGGTTTTCAGTCAGCTAAGGTAATTAGAAACCTAAGATTCACAGAAACATGTATCTCATCTAAGAGATGATGCAGAAGGAGGGAAAAACCCAACAGAGCAATCTGTGACTGATCTGAGACTAAAAAGCTTGCAATATTAGCTGGCAACTCCCTGATAGAAAACAGGTCACAGGAACATGGAGGAAAGCGGGGAGGGGGGATAAAAAAAGCATGATCCATATGATGAACCTAGAAATCATTATTAGCAAAACAGTTGGCATTCCACAAGCAACAAAAGCTTTAACTTAAGAATGAAATTTCCCAAAGACATTGTCTGACACTTTAGTGAGAGGTTTCAAACTGTTGTAAGACAAGGAACTAAGAATAGGAAAATTGCTAGGAAAGAGTCAAAAAATCAACAGCTCATATACAAATGAAAGATCCTCTTACCCTGAAAGAGATGATGATGTTTATTGCTCTGAGAGTAACAAAAAAAAGAACTACTACTATGTATTCATTTGCTAGCCACTTAGATTAAAAAAAGAGAAAAATCTCTGCCTGTTTTAAATTCTGAAGATCAACTATCTATCTATCTATCTATCTATCTATCTATCTATCTATCTATCCATAAAATGTGACAACTTTCCTCTGCCTATGAGAGGAGAAATATTTGGGAACATGGATAAAGCCAAATAGCTTTCAACAGGGTGCCCTAAGAAAAACAGAAGGTATTTGTTCACACTCAACAGTCCCTTGGAGAAATATTGTTTCTGCAGACTACCATTTGGGTTCTTTCCAGCCCCTGAGGGGTTTGACTGCAAAATATAACATTTTTGTTGATAGGGAGGATACAAAAGACTATAAACATGGTATTTAACTATGAGAAGAAAAAGCTGTATTTCATAACCAGAAGCTTTGGAAAACATGGATTGGCTGAGATAAACCTGAACAGGCAGAAACATAGCTTCTATGTGAAGACAACTATAAATGTGTGTAAGACAGTAGGTGGTAGGTCACATCAGAGTTGAGGTTTTCAAGAGCAGGCATATTTTACTAGATGTGAAATTGATAGAAATTTTTTTGAAAATATGATTCATGTATACACTCTCAGTCTAACAACATAAACTGACTACCTGGAATGTTACAGTGCAAAGTTATTCAGCAGACATGAGAAACTGAAGTAAAGAAACTCGGATCCTGAAATATCATGATCTGAGGAGCAACATTAAATTCTTAGAAGATGCTGCAAATGGGCTTTTGACTGGGTCTTCATGTAACAGTGCACCTGAAACTGGCAACCAGTGTTTTATATCCATCATAGATTCTAATAAAGAACAAAGAACAGTTATTCATCTGTTTAAATCTTCGACCTTGATCAGTGGTGTAAAAATTTTCATGCTTTTGCTCATGTAGCTTAAACTACCTGTAAAGTTGTTCTCAAGGCTAGAAAGTAGACCAGAAACACCCACCCTAAAGAGAATATTCTTTCAGTTAAAAATAGCTGACTTGCACAAAAATCTGACAATCACCAGCACCCTTTCTAGAGGACTCAACAGAAGAAATGGGATAAACATTCATCAAAAAAATTGTTTATCCATCTCATTATTTGAAAGTGTGCAATCTCTATTTGAAATTGAAAGAAGATCACTGGTGACTTGATAGTCTATAAAAGGCAATTATGGCAAAAGACACATAACCTGTATCACAAAATATGGTTTAGTGTCTGGCAACACTTTGTGAACATAATGTTGTAACTGGGGGGAAAATGAACATGAACAGAAGTAGTGAAAAGTACGATGTCTGGCAATCTTAAAAGGTGGCACCTTAAGAGAGTCACACAGAAACAGTGACATGTTTTCCACCTGTCTGAAAGGGGAAAATTAAGATATCTTGCAGGCAATAATCCTAAAAGTTGAGGCATAAGACATGAAAGTGAAAAAACAAGAGTAGTGCTATCTTCTGAAAGCAATGATCTTTATTACTTGGAGAGCCTCAGTGAGCCTTAACTGCCTCACAGTCCAGCTGAACATCCTCAGTAATTTTAATTATTTGACTGATTACTCATATGTGCAATGGTGTATTAAGTAATGCTGTTTTTCAACTGATCTTATTCCACACCTTGATTTCACAGACACCAGGCTTTTAAAAGAATGTGAGTAGGGTACTGTGAAGTTCTCAACATCGTTTGGCAAAGGTAGTTAGACCCAAGTATAGGAAAAATGGGTTTTATGAAACCTTCAAGTCAGAAATTCAGAGCAGTGCTCACTGAGTGTGAGTGAATAAAAAAGAATTTGTATCTGGATCATTTGGGGATGGAAAAAATGAGTTTATCTGCCTTTCAGTCCCTGTAACATCAGAAACATATACTTATGAAATATACTGGTTTTGTGATTTCTAGACTTGGGATGCAGAACCTGCCCAAACACCCTCTGGAGGAACTGAACAGTCTCTAGAAAGACTTTGTGCAATGCCCTCTTTTCCATTAAAACAAATATACAGGCCCAGAATGCCCAGCTTGTCCTGTGAATTATGTAGCATTAGTCTGAGGAGTTTGCCTCTCTGATCTGCCTTGTTATAAAGATGAAGCACTATGCTCTGTTTCGCTGGAGTCCTTTGTATGTGAGGGATATGTGGGCAGTGGGGACACATCCCAGTAAAGGAAGTGTGTGTGTCAATCAGGAAAGAAGGAATATGATCTCTAAGGGGAAACTTTACCAAAAGCACAGGAGTAACAAATCCTTAGTACTTAGTACCAAATCCAAATCTTACTTTCCTTTCCTTGTTAACTATCACTGCATCAGAGCTCAGTGGAAGCTGACAAATACAAACAGTTGTTTTGGTATAAACATAATTTCAGCTATAACCATTTTCATTTACTTGGTATCTATCACATTACGGCGATATGTGTGTGAACCAGGTGTTCACACAGGGAGAGGCAAACTCCTTGCAGCTCCTAGGGCTGCAGGCACTTTAAGAATAAAAGGCAGAACTTTTCAGATTTTATGCATTCTAAAACCTTCCACAAACAAACATTGCTAAAACTATAGCACAAATACTTTTACTTCCTCTCAGCATCATTTTACAGCTTTCAGTTTATAGAAATATTTGTCCAAGTTTGGTTCAAATAGTCCTTCAGAAACTTTTAAGAGTCTAAGGAAATCTTAGAGAGGAGGGGGTGGGCAGGCTATTACTCCAATCCCCGTTGTTAAAAAACACCTTTTGTGTGGAATTTTTGTGAATCCCTCCCCAGAGGTGCAGCACGCAATAAAGATAAGAAGGGCTACACCTTGCAGCACAGATCCGTGGGGCTGTATGAAAGGGGCTGCACAGTTACCAGCTGTCTGCTCTGGTCCCTTTCTGGAGAACAGCTGGAAATGCATTCTCCAGAGATTGCATCTGGCTGGATTCCTCTGCACTCAAATCCCATTGATCTGGTTCCGTCCTAGCCCTCTGTACTTGCAGTTCAAAGAACAGCGAGGTCTGTAAAGAAATTATTGCCATATTGTTCAATCGGCCACAGTGAGCAATATATAGGATTATAATTAGGAACACATTAAGAAAAACAGCTCAGTGGAGATAAGCTGTTTGACTGCATACACTTTTTGATGAGGGCTTAGTGCCAATCCCTGAATAAAAAAGATTAAATGTTTGTTACCAATTCTTTTGAACTGCTGGCAGAACATGTGGTAAAGCATTTTTGATTCAAATTAAAAGCATCCTAGGATAAAAATAACCCTGTTCTCTTAGACCTTTCCAAGTGAAACCATTTGCAAGCTGATTTATTGTCTTTTCCTTCACCTCCTTCCACCAGCATGATTAACATATGCATTTCTGAATCACATGTAAGCCTGGACAGGTATTTGTCTTGTTACACATCTGTGGAACAAATGGCAATACAAATTGTATATGGAACAGATGTAGATTTTCAAAGTCTCGGCAAATTGTATTTGACTTAGGGCATAGATAAAAGTTTTATTTATCAAACAAATTTTATTGTTTCTTTCCGCTAGAGACATTTCTATGAGGAGTCAGCAGTCTGCAGGTGACAATATTGATGCAGAGCCCATGGTAGATAAAGCAGACAGGTTTATAATAAGAGAAAAACCTGTAGGAAGTGAAAAACTACCAAAGAAGAAAGTAGATATCCATTAATATCTTTATGAAATGCTTATCACTGCATTTTGTAGTGTCTATTTTTTTTCTATCTGGGAGATGTTATTTTTAGAATTCTTTTTTCAGTCTTTAGAAGATTTTAAACTGGCACCAAGTATACCAGAGAGACTGGAATTTGACAGATTCATGCTATGTTCATGGAGCCTCCCACATAAAGACAGGTTTATGATGTTACTGCATGTAAATCACCAGGGCTGAGGGAAAGAGCTACTCACATCCTCCTACACATAGAAATACCATATTTTACATCGGTTTTGAGCTCCATTTTTAGTGAGTTGCCTAAAGATATGCATTTGGATAGGTACAGATTGCCTGGACCAGAAAATATATGTAATAACATTAACAGAAATATCCACAACAGACTTTTCAGCTCTGTTGAAGAAACAGAAGTTGGAAAAAAACTCAGGAAATTCGTAACAAGATGGATTTAGGAGGCTAAAAACATAAAGTGATCTTACATTCAGAAAATATTTCTTCTTTTGAGAAATCCAGTCTAATAATACTAAATGCTTTTAAGCAGTATTATTTTTACAACATGTGGAACTTCATGGAATTGCATCAATTCCCATCTATTTGGGATTTAGAGAATTTGTGAGAGGTCTAAAATATCATAGAAACACATTTGTACCAAGTGAGGCGCAGTCATTTCACACATGATGTAGTCAGGTGATGGCAGCCTGTTGGAGGGACAGACTTCCAGGAGGCTGCTGACCAAAACTGCCAAAGGCTATTGGCTAGGGGCAATCCCAGGTGGCATCTTTGTGGATAGACAGAAATGCCCTTCTGCTTAACACAGGCTTCCCATTCTCCATAATGAGCTCTCAGCTGTCTGCCACATCTCAGACATGTCTCTAGAGCTTCTGCTTCCTAGTTTTGTCCCTGCCACTTTGCATGCAGCCTTTGCCCTTCCTCAAAGGTCACTCACTCTCCGTTTTGACTGTAGCAATTTTGACTCTGACAGAATCCACTCATACTCATCACTTTCTCAAGGAAAATCCTATTGAATTGGCTATGAGATTTCACTGGAAAAATGAAGTCAAAGGACTGCAGAAACTGACATGTATTTTCTGAAGTCTGTCAACATTTTTGAGATCACTGGTTGAAAGTTGCAGCAGGTGACATGAAATTGTTTTAAGATGTGAAATAAAATATATGGAACTTAAATTAAGCAGGAGACATTGACATTAATGAAATATTTGCTGTAGTAAATGCTTATGGTAACCAGACTCAAGCTTTAGGCCAAAGCTTTTGTTAATTACTGGCAGAGCAGGGCCAATCTTGGTAAGGAACTCAAGAGCAACAAAACAAGGTGTATCAGCCTGGGGTCTGGCCTGGGTCCCAAACACGGAGAAGGATTTTGGTAGCAGAATTCAGGAATCAAGACCCATCCTACCATGAGTATCTGTAGTTCCTTGGCCAAGAAGCATTCTTTTGCCTGTCTGGAGGTGGGATCCTGATTCTCCATTTCCTGCTTTTGTGTTTTTGAAAAAAAGCCTTAGTTCCATGCTCACCAGGTTTACCCACATATTTCCTTTGAAGGCACAATCAACCCATGCTGTAGTTCTTATCAAAAGCCTGTGTCTGCTGGGAAGTGTTAAGAGAAAAAGTCATCCAGACTCGCTGATTTGATTTACCTGGCAAACTAGCCTTACTCATGTTTTGGGGGATAGAAAGAGATGTAATTTGATTAGAAAGAAATGTGATATTAAAACCTTCACATGCCATTTGTCCAGTAGGACAGTAAAAGGAATAATGAAAATCAAATTCAACTGCCTCTGGTACTTGGCTGCAACATTGCTGCAAGATGATGATAACACAAAAGTTTGGATGTGACTCTTGCAAAAGGGATTAAAAAATAAAAACCAGGAAAAAAAAGAGGAGATTGACTTCTTAAAGAAGGAAAATAAGAACAGAGAAGAGAGCTAGCACTTAACCAAGTGAAGCCCTTATGAAAATTACAATTTAGAATTATAGATTAGAATGGAATTTTTTATTTGAGAATTTTTTTAAAGCAAGTGAGGAGTAGCTTTAGAATGGAGAGTAGAATAATTTTTTTCACTTAAGAATGGCAAAATATTGTTTAAAATTTAAATTAATTAATTTATTATTTCCAATGATAAAGTGCCAAAAATAAACTTGTAAATTAATTTTCTTCTTAGATACACAGTAGAAAGCACACATTGAATGTATTGCACAGGGAAAGTTAATTAGTATTCCTTTTTATAACAAAAAAAAAAAAAAAACTAACTGAAAGGTTGATAGATTTTTGTGTCATCTCGTTCTTTTTTTCACCTCTGAAATCCTTTCTTTCTGTCCTCATCACCTAGTAAGAATATCCCAGAATAAGATGTATTTATTCATTCTCAGTTTTAGAATACTTGGCACTACTCCTATTTTTCAGAGAAGCAACTAAAAAGCAAAATAAAACACCTTCAAAGCAACCACATCACACATTTTTTTTCTCTTGGCTTCTAAAGTGGAAGATACATACCTGCCTACCTGAGGAGCCTGATTATCCATTGCCTTGCTTCTGTACATGCTCACACAAAATTATCCAAAGGAATTGCAAGATGAGAGCCAGACACCGCTAGTTTGGGTTTCCATTTGGCACCCAATTTGCACCCACCTTTCCAAAGGAACAAAGAACTATAGATTTGCAACAATAAAGGCATAACTTCACAAGTGTTTTTTTCACAAACATTACTCTCTCCCAGAGTCTCCCTATGTCTCCATCTTCCCTTCAGCACAACACCCCTTTGGCCACGAGTGAACACACCCCACTCCCCAAAAGGACTCTTCCCCCAGGCTCACAGACCAGACCACCTGCGAGGCCAGTGCAGGCATAAAGTGCAGCAGCTGGCTCTGGGGATGGAGAATGAGGGTGTACTGAGACTGATGCTGGCTATCCTGCTTCTGGATGCAAGCTGACTTCTATTTACACTAAAAGAGCTTTTGCAATGGGATCTGCTGTCCTTCCAGTGAAAAACTCTAGCCAAAGGACAGCTTTCATGAGTGGCAGTCTCCCCAAAGGCCATTAACAATGAAAGAGAGCTAGGGAAAATGTCTCCTGTCCTCATTTCTATTGTCCCACAATGCCAATGGAACTTGCTGACTGAGAATGAACTGCATTTAGGTGGCTGCTATGGAAGTTGTGGACAAGATTGCTGGTTCATAAAGCAGATGGTAGGCTTCTTGGACATGGCTTTTATCACATAACACATGTTAGACTTCAATATGTGAGCAAACAGTGCTAACCAGATGGGGAACAAACACTAGAAAAAGGTAGACTACTCAGAAAGCATACTTAGAAGTTTCTCTGAACAGTGATGCTTGGCCAGTGCTTGCCTGGAGAGGTCTCACACTGCGTTATCATAGCTTGATATGCAATTTTTCTCACCAATATCTTCTACCCTTTCTCTTTCTTTAAAAAATTTGTAATTCTCATCCAAACGCCCATAGAGATGCCACTGTGCATGCCACAGTAACTGCATCTCTTAGTAGAGAAGGTTTCTGCTCTTTTTCATTGCTGCATAAATTAGGTGTTCCCCACAAGATTCCATTAACCTTATAGGAGTCAGCTGTAAAGTTATTCAGACCCTAAAATAGATGCAGCCATAAAAAGGTGTTTAATCTAAGAAAATAGGGAGCATTTCTGAGCCAAGTTTTTATTTTGCATAGTGTTCCTTTGTGTGTTTAAGATAGCACAATTGTCAAAGGACATGTTTACAGCCAAGGCAGAGGACCTCAGGAATCCAATCTCAGAACTCTCCTGACAAAAGAGCTTCCATGAAAACCATAGTTACACATGCATGCCTTTGGCCTGGTCTCCCTGTAGCTCCTGCAAAAGCCAGGGTTTAACTTAGCCCCTCTCCAAAGCAAAGAATGGCATCTTCAGTAGCACATATCCAAGAAAAGTCTTGGGAGGCAGAGCATTTCTGGGATGGTGTGGCACAATTTCCTCCCTGTTTCTTTTTTGCTCAGATGTTCTAGTTAGTCAGCAAGAAAGAAAAGGCCATGGCCCCTCTTTCTTCCCAGTCCACCATATCCCACCTGCTCTCCATCCACCTGGTCTCAGCAGATCACTGACTGAGAAGCATCAGTTCAGCTGCACCTGACTCTTTCCCTTGGGTAATCCAAACCATTGTCCAGCATCAAGTTAGTGAAGGAGATTATGGCAAACGTTTCCTTCATGTCAAGTGTTCATGGAAAATCAGTGGAATATGGTTAATACTGTGCAGTGCAACTGTAGGAATTTACTAAAACATGAAGTCCTGAAATAATATTCTTACTTTATGGAACCCAGATCAAATCATCTGCACTTTTTCCAAAAACAACCTCAAGAAAATGTTATTAAGCTACCCAGAATATGATAAATAAATAACTTCTGAAAGTTTTTTGAACGAAAAAGGCCAATGCATCTGCAGGAAGTGGTTCAGATAACTTGGAGAAGCCCCAGCCTTGCTGAGTAGAAGTCTTGGCAAGTTTCGGGATCTATTCATATTATTGTTGGCAGGCCACTGCCTACAACCATGATACCTTCAATTGCTGGGGTACCACACTTGAGAAAGTTTTGTTATGGCTAATTAAGCAACAGGCACAGCAAAGCCTGTTTATTCTTTATTTTACAGTAGCATTAATAGGGAAATAAGCATGTGAATTGAAATTACCAATAGGCTCAGCAGTTTCTCATATCTCAGAAAATTGCAAACAGCCTGTTCTCATTTCTCACTGACTTTGTAATTTTTCATTTGAATCAGAGTATCTATTCCATATAAGGAATTTAATATATTTAAAGAAATTATTTGCTTGATATAAGTTTCATTTTAAAGTATATGCTTTGCAGATATCATTTTCATGGAATAATTTGTCCAGAATTCAAAACAAGTATTAGACATTCTGTCTTTCAAAAGAAATTCAGTATGTTATTCACATTGTTGATAATAGCACAAATACGAAAATCTGGAATAGAGAGGGAACTTGTGTGATTACTCTGTACTGGTGACTATGCAAAGTCTACATATATGTTTAGCTTCCAAGTAGATAATTCCATATTACATATGAAAGTCTGTTATATCAGGACAAGATTCAGTCTGGTATAGAATGCTGTTTTGCTATAATGGAAATGATAAGCTTTCATTAAAGTCTACTAAGTCAAACAACTTTTCATAGTGGAGGATGGATGTTATGGTAGCTGTTTAATGAATTTTCTATATTATTGTTTGGACAAGGAAAGAGGCAGATAGAGTATAACAAATAGATTGCACCAAAAAATTGTGTTCTTATAATTTTGCTTATATCAGGACCCTCATGAACAAGCTGTACTGGAGCAATTGATGCATTCACAGATACATCAGGCAGTGTTTTTCCAGTGTATCATTATTCAGGAAGGTGTTTCACTGTGATTCTCACTGTGTACTGTGGAAATCCTCTAAGACTTCTCAGCCTCATTTTGTTTATCTACACATTTGCCATTACCATAAACTAAGATAAACTAAGTTGCTGCAGTCAAAAAATTGATGAAAAGATGTGACATATTGCATTATGAAGGCTTACTGTCCCCTACCATTAGTCTCAAATATAGATGTTCCAGATACCTCTGTAGTAGAAAATTAAACATCACTTGTAGAGTTTTTTCCATTTGTATTTCTAAAATCTCTTACCTTCAAAGGCAGCGTGCTTACATTCACGTCATCTGCTAGAAAAGGCTATGTCTGCTCCCAAACTATGCCAAGAAATTGTTTGGTGTAGTTGTAAGTGGAATAGACCAAAATCACACCATAGGCTGTTTAAATAAAAATATTATGGATGACTGAATTCCAGTAGCCAGGTTCATTCCTTGGCATTACTTAATTTACCATTAGACACAAAACTATCAAAGGAGAATACACCTAACCTAGATGTACAGTTTATCAGTGCCTTTACTTGAGCTAATGCCACCATGTTGCTTTCATAGTCAAAATGTACATACTCCTAAAGGATAATTAATTTCATATAATTTAACTGTCTGTATTAGAGCAAGATTAATAATTCTTTTCCCCTCCCTGATGTTAAAGAGGACTCAGGTGACTAGTTCAAATGTAGATGTCCACCACAGATCAGGTGTTTCTCTCCGTGGGACCCTCCAGAGAATCCATTTTTACTGCAAAGAGGTAGTGCTGATTCCTTCTCAGTCTCTCCTTTTCTCTCAGGAGCTTATACTTGAATTTTGTTTTGGGGCAGCAGTATGACAAAAAGCACTGCTTGAAAGTATTTTTATTTGTTTTGCTATGTAATTACTAATAATTAAATCTGTCTGGAAGTTACACAAAAGCCTTCTATCCCTGGATTTACAGTTGGTCTATGCCATAAGATGAGAAACCAGATACGTTAACAGAGCAACTCAAACCCTTCCAAAGCTGTCAACTTTCCTGAAAAATACATCACAGGCAATTAGGAAAAAGATTAAAGCTCAAGAGATGCCATTTGATCAATTTCCAACTGATAATGCAAAATCACAAAGCATTCAGTGGCGTATGACTGCTGGGAATCAACCTGATTCTATTGTTGGGAATATGCTTTGACTGATCAAACTATTAAGTCTGCATTGTCAGCTCACTTTTTTTGCAAAGCTCCTCAAACTGGTTCAAACAGCATGAGTAAACTTAATTCATTATTTATCTTGCAGTAAAGAGTGCAGTTTTATGCAACCTTACAAAAAGAAAGAGTGATATTTTCTTTCCCCCAAAGCTTCCAAATTGAAGGCAGACAAAAACAAAGTGTCTGGCAAGGAGTAGGAGAATGTAACTGTAGAGATATTTGGATGAAAACTTTACTAGATGTATTTACAGTTTTTAATGTGCTGGATTTAACACTGTGCTATTTCAATTTTGCATCTCTGTAAATCTGGTAAAATACGTAGAATTCAATGGAGTAAAAAGAAAAAAGTTACAATAATCAACCTGTACCTTTAAACATAAAAATCTAGTTTCATGTGTGATCTGTGAGGAGATTATCCACTTTTTCAGAGATAGAGATACTAGAGATATATAGTTAGAGGAGTTGTTCATTCTTGATTTTGAAAGGTGTCAAGCATACATCTGCTAGCATGTACCATAAGACGTCCAAAAGAATACTCAGGTTGTGGTTTTCCATTCATAAGATTTGTTGAAAGAAGGTCATTAAAGCACAAAGCAAAAATACAAGTGGTAGTACAATAGCAAAGAAAAACAAAACAAAAAAACCCCAAACAAACAAACAAAAAAAAGAGAAAAAAATAACTAAACCAAACAAAAACCAAACAAATAAACAAACAAAAAAACCAAAAAAACCCATTTACTCACTATATAAACTCCAAACCAGCTTTTCACCAGAAACATATAACTGGGATTAATTTCCCCTTGTATTTTTTTCTCATAAGAATGTCATAATACATTTTTCAGTTAAGTTTTTAACCATGGGTCAAAATCTGTAAGTTTAAAATTGGCTACTGTTTTGGGCTTTACCTCAGAGAACCACTTATGAGTGCTTAATTTTAAGGGATCAAATCCATAATGTCCTCTAAGAACCAGGAATATTACTGACAGTTTCAAAAGAATTGAGAAAGGAATCACACAGACTGGACTTCTCCTTGCAATCCTACCTACAGAGAAAGTTCAATTGCTTTCTGAAAAAGAGAAACCATTAGAGGACTAAGGTGCAGTAAAATATAACAGGTTATTTTCATTCTCACCTGTCTAAAAGATGTGCAAAAGGCAAGAAAGGCAGCTTGCTCACAGAGAAGGTGAAGTGACAGGCATATAATGATGGAAAGTTTACTTGTTTTTGGTCTTTATAAAACACTTTTCAGAAGTATATAGACAATAGCCAGCTAAGCATAACAGAACCTGGAGTTCTGTGAGAACAACATTTTTAATTTTGTTTTAGGTTCTCACCTGTATTAAACTCTAGACTTGAGAGATGTCTGTACCTTTAAGGAAGCCTCAAGCCAAGTAATAGCACTACTTAGGAATGAAGGAATGTTTGAATCTTGTCTGTCTCATATTCATAGAAGGATCTTTTTACAATTGAGATAAAAGCCTACATGCACCTGGGATTTATAGCTTGAAATCTACTGGATTTGGAGGTCAGAATGAGATTCTCCTCATTATGCATCTGGAAAGTATCTTTTCAAGCACAGGTCTAGAGGAACAAGTTGTGTTCAGGCTTCTGCAGAGTTGTTTAATAGTTAGAGAACCAGATGTGTAAGACCTTTTCCCTCATTTTCAGAAAAAAAACCAGTCCCACAGCTCCCACCTCCTTGGAAAATACCTTCACCACCACAGAGCCTTAAGCTGAAAGTTTTCCACTCTGCAGAGTAAAATGGGGCCATTGGGAAAATAAGCAAGAAAGCTGATTCTCTTATTTAGTGATGAGCACAGTGCTTTCAGGAAAGAAAAAGATTTTAGATTCTGTCCTAAGTCTGGGGAGTTTAAAATGGATTCATCACTCCTTGCAGTGCAGTGGCTTAAAAACAGTTGAGGAGGACTGGAATAACATCTAGTTGGTGGCTGGGCACAGGTTATGTTTCCCAGAGCTCAGTATAGGAGCCAATTCTGTTTAAACACAGTTCTGGGTCCCCAAATTCAGGAAGAACATTGAGGAGCAGGTCCAGAGAAGGGCATCAAAGCTGGTGAAGGGTCTGGAAAACAATCTTATGAGGAGCAGCTGAGGTAACTGAGGTTGTTTAGCCTGGAGAAAAGGATGCTCAGGGGGGAATTTATCACTCTCTACAGCTACCTGAAAGGAAGCTGCAGCCAGGTGGGGGCCAATCTCTTCCCCCTGGAACAAGTGACAGGATGAGGAAGTGGCCTCAAGTTGTGTCAGAGGAGGTTTCAATTGGATATTAGGAAAACATTTATTCACAGAAAGACTTACCAAGCGCTGGGAGAAACTGACCAGGAAAATGGTGGAGTCACCACCCCTGGAGGTATCTGAAAGATGCATAGATGTGGCACTTGGGGACATGTTTTAGTGGTAGACTTTGCAGTGTTGGGTTAATGGTTGGACTTGATCTTGGAAGTCTTCTCCTACCCAAACAATTCTACAGTTCTAAGATTCCATGACACATCTGTGCTTTAAGTTTATTGAGCTGCTTCACCACTTGGTGAATTAACACATCCAACTCCTCATTAGTCTTACCTACAAGATCTTGCAAGTGCATAGGTTAACTTCAACAACATGAGATGAAGACTATCTGAATCTCTGCTGAACACATTTGGTTTTGCCTATATTTTGTCTTCATTAATCTTAATTGCTGTATATATTTCTTAATTTTCCTAATTTACTTTAATTTATTGGCCATAATGCCAATGTCACTGCTTCTGGATGACACAAAGCACTATTCTCTTTCTGTCACATTCATTTTTTGTTCAGTGTAAATCCTGTTCTCACCATTGAGAACTCACACGTAACTTTGCTTTTGGTAAATCTTAGGGAATAATTTTCATAAGGCTGTCCAGACCTACTTTTTTTTTTTTTTTTAAACAGAGACTGTCTAGCCTGTGTTTGCTCTGATATTTAATTTAAAATAAATCATATCTGGATTCAAAGCAGTTAGAAGATTCATTGCACTTAGAAGTTCCTTTTGTTCTTTACTGTGTGGCAAAACAAAACTGATAAAAGCTTTGCCTCCTGTTTTTTCTGTGACTTGAAGAGAAAAGTTTGAGCCTTCAAATCTGGCTATATCAGGATGCTATCAATATAAAATACAAATATTTTTCAGACCATTTATGTGAAAGTAAATTTCCCATGATAACACAATTATAATGATATTTCTGTCTCCTAAATCATTAAGGGAACTTGTATCCTTATATAAATCCAGTCTAGTGTCACATCAGATTTCTGACATAAACTATCACCCCCAATAACTATTTTTAGATTTATTTGGCAGGTAGGAAGTTTGGTTTAAATTGGCTTAAACTTAGATTTGCAAAACTTGGTGTTAGTAGCAAAATCAGCTTGAGAGATTTATACATATAAATATGCGTGTGTGTGTGTGTGTGTGTGTGTGTGTGTGTTTATGTACACGTGTGTGTGTGTGGTTTGGTTTTTTTTGTTTTGCTTTGGGTTTTTTGTTTGTTTGTTTTTGTTTTTGCTTTTGTTTTTATTTAATGGAAAAAAAATCCACAAGAAAGGTAAATCTGTAGCATTTACTGTTTCTACTTACTGACCTGGCTTGAGTCAGGAATTTTAAAAGTGACTACAGAACAAAAACCAGACAAGAAACCATGTCAGCTTTTTTGAAAACCAAAGTACTGATTCATTGGAAAAACACTTTGAGTTTTGCACAGTTGTTTAAGTCAGTTCTTCTTTTCCTTAAACTTGTTTGCCCATTCCAGATTTGACAAAGACTCTGTCAGTAGTGTCATCAGGGAAAGGGCTCTCTGGCAGTTTCAACTTTGGTGGTAAAATTAGTAGACAGAGTTTGCTAACAAAATCTGGCACTTACAAGCCTACACTGACCATATGTGATGACTTTTCAGCAAATACCCTTTAGCATGATGAACCCAGACTGATTAGGTTTTTTCCACCGTAGTGAAGGCAAGGGGAAAACGCTTAGTGACAAGTGACACAGAAATCTTCAGGACAGATTCACCCACAATTGTGATTAATGAATTTTAAAGCTCCAGAATTGAAGGCACCATAACAAAACCAGTTGCTCTCTCTTACGTTACTAGACAATAGCATTTTTGAATAAATTAGGCCTTTAAAGCCACACTTAAGGTTATTTTAAGTGTCCCTTCATTTTACACATAAAATAACTTGCAAGATTGAGGTTGCTATTACAGCTATTGCTACTGCATTGCTGCTTTCCAATATTGAGATATTGTATCCATACACAGTAAAGATGGAATTCCATGTTTGAATATTTTGAGAGGTCAACTATAAAAATACAAAAATACATTCAAACAATGTCTAGATTTTCATGGTAATAAAGATATTGATAATTTTTAACTTGGCTCTAATGCCAGGATGACTGCATTAGAGAAATGAGGCATTCAGCCTCTGTGGTGACTGTATTTAGACCTACTCTTCCTGCTCTACATGAGAAACAAGAGTCCAGCAGAATTTTTCACTGATACCATTGTATGTTCAGATAACTATTTTGTCTCCAGACTTCTCCTTTTGAATGCAGTTAGAAGTTCCTACACACTTGGTCAACTATAAAATTAATATCATTACTAGGTTGAGAAATATCACAGGAAATATTAATTGCTGACTTCTTTGTAATCATTATGGTCTTGAAGTAACTGAAGGCATAAATAAATCCTAAAGCTCACAAATACCATATTTGCTTTCCTGCCTATTTTCCATAATAGTTTTTTTTGCTGTTTCTTCATCATAAGATTTGGTTAATGCTTTCATGCATTTTTATCCTGGCTTACAGGGAAATGCTTGCAAAACTTAAATTCCTGCAAAATAGCTGGGCCATCTGCATCCAAATAGCAAAACTCCTAGAGGTGATGATTGAGGGGTATGGGAGTACTGCTATCTGTCTCCAACTCCATCCTTTGTTTGGAGTGCCTGTTTAAATTCTGTTGCAAATGGGATTATTCAGAGTTTAAAATCAAACATGTGCTGAAGTATTTTGGCAAATCATAGTATCATCCATGGAACTCACTCCGTATATTAACAACAGACCTGAAAATATCCAGTTGGACTATTTCTTAAAGTTTTAGTGTGTGAAAAAATATTGATTCTCTCTGACCATTTTTTTCAATTGGAATTTGCAGGCAAAAATTTTATAGTTTGTCACTTGATGGGAATGCTAAGGATGAGATAAAAATCAACCTCTTTTCCAGCTGCTGGAAAGAGTTAGGTATTTTGGATTAATCAGTCAAGTGACAGTGTGAAATGTACAATAAAAATAATCAATATGTTTCTCCAACTGTCTTTTCTTAGTCATCTCTAGCACCTGTGCTGCCTAATAAGCATTAGTTCATTGAGGTCAGATCACTGGCATATTTTTCTGTGGACAAATACAAATATACTTTTTCTTTTTAACCCTATATCCTAATAGCATGGACAGAGAAGAATCCAGCCACAGCAGTCTCCTAATGGCCTCGAGATTTTTTTCTGCTACAGACAACATCTCTACTTTTGTTCATTCAATGTTATTCAGCCTTTTGAAACACTGAAAATCTGTTGAAACAAGTGTTTTGTATTTATGAAAAAAAATTCTAATGGAAGAGTATGAACAAATTGGAAAGGGTATTCATCAACAATTGGGAAGATAAACATCTGAAACAACATATTTATCAGCAGGCTGACTTTATTTTTGCAAAGACTGGAATATAACCTTTAGAATACAATACAAAACACAGTCTGGAAACCCAAAGAGAAAGGAAAAGGAATATCATGTCTGGCTAGAAGATATCCCTTCTTCCATTCACCAATCCTGAACTTTAGGAAGACCACAGAAAATTTCCTTGTGAAGGGAAGAGGAGGAACAGACACTAATCTCTTCTCTCGTGTTACCAGTGACAGGACCAGAGGGAATGGCCTGAAGTTGTGTCAGGGAAAGTTTAGAGATTTAGACTGGGTATTAGAAACAAGGTTCTTTACCCAGAGGGCTCTTGAGCACTGGGATGAGCTCCACAAGGAAGTGGCCACAGCATGAAGCCTGTCTGAGTTAAAGAAGTTTTTGGACAACACCCTCAGGCACATGGGGTTCATCCTGTGCAGGGCTAGGAGTTGGACTCAAAGATTCTTGTGGGTCCCTTACAATGCAGAAACTTCTGTGCTTGTGTGATTTTGTGACACTGTACCTGCAGTTCACACACTTGTGACTCTGCTTACACATACAACATTTTTTTATTTTCTTCTTGTCCCCTTCTCTTATCTCCCCTCTCTACCACTCTCCTCCCCACCTCAACTCCAGCTTAGTCCTTCAGGCACAAAGATCCATAAAAACCCATATAATGGTCATTGGTAGCTTTCTGGAGGGAAATTGCAGTTAGGAGACTTAGAAAGGTTGGAATGCCAGACTATGGTAAAGAGTACAAAGGTGGTGATGAGTATTTGTGGTTGCTGTCTGCTATGAATGACTTAATGTTACTTTTCTGACTTCTCTAGTTTTCTGTCGGGTATCTGTGAAGAAATTTCACCCAACTGACAGCTACAGTTAAATGTACTTTTGTTATAACATTTTTTGGTGCCATCACACATGCCAGAAATTATCAAAACTGCATAGAAATAGATCCCCTTGTCTTTCCACAGTTATTTATATCTAGAGATCAAGTTAGCTCCTCTCAAATGTGTGGACTTCATTTCTGAGCTCGAGTTTTAGACTTCGTATTGAGCACTGTGTGAAAATACATCTTGCAGCCAAATCTTCAAATAAGCTGAAGTCATAAAGAAAATATCAGACATAGCAGTGGTGAGGCACAGGAGCGCTACACATAACGTGAGCGCGCGGAGCCCCGGCCGGGGGGAGCGGCGGTAGGGTGTTCTCAGCGGAGGGCTCACACCGCCGAAATCTGCTTCCCTTGGCCCCCTGCCAGGGCCTGGCTTGGCGGAGCTCGGAGCGCGATGTAAGGCCTGTCTGTTCGGCGGGCCGGCTGAAATGCCGCTGGATTATTCTTAGCAATAGGATACGGTTCGGGGAGCTGTGGATTTTTTTTTTTTTTTCTTTCTCTTTTTATTTTGTTGTTTATAAGATCCTTGATTGTAAAGAGATCTGTCTTTTTCTGATGTTTAGGATTTCCATTCAGGAAGTGCAGGGCAGATGCAAGAAAATGGGAGGACAATATTAATTAATTAGATTTGCTTCCTTTTCAATCAGGCACTGCATACTTGAATGAGAGTACAATAAAATCAGGCTCTAAATCATAAATTAAGGATGACTATTTCCTTCTTAGTAGAGAGCACAATTTTGAATCAACTGTCCTTGATTTCAAATACAGACCATCCTCTCAGACACACCACCTTGCATTTAGCAAATTAATTGCACATTTTCCAATTTGAAGTTATCTAAGTTCTTGCCAATTTGTGCTGGGATTACTTCCTGAGCTATAGACAGTTTAGGAGGTTTTTGTTGTTGTTTTAAAACCTGCTGTGCTGGAGGGAAATGAAGTCTTGACTTTGATGTTCTTAGTGCCTTTACAGCTGTAGAGTTGGACCATCTGTGCCTCCTCAGGTTTCCTCAGGGAAGAGCAGTGGGATACAGCTAGAAGCCTCCGGGGATGGGATGTCTCTGGGTGAAAAGTGTGGCTGAGGAGTCTCACAGCCATCAGATCCTGGCTGCCAAGGCATTGCCTGTAAGGGGTATTGGAATTATCTCAAATTGTCCTGGGCTAATTTATAGCTTGCTTTTTTGCCTTGATTGCAAGAGCAACTATGTGGTTAAGAGCAGGATTTCCCCAATTTTGTTCTCAGGGTAAGATACTCAGACTCTTTTGAACTTAATTAATAGCCATATGAGAAGGTATCTCCTCTGTTTTGTGAATTGCCTTTGCTATTGAAAAGAGTGACTAGTGAAGCCTGGTTTCCAACAGTTTTGTGCCTTGTGTTCCATTCACTGGAATATCCTTATTTACTTTGCAAATCCTTGACTTTCAGGCCTGCTGGAAAGGAAGGGGCATCATTTGTTATGGCTGAACCTCATATATGTTGGTTGTCTGGTTATTGAAGCAAGTGCTTCTCAGATAGTAGTTGCATCTTGACTTTCTCACATCCATAAGGAAAAGAAAAGAGATCTGTCTGTACATTCCCCATAAATGGGACCCTAACAGGCTCTCCTTCCCAAACAGTTAGTTACTGCTGGTTAAACTCATAGGAATTATATCAAAAAGTTTTTACAGTTTTAGGGGGGCTGATAATAAACAGAAATGGAAGGCTATTCAGACAATGTAATAATGCACACCTTGCTTTTTTGGGAAACAAGGGGGAAAATAGTTCTAAAGCCAGACATTCACCACATAGTCTGGCCAAAAACTTTTGAAGAAAATTTTTAATGGATAAAAGGTATGGCAGATTAAAAAAAAAAAAAGTTTAAAAAAAAGAAAAAAAAGGGTGTTACTTATAATTTTGTCTTCTGACAAAGAAAACTAAAGTGAAACCTTTTAATCAAGTCTTTTTTTCTTTCTACATTATATATCCATCATTTATACATGGAAATATAAGCTCTGAATCATACTTTGTGCAAGTCTATCACAGAATCATTGATAGCATTCAAAACTGAGGTTGTTTTTTTTTAATTCAAGGATTCAACTATTTGCAAGCACAAACTTATGCTATCCAAAATTATAGTTCTTTCTCTTTAGAAAACAACTTTTTGAAATTTAAAAACAAACTTAATTCATCAAGTGATTGATTTAAAATATACATTTTAAGAAATATGCTATTATATTTAATGTTCAGGGTTTTTTCTTAATAAATTACCTTAGTAACACCCTAGTACTTGATTTGGTGCTCACCAAAGGGACACAGTGGCCCTTTTAAATTAAAAGAGAAAATCTTTGTAAGGCCAGAAGGGGTCATTAGGCTGATTTATGTTGCACAACTGCGTAACACAGAGTATGGAATTTTAACAAGTACTTTTGTCATGAAGTCCATGACTATAGTTTGAAAGTACCTTTTAGACCTAAACTTGATTTAAGCACTATAATTGCCACAGGATCCAGAACTTCCTAGAAAGGGTGTAGCACAGGTTATTTTCTTCAATATCTATTTTGCAACCATGACAAATCTTTTTCTGGTGAGATATAAGCAGACTCTACTTTTTAAATTACCCACTTCACCAAATGTTTTCAAAGCATATGGTCAAGAAAAGATGAGGTTTTGCAAGAAGGAGTGGGAAACAAGCCAGAAAATGTAGAGCATGAGAAAGGGAGAGACTGTAAAAGATAGTGTAGGTTGACACATGACAATAACAGAATCTACAGCAAGAAGGAGGAATAGGACCATTTCAGTCACTTTCCAATGTTCTGGGGAAGAACAACTGTTTTAAATCCAATTCAGCAAGCCAATCCTTTCCACAGGCTTTGCACTACTGATAAGTAAACACTTGAAGAAGCCCACAAGACCTGAACAACTACATCACCCAGGCAGCACCAGGAGTGTGTGAGGCAAATAAGAAATGAGCCATTATTAAAGAATCGGCCTAGTTTAATCTAGAACTACAAACTCTGGAATGCACAAATCTTACTTTTTTTCCAAGATATAACTTGTGAGGGGCAATTAATATAACTTAAAAAATTTTCAGCTCCAAAGATTAAAATAAGTTTGGATTTCTTGAAAATGTCATGTTAATTGTCATGATTTCTAGCTTTAATACCCTTACTTTTGGGATCACCTGGCCCCAGTTTTATCAGTCGATGGTTCCTCAGGTCAAAAATGGCATTTTTTCAAAACAAAAATATTCCAGGCAAGTATGCTAATTACCTAAATAACCAGGTTGGCTCTGTGGCAGCTCATCTACTCTCTGTTTCCTTGGCTGTTGATGTAAGTGCCCATTTGGGTGCAAATTAACACCGTGCCCCCCACCCCTGTGATGTTCTGTAGTTCTTCTACAATGTGTGGCTATCAAACCAGCATATCTTAGGTTGCAACTGGAATTTTTTGAAAGATGCCTTTTTGATTTGTCTACATTTTATTTGTCATTTAATTTCAAATATTATAACATTTTAAACTTATAGTTCTGAATGTTTTTAACCATGATAATAAGTTTGTGCCCAGACCATTTCTAAGACTAATAGAGTAAATAGAATATTACTGGTTTGGGGGGAGTTTTGACCTTAAAATGCTGCTCTGAACTCTCAGATTCCATTGTATTTTAACCTTACTTTTGATAAAGAAATACAAATATGAGAAAGTAAAGAGATGAAAAACAGAGAAAATTAGCTATGTATTAACTGAGTGAGAAATATTCTTTTTTTTTTAATGCCAAAGATTGATGTTCTAGGATAAATCCAAGTTAAAGTAACATAGTCCAAGCACTGAAAATTGCTATTAATTTACTAACCCTATATCCTTTTACAAACAATTCAAATTTTGCTTCTCAGTCTGGATCTATTTCTATTATAGCTCTGAAGCACTGAGCTCCCTCTTGTGACTAGCACCTGAACATTATTCTGATTTTGGGACTACACATTCTGCACATACTCTTGAGAGAAACAGAACTGTTCAGGTACTGGATTCCATCAGATCAACCCTACTTGCATCTAATAGTGTTCTTTAAAAATGATAACGGTGGCTATCAGGAAAGAATACAGACTTCCCCATTTTTGGTAGCTCACCCTTTGCATAGCTGCTTTTTCAAAGTGAAAGAAAGTGTGTCTCTTCAAAAGTCTTCATTTCTAATGCTGAATCTCTGTCTTCATGAAAATTATTTGATCACTCCTCAGTGATTTATGCAATAAACACAATACAGTGACCAGTAATCAAATGAAGACTAAATATAAATTCACCACCACAGAGCCAGGAAATACAATCCATCATATCTGACAGCAATTTCCTTTCAGAGTTGTAAGGCTGTATTTCTTTATTTACACTCAGTGATGAAGGTATAATGGTTCATTAGCATAGGCACAGCCATTTCTGTGTGATCTGTGTTGTCTTTGTATGGCTTATTCCAAGGTGGTATTAAGGAACGACATTCACAGCTGTGTAACTATGAATACAGTATGGTCAATAACCGTGAACTTTCGTTTGATACAGGCAAATTGGTAGAAATGTTTTGTATAGAAATGACCCTCAGTAGAAGACTGAATATGAGAAAAAGTCTGAAATGTTAAGGACAAGAGGAATCCAGGTCAATATGCTCTTCTTTAGCCTTCTGACTTAGAACATGAGCTCTTTAAGACTATTTCTTGGTAGATGAGAAAGAATAAGTAAGATACCCCCTTCATATATAAATGCAAAATTATATGGTCATAGCTGAGAAAAAAATCTGTGAATAATCCAAAATATATGTTTCCAATAATTTCCACATCCTTGCACATAAAAGAAATCTTTAAAGGGTTACATTTTTAAAACTTTTAGGTAAAAAAGAGAAACAAAAGAACAATTAAAAGGTATCTTGCTTAATAGATTTATTCGTAAGAACATTCATTTTCACCTCTTCTAAGTTCTAATATTAGCTAGTACCAAAACCTTCAGACTGCCATTTTTAACTTACTCAGTTATGCAATGCCCATCATCTGACAGTGTAAAAATAGGATTATGTTTACAGTAACTACCATTGCAAAGGGCCCCAAATTTAACATTGGATATAAACATCTTATTTTCTCAGACTATCACAAAATCAATTTTATTACATCTAACGTACAGATAGGCGCGTGTCTCTGTGACAAAGCAAATGTCTTTGCTAATCTTGTTATCCACAGATGCAGTAATGTATTTTTCCAGGCAATAGAAAAATACATACCCTGAACTCTACAGTCCTTACTCATACCAGTCTACTGCTGAAGTGGACTGGAGCTTTGAACAGTGTAGAGTTACAGCTTAATGAATGTTAGTTCTTCTGTATAGGAGAAATTCATATGCTTTCATACTCTCTCAGCTTCATTTCCTTCCAAGGCTCATTAATTTTTAAAAGAGCCAGCTTTCTTACCCTTGCCTCCTAGTAGGTGGTGTTGCACTACCATAAATATAAGGGTATTTATAATTTTAGCTGGAAGAAGAGTATGATAAAGCTCAATTGCGCAGCCAAAGAGGTTTGGCTAAGTATCCACATGAACTCTAAGGAAAAGCTTCAACAGATTTCATGGTGGTCACTGGGTTGCCTAATTTGGCCATATAACGGGGATTTTTTTGGGCAGAAAGCAGCATGATTGTTATTTCTAGGACCCTAGCAATTTGTCTGGACTCAGATGCTGAGCCTGCCACAACCCAATCATACAGTGAAGAGAGAAATGGTATTTTTCAGAATTCTAGGTTTATCCCACTGCAACTTAGGGACTCATTCAGCAAAGTGGAGCATGTAATAAATAATGCATTCATTCTAAGGTGTTCAAATTATCGAATGTGGAAACATTGAATGTTGTTGCTAAAGCAGTCAAAGGAGACAAGTGGAAACAGTTGCAAACAGTCATGAATAGCCCAAAAGTCCAGGTCCACAAGCAAAATCTTCATTATCACTTAATCACCTTTCTCTTCAGTTCCTCATCCTCATAGCCATATTCTCAGTCTTCAGAGTTGGTATTCTTGACACTCCCTTCAAGTCAATAAAAAGTCTTTTCCCTTCCATTCAGCCATCTTCTATTTCTTGAGTCGTTCTATGACCTGCTGCTCTAAATGACATATTACATTATCTTTACAGAGTGAGATGCAGCTCCCATTATATGGTGTATTTCCACCTCTTACTTTCTTTGATTTTTCTGTTCAGTCTTTACCTTCTTAAAGAGACCAAAGAAAATTTAAGAGTGAAAATGAGAATGTAATAATCTGACTGATGAGTGGAAGGCCTTTTAAAACCCTACCAAAATCCTGAAAAAAAAACTTTTTCTTTCCTTTTTATTCTATTGCCATGTAGGAATATCTGAGAAATATTTCACAGGTTCTTGGATTCAGTGTACTTTGTTAAAAGCCTGAATTCTTTAAATGCAAATGGTATTACCAATCACAAGGTCCTCATTAACTAGACTGACACACTAAACTGAGTTTTGCTTGAGCAAAATTAGGGAAGGATTGCAGCATTAGCAAGTTTTTCTGTCCTCCTTTTTGAGAAAGGTGCTGTGAGTGCTTCAGTGTGACACGATACATCGTCAACAATAATTCTTGGGTTGGTTAGGTGACCAACTCAAATTTTGCTCACTGAAAAGAATCTCAAAAAACATTTCCTGAGTATACTTAAGCCAAAAAATATATTTACCAGAGGTTATTATTCCTTGAAAGATGCCTACTAACTTGTGTGAAGTCAAAGCAAGTTTGATTCATATTCGAATCCTCATAGCATGGATCATTGAGCTCTAGGCAACGTTTATGCTAATAAAAGGAAGAAAAGAGGAAGGAAAGTTCTTTGCTTCCCACTGCATTCATACATGTGTTACACACACAAGACCAGTTCTTGTGCCAAGAGAGTGGCCTTGAGCCTTTCAAATTAATACACACAGAACAATTTATTATTGGACATTTTGAAAGTGCTGAAAAGCTTCAGTGATGGAAAGATTCATGAACATGAGTTGTAAAACTTATTCCTAACAGAGGCCCTGAAAAACAATTGATCATTTGATAGCCAATCCTGAAAGCACCTCCAGTGCATAATTGCTGATTTGTAACCTTGAAGGCCCCATTTATTGTCATTTATCATTTTGATTTTATACATAGTATTCAAACTCCTGGCACTGCACAGCTGTATGGTGGAGATTTGTTAACAAGTAGGTCCAGAAGGTAATCCAGAAGGTAATGTCTCACTGTGGTTAATCAAAGTAGAAGAGAATAAAGAGGAATTGGTTGTGTCCCTGATCTGTGATCAAGTTCACATCGCACAGACACAGGAAACTAAAATTTCTATTGTCAGGGTGAAAGTTACTGAAAGATGCTTGTATAGGCAACTTTCACTTCATGCTTGTTTATGCTGCTCCCTTCTATGGAAAGGATTTAAATTTCAGTTGAGTGAGAGCGATAATTACACTAATTTAGCACATGTAAGAATCTTGGATACGGTCTTTTCAATAAGAAATAGCCATGGATTCAATGAAAAGCAAAATGTTTCTCACTTTGTTTAGAAGACTTTGTCTAAGGCTGTCTCTGATGGCTGTCTCAGAATATCTTATGGTTTAGTGGAGAGACACCCCACCAGGGAGCTGTGGAGAAAGAAGAGAGCTCCAGACTGAACAGACCAGAATTTGAATACTTTGATGGGTGTGTGAGTGCTCACTGCGAGCAGAAGGCAGCTAACAGCATCAGAGTTTTTCCTCAGAGTGTCAAACTCTACAGCTGTGACACCCAGACACATTGTTCCCTGTTTCACCTAAACAGTATCTCCTCAGACAGACTATCTCTTTTTGACAGGATTATAGGGTTAGGAGCTCACAGGCATATTTTTTTTTTTTCTTTCTGGGCCTCAATCATCCTCTTTGTTTTTGAGGAGCATCCCAGCTTCAGAAATGTCCTCCTCCCCAGGCTTGACCTGCTTGCCTGGGCAGAAGAAGAACAGGTTCAATCACCCCAGCATTGAGGAAGGCATGATGCCCAGGTCTCTCGCTCCCAAACACTCCTACTGCTGGGTTATTGCACAGAGAGTGGGCAGCATCACTTGCAGTGCCTCCTCTGCCTGTGTTGTAGGAGGACACATTAAGCTCTGCTTTACTTTTTTAAAGACTTGAGATAGACAGCTGCCCTCAAGAAAGGACCTGGTGTTAGGCTGGATACAGGCAGATGTTGAATACCATGGCAAAGACAGCTATAGAAAGGGCTATGGTAAATTGAAGTCAATAAGCTTAGATATTTCTTTCTGCAAATGCTATTTTGAAGCATCTATCCTTTACTCCAGATTGTTTAGGAAGCCTAATTCAATGAGTGAGCATTTTATTTTCATTCAGGAACCAGGACAAAATTCAGAGAGGTTTTAAAGCTCATTCTCTAATGACACTGAGACTCAGATAATTCCTTAAATACCTGTCTTTATTGAATGTACCCCTTAACTCCAAGGGATGTAGGAACACAAATTCCTCTGGGCCTTTTTTTTAAATTCCCTTCCCTTTCCTGTCTGAATGGGATCTGTTCTCCTAAAAGGGGACTGGCTTTTGAAAATCTCATCCATAAAATGCTTATTATTGCGGAAAACTTCGCACAGCCGTCGGAGAGAGTTTTCAGCCGTGTAAGCCAAGCCAAACTGACTGTGGCAGGGTTCATTCGGAGCACTACCCCTGAGTATATTTCTCAGTGAGTAGGTAAATTAGCCGCGCACGCACGCACGCGCGCGCGGCACAACTTCCTTCCGAACATTCAGCTGTCATTAAAACTTCTGCTGCTATTTAAAAACGTCTAAGCTCCTACGATGGGCAGCTTTCAAGGACTCATAACTCACCCAAATCAAAACCAGTTTTCACAAAACTGCTCCAAGGCTTCTTGATGGAAAAGGTTTCCTTACTGAGTGCCATTGTTTCCACTTGTTTCATCTTGCTAGGTGTCTAAAAGAGAAAGTCACAAGAATTTGTATTTGTATAAGAACTTTCACTCTCTCATTCAAAAATATAGCACTGAGGATAAGCTTAGCAGGAATAAGAAGGATTAGGCATT
>VZRH01006240.1:212232-225240 GCA_013397555.1 Urocynchramus pylzowi
AAAAAAAAAAAAAAAAAGCTTTGAGCACATTTTTCTTTCCTGGCTACAGCAGCAGGAGATTTAATGCTGTATATCATAGTTAATTTCAGGGGTTGTATGAGAGTAGCGCCTGTGAATAGCTGCTAAAGGCAGCAAAATGTTGACAATTTTTTATATCAGCTACTTACTGTGCTGCTGAGATGTCAGCTGTAGGACACCACAAAACAGGATATGAGAGCAGCAAAATTTCTCTTGCATATCCGTACTCACACTGAGGGAAATCCATCATTATCAAAACTATCAAATTTTCAACAAATACTATTACAAGATTAGTTTAGCTGGTATTCTAGTGTAAGAATTCTTATGAAAAAAAGAAGCAAATGTGGAAGTTCGAGGCATTTCAATAAGTACTATGTTTACATTTGAACACAGCAAATCCCGTAGTGTAACCTTTATACTTCCCAGTACAAGAACGGAAATCTTTTCTAACATTTTCCATCGCATTTGTGTCTTTCTTTGACACAAGCATTAGTGCTCTTGTCATAACAAAGAATATATTCAGCAGTTGGACTCTAAAGAAATTGAAATCTGCCTTGCAAAGTGATCTCGAAATCATGCAATATGTCAAAAACCGTGATGTAACATTGTATTATATGTTTTATACTTTCCTCTCAGTCTGATTTAATAGCTTTTAGCAGAGTGAATTCTATCAAAAATCATGACAGAATTAAGACATTTATATGCACTAATCCATCAAAGAACATTTGAAACTCAACACTGTAACTTGTCTTTGTGCTTGAAACTTTTTATAGAGTAAATATACAATACCAACGTGACCAGTGAATCTTTCTGCAGTGAATGCTGCAGTTCATCTGGGAGCAGGCACTTTCACTCCTCACTTATGATGAACATAAATTGGTCTTGTAGCTGAAAACATTTCTCCTGACAGAGGGTATTGAGGACAGAGATTTCTGCCAGGAACTCCATGCTGCTGTTCATGCAGCTTTCATCTTTGGAATGTTATGTTCAGATCTGCTTTAGATCATAAAAGAGCTGTGAATTTCTCCACACTAGTAGGAATCAGGTAACAGTACGGCATAAGCAGAATTTAAAGAAGAAAAGATTTCTGTTGTTGAAAAAGATTTCATTACAAAAAGAGAGTCGTTTTTTGCTTGATTTTTTTTTCAGGATTGAATGACAGTATACAGAAATATGTGACAAGAATAAGTGAGTGGATTAAATTTAAGCATACCACAATGTGTATTTTCTTTTCCCTACAGAGCAAAGAAAAGACAGAAGGAAGTAAGGACAAAGAGGCATCTTGTTCTAACATGGATAAAATAGCCTAGTCTTAATTGTTACATACTAAAACTGTCATGAAGTTCATCAGAGAAATTCAGAATATGTCATTGTATAGGGGGCATAAATGAGAGTTGTCATAAACTGTGTAATTACTTAGAAGTCCTCTGCCTTAAATAGCATCCAATGACATTGTCTAAATGGTCCCCACACAGTGGGGATGATGTTAACCAAAGACCCAGCTAAATTTCTTCTGAAAAGCTACCACTGACGTCAGTGGGCTTGGAATGCCCTTTAAATAATAATCAGTTACCTATCACCACTAAACATTAGTTCAGTTATACTTCTTGCACCTTGTTTCTGGATTCCCTTGTAGTTACATTTTCAAATATCAGGCAGGTATTTTTTATGCAAAATAAGCAAAATAAGTTTTCTTGTGAATCCTTTGTTCTAAATTATCTTCCCACAGAGAGTCACTGCACTTCCAGTGCCTTCAAAACCAGCAAAGCTAAAGCACCTGAATGCAAATTCAGCTTTAAAAGAATAACCTTGTACACATCTGGAGGAAAGGTCATTTAGCAGATTGATTTGGTCACTGAACATTTTCTCTGCTGCCATCTTAAGACTTATACCTCTAATCAATTGCACTCCCTGCTCCATGACCCCTGGCAATACTGTTCTTCATTCCAATGGCAACAGTTCCCAGTCAGCTGCTCGGGCCATGTATTGTATGCATTGTGAACAAAGCTCCTAGCAAGGGGCAGTAGTCTTCTTCTATCTCATCTCTATCATCATCAAGTAGTCTCTTTAAAGGAAATAAACTGCAGGTGTGTATGCTTCCCGCTCCCCTCTTTCCCTTCACTTCTCAGAAAGGTCAATAAATGGGATTAAAATTCTCTCACTGCTCATCAGATTCTCAAAGTGAGGTCAAAGTGCACATGTGAAAGGCCAAGTGTGCATGAACACACTCACATCCACATGCATAGGAATAGCCCTGCACTTGTGGAATGTACTTCTTTACATTTGTGCATATAATAGATGTTGGGAGGGGCCATGAAATCTCTCTGCTCCACTGAAAGCAGGATTTAGCAAACAGCACAGTGGGATTGCCATCTTGATCCAGTCTTTCAGATCCTATAAATTAAAAATATCAAACTATAAATAACACAAAGGAGATAAGAACATAACTAACTGAATTCAAAATAATAAGGCAAACATTTTTACAAACCAACATTTAACTTTCTACAGTAATTTAAATTAAAGAAAAAAAAAACTCAACACATTTAAACAATCATTTCTTTTAAATAAAGAGGAAAGAGAAGAAACATAAAAAATACTGTAATTTCATTTTTCTAATGAGATACTCTTTTTCCTCTGTTGGGTAGAGTATATACAGACAAGCATATAAAGTCTTAGAGAAAAAAAATTAGTCCAGAATCAGAGATACATCTTTCAAATTCAATCAACAGTTCCCCATATCAAGATTTCCATCAACTTTTAATTTAAAGGTTTACCTCAGGGAGAATTAGCTTGTTTCACTAAGTCGTGTAATTCTATTAAAATCAATGGGACCATATGTATTAGTAAAATAGAGTCTGATTAACACTTTCATTCTACCTTTGGCCTAGTCTAGCTTAAGAGATAGATATAAGAAACATATTTTTAATAAATAGTTCCTTTCTGAATCATGATAATGTAGTTTCCATGAAGAAATTTTATGAGCAGATTTTGAGATAGGGAACAGAAGATTAAAATATTTTTTCAGAACCAAGACTGGCAAAAATGTAATTAACCTATATGCTTGACAAAGTTCCTGGCTTATTTGACAATGTTCAAGTCATGCAGCTGAGGTTCTTGGAATGGTTTGAAAAATAAACCAAGAGGACCATTATAGAGCAGATTGACATTAGGCTACTACCAAAGAAATACACCTTCCAGAAAAGTCTAGGGTAACACCAAAACTTTTTCATGGGTTTCAAAAAACACCATACTGAGTTGTCCCTCAAGCAGGAAGCTGTTGAGCTGCACTGTGAATACAAGAGATTGTGGTACAGAAGCTGTCACCATGGGCTTGGATAGGTTTGCAGGACTGAAAGAGGAGATCTAAATCAATCCTTGAGTGTATACACAGAGGTATTTGTCATAGAGCCACAAGGTTCTAGAACTACAGCTCAGTTCATGTGGGAACCTTGCTTAACATGCCCAGTACCTAAAAAGTGCAAACTAAGGTAAGTAACTATCATGCATTACATCTTCCTTTCCTCAGGAAGGGGATCAATATACAGCCATCTCTCAAGCAGTTATCACCTTCATCTCATTTCTCATCAGCAGATGGGAAATGAAAGCCTGATCTGTCAGCACCTGGGTAATTTTTTTTTCTCTTTGGAGCTTTCCTTCCAAGTCTGACATTTCTCGAAGGTATTGATAGGCAGCAGATTTATCTTTCAAGTATTCATTGTCTCTGTAGCAGTGGGATTTGTATATTGCATCACTCGGCATCCCTTTGAGATGGCATGCAAAGCACTGGAAGTGTTTCCTTTTCTTCAGCCAAACAGAAGAAAACACCTTCATTTTCTTCCAGCTAAAAAGTACAACAGAAAGATTACAGAAGAGGATGATTATTACTCAAATAAGAGGTTTATATTTTCTGTAGTATTTGTCCTGTTTAAAAGACATCATTTACTCTTTTTCAGAGCATGGTCCTCTCTTGCAAGCTGAAATTCCTGTCTGCCAGAGAAGACTTCTCGTCATGACAAGGACAAGGTCTTCTTCCCCATTGTTTTCTTGTGGTAGTCTGATTCCCATGCCCCTCCTGAAGAACCAGTCCATAGAGGAAGAACCAGGGAGCTAAGTGGCCTTTTTATGCATCTGAAAGGTTTATTGAAGTTTCAAATTATCCAACTCAGGGCTCGTAGATTTGATCTTACAAGGTATGAAACATTGAGAGTTATCTGTTTTGTGGAGAAAAATGACATAGATTTTGGGGAGCTAGCCAGGTTTCCTTTGTCACTAAACAGGTTTTGTGCTGGAATTAAGTACATCTTAAGGCTGAATCTGTCAGCAAGGAATACAATTTAGTGTCTCCAAGAATGTTCTACACATGCATAGACTTGAATATCATGTGCAAATTTGATTCTGCATAGAGCAGTACCGACAACCTACTTGAGACTGGTTTCCTATTCAGGAAATAAATCTGTGAAAGACAACTCAGTCCATTGATTGATTATATCACACAATTCAAACAAAAGCTATCCTACCATCCAAAGAGAGAATATTCACTGTCACACAGTTACTAGTATGAGTCTACTGGCTCCTTTTGGGAAATCCAATATGGTAATAAACCTATCATCTTCGCTAGTGAGTCAGCAATCTGCCCTTGTGGAAAAAAAAAAAAAAAGAAAAACAAAGAAGGCAAACAGTCTACTAGGCTACATTACAGCACTCCCAGCAGCTCAAGGGAGGTGATTATTTCCCTCTATTTTGCACTGGAGAGACATCTATGAAGTGTCTCAAAACAGCCTCAAACTTTCTTTGATTCTAGGTGATTCCATTTTCTACTTCCCTGGGTACAATGGACTTCTTCTCAACATCTTCTCCAGTACAAATGGAGAAAAGGCACTTGTTAGTCTTCCTAATCTCCTAACGTTTGAGTTCTTTTTCTGGTATATTTTTTTCTCACTACAAATGAAACTTGAAAATGGGCAGAGGAAGCGTATCCTACCAGGCAATCACCCCCACTTCCATTTTTAATTTGACATTACATGCTTAGTTTCATGAAGCTCAGTTTGTCTAGAGGGCATTGGCTCTATCTGTGCTTCATTTGCTCCCCAAACTAGCTAGCCACTAATGTGGGCAGTCCTTCCACAAAATGAACCTCACAGCCAACTCCACATGTGAGAAAGCAAACAGTTGCAAAAAGTTATCTGGGCAGGGAGCAAGTCTTCCCAAAAGAGATTATAGCTTCATTTTGAGGCAGTTGGTTTCCCTTCTCTGCAGTATTCTAGGTGCTGTTTTGAAGGATTGGTACCAGGGGCTGAATTCCCATCATGCAGAACTGTCTTCTGCATGGGATTTATTTGTGGTATTTTTGAACCAGGCAGGAAGAAAGAAATCAGCATCACAGGACATAGTTGTAAGATCTAGTTCCCTCCCAAACTCATTGGATGATTCTTTATTTGCTACAAAATCTTGCTGCTCTCACACTCTTCGTGCCTTTGACTCCCTGATATTTTTTGGGGAGAGATGTAGGTAATTTAATATCAAACTTTGTATAAAGAATATTAAAAAGATTAAATACATTACATTCAAATATGATAATGAATTTGAATTCTTGTGCTATATTTTAAAATTAATTTTTCTATGAAATTCCTTGTAGTAAAATTAATATAACTTACCAACAAGAATCTCTGATGACTGTAAAAACTAATTAAGTCCCTTTTAAGTGTTTATATATTGTTATAGCAAATTTTCTGGAAGATAATGTGACTTTGATTATGCCAAAGCCAAAGAAAACTCAAAACCCTGAGATATGGTCACTTTTAAATACCACTTGTAATTAGTACTTTACAGGTGAATTTGAAATGTCAGACAACACAATTTAAAGCAGAATTTCACACTTTCAGGAGTTCTGGGAAAAAACCTCTCAGTATCAGGGACTGGTGATTCAGATTTCATTGGAATCATCCAGATAACTGATTTTATTAGCCACATGCTGGCTTGTTTGTGTTAGGTAGACTATGCAACAGAGCTTTTTATTCTTGAACAGCACCTTTGATTATTCTGCTATAAATCTGAAATTAAAAAATAAAATCCATCCTAATGAAATGTCTCTTTATCCAGTTTCACTGTACCATATAGAAAAAGATGTCCATATTCCTTTAAATAAAGGACATTTTATTATTAAGGAACTGCATTTAAAGGAAAACAGCAGTAATCCAAGCAGTAATCCAGTCATTTGAATCCAAAGGCAATTTCTGGCTCTAGATCTTCATTGCAGAAACACCTGTCTCCAGGGTGCAGTAATTTTTTATTTTCCTTTTTTTTTTTCCCCTGGGTTACAGTCACAATCTCAGAGATATCTTTCTCACAGCTTTTACTTTTGTATTGTTTAGCTGTACCTCTGTCCAGTGTGCTGTGTTCTGCACATCCTGTTCTGCAAATCCTAGTCTTTGGCATTACTGCTTCCTCTTCATGGACCACAAAACTTAGGTTCCTAACTTAGGGCTGTGTGCACCCTTCTCATTTAACCAATGACACTATTGCACTGAGTGACACCATTTTTGAGTTCCTCCTGACTCCATGTTCCAAATCTCTATTGATATAATGATTCAAGCCACTTTTGAAAATGCCAACTAGTCTCCAGAAACACTTAGGTGCTCTTGCATACTTCATCTTTAGATCATGGATTCTTTGGAAGCAAAATTAAATGTTCTGAAAAACAAAAAAAGGGCCAGAAAAACCTAACATTTTGGAAAGGAAAAAGAAAGAAAAAAAGAAAAAGAAAAAGAAAAAGAAAAAGAAAAAATTCAAGCTGCTAATTCTAAAAAGTTGTTTATAATAGGAATGATAAACTTATGTGTTGTTTGTCTTGCAATAGAAAATAAAATATCATGTAAAAATATCAATAAAATATCATGATATCATTTGCAATTTAAACATCTGTTTAAAAAAGAACCTCTCATGAGTTTACAGGAAAATCAATCACTTGATAATGGTGAAGACATTCCTGTGTGTCAGCATGAAAGTATGATATGTTTCCAGATGCATTTTCCTTGGGTAAAAGAGAAAAATACAACCATTTCACAGCACTTTGCCTTGCTGGACCAAATTTATCTCTGTTGTAGCCTGGTGATGTCAACAGAGTTAGAGTGTGGATGAATACAGGTCATTGTTTGTGAAGTTGGCAGTGAGTGCATGTGTGGGAGGAGAAAAATGAGATCTTCTAACCCATATTTGCAGAAAAAACATGAGTATGAGTTTAGACACATACTCCTATTAAAATTGCACCATAATTTTGCCACTGGAAGTTTCAGAACAAATGGGCTCCAAGTGAAACAGAATGAGGGCGTTTCTCCAAGCTATTTCCTGCACTGCTGTCAGTCCTACTGCATGACAGTGTGACCACGTGATGCTGGGCTTGGGATGTAGAGCACGGCAACAAGGCTCTTCTGAGTGGTTTCCAGACCATGAATTCCAGCAAAGATAGGTTCCTGCTTTCTGCCAGAACTTACCTGGCACTAATTAGTTAAGCAAAAAATAATTCCACGTGGATCTCTTGGCTATGTTTGATGCGTAGTACCCTGGGGAGAAGCTTAAGTGCCACACTGGTTATCAGGTTTTCTTCAGTATAAAGATTATTCTAAGTCCTAAATATTATTATCTGGAAAGGAATCCAAGTACAATGCAAAAAGCTACAGCACAAATAATCTCTTCATGTTCCAAACTGTGTAACTTAGGCATTTGCTGTGCACCTCAGTGGGTCAGGTTTTCAGGGACTGACCCCAGGTGTGCTAAAGAGCTGTGCCTCCTATGGGAGATCCCACTAGTGGGCTACAGAGATGTTCCTTATGACCTGCTTGACTTGTAGACACACTGGGGATATGCAGAGTTTATTGCTTTGGGTCTTCATTGCCAAATCAGAAACCAATGTATTTAACTTCACAGCAGCAGCTTTGGGAAGCAGCAAAGATCTCTGGATGGATACCTGCAATGCAAGGCAAACTACAGCAGAACAGGAGTCCGACTGACCCCCAGCTGACACAGCCAGACCAAAACTGCTTCCTTCAGGACAGCTGAAAGGCTGCTGTGTTAGCTCCCCCACCCAAGCTTTGTTCCCCACTTTGCCAACTACCACTGTGCTTTGTAGAACTCCTCACCATGAACAGCAAACCAGATAAGAGAGTCCTGGAAAAGGCAAGAACATCTACAGCTTAGAAGTGAGACCATTGTCTGAACCCGTCTCTGTACACAGGACTGAAAAGACCCACTGGGCCTGGCATTTTGGAAGAAATGTAGCTTTCTCTGTCAATCATTCCTTCAAAATTGAGTCACTTGTATAAAAGTGCTGGGAGTTTTAGACCATAGCTAATGCATCATAATAGCCTTTGGCATCAAAAATAAACATACTGTCCTCACTGCTAGAAAAGGTCAATGAAAATGAAAAATATGCAGATTAGAGGTGGACCTTGATGTGCATCAGAGTATGCTGATACATGCCAGGACAGTTTAAAACTACTCTTCCATTTCTGAATTTATATAAAGAACAAACAAAACAAAACAAAAAAGCTCCAGAAATCCAAACATAACTGTTTTGTGTGTGCTGCTCAAACTCCTGACAAGGCAATTTGGATTTCAGGTAGTATGAAATTCCTGTCCACAGCCCAGTAGTAGGAAGTGTAAAGGAAAACATTTCCAGCAGGCACACTTACTTTTCACAGCACATACATACCTTACCTGAACTCTTACCCTGTGTAACACACCCACCTCCCTCAGTCCCAGGGAAGCATCCCCTGCTTCCTGCTTCCACTTAAGAAACAGTAAACAGTAAATTTGTTTATGGCCTCCATTTTATCAATAGTGGCAATCAGAGGAACTTTTATGGATATGCTTTGTTTGCTTCAGCTCTTGCTTTGTCTTCCAAGTTGGAAACCCCCACAGGACACTCATAAATGGACAAATTTACAATCTAGCCTGTGTAAAGTGCCCACAGCAGCATCTACATCGAAGTTGTCTTTGTGCTCATGCACCAGCTGTGATGCCAGAGGGCATGGGGTCAGAGCAGAGGCCTTCCTCTGGCTTTCTACAAACCGGGATCAGCCAACCTTCATTTATCTGTGGTTAAGGACTTGTTTTGGTTTCTCAGATCATGATTCCACAGAGCTGTTTGGATATTTTTAATTGAAAGACAAAGCACTTCCTCTTCCAAACTTGGTGCCTGCAAGGAGCATAACAAACTAATCATTCAGAATAATTAATTCTGTCAGAAAAATCTCTACAATTCTTACTAACGCTGAGTGTTTTGTAATCCTAATGAAAGGAAAAACCTGTCACTGTGATAATTTTCGATTGACCCATTTTCTTCAGTGGTTGGGGAGAGGGGAATATTGTTTGTTTTTATCTCTAAGGACCATAAGCATGAAAATGATATCTGTAAATCTAACATTTCAGCCTTGCATTTCCAACTCAGCCTTCAAAGGAAACATTAGCTATTCCAAAGAGCCAAGTAAGATTGTCAGATTGGTCATTTGTATATGCATTGCAGAGGGTCTTTCAGTTACCTGTGACTTTAGTTTCAAAATATTCCCAGAATAGGGAAACATTCATTTTCTCCATTTCTAAATGGGAATCAGAGATGGAGAAATTATAAGCAGCTTGCCAAGGCCATGGAGGTAGTCTTTGCAAAGCCAAGGACTGGAATCCAAATTGTGAGTGCTTTAGCCTAGCACTTAAAAGCACACTTTCCCTGTGGGTTTTAATGTAATACAAGAAGCTTAGGATTGAAAAACCATTTCTAAAGCCAGGTTTTATGAGAAAGTGTGGAAAACAAAATATTAGTTTCCTATGTTTGCCTAATATCGTAAACACCTAACTGCCAACTTCAGTGAGAAAGCTGCCAAACAAACACAAACAAAACAAAACAAAAAAAAGTACCTAAAAGGGAAAATGCCTGAAGTTTTAGAGTTCTTTTTTCATATTGTCATGCTTTGAGGTCGTCTACTTTTTCTGTATTTGACAGCTGAACGTTAAATGTGGCAGACAGTTGCATTTCTCATTACCGAAGACAGAACAGTATAGGAAATTTGTTCTTTAATATGCAGCCTTTTATTTCTAGGTCACTAATTTGAATCGATTCCTGATCAATGGTGACTGAAAGGCATTCATATCCGGCAGCTGTTCTGTGGTCTGTGTTAAATGAGGGGACATCCGAGTTATTTCCCAGCAGTAGCCCCTCTCTCTCAGTGCTAGAACAAGCTGGCAGTTTTCACAGAGATGCTGTGGCCTGATTGCACATGGCACTTGCAAATATCCAAAAAGTGATTAACCTATTTTTCACTGTTTTGTAAGGCCTGTATTTATTTTTTTTCAAGTAAGCCATATTTTTTTTTAATGGTAAGCTTTTTAAATATTAAATGGAATAATCTTGCTGCTTTTGTATAAATGCATTCTGCCTCCAACACTGTGACTGCTGTTGTGATGCTACTGACAGTGGTCAGAGGTTGATTTTTTACATACACAACGAGGAGTGCCAAAACAAGTCTAGGTAGTTTCTGTGAGTGGGATTCATAGCCTTTAACTTCACCTATCCACATGGCATCTGTTTGGCCTAAATGAACCATCTAGACTGCCACTGTATTCCAAACCTCTCCTTTAAAAAATACAACCACAGAGGCTTTGTCCATACCAAGCAGAGCTGTTAGTTTCTTTCAGAATCCCACCTTAGATCTTTAACATTTTTTACACTCTCTTCTGTGATAGCTGCAGAAACCCTCTATTACTGTACAGAATAAGTCAGCTTTGTTTTTAAGGATCCATACATATTGTCTAGCAGATATTATGGTTGAGAAAGACAAGTTTAATTGTTATATTCATACTTTCCAGGTACCAGATTCCTGGTGAGCTGTTGAAGATAATGAAATGCAGTGGGGCTTGTTGCTGGTTTTTCTTCCCCAAAACTTCTCCGACCACTCTGACATGACCTCCAAAAAGATTGACATAACATATACAATGCACAATACTTCTTCTCCCAAAATATCTCTGCTTTAAACAATGCCTTCCACAAATTACTTTCTGTCTCTGGCAGTGTGTGGAAGAATAATCATTCACCCACCCACAAAAAAAAATAAATCTAGCCTTTATTACCATCCTTTTTTCCCTCTCTCCCCACATGTTAATACCTGCTGAACAGAAACAACACAAAAAAGTCATAATAACTGTCTACTGACACTAGTTCTCCAGTATAATGAGTTGTTGAGTTTTTGTTTTAGCATTTTGATAACAATACCATGTAGTCAAATTGTCTGGTAGCCAGAGGAAGTGCATAATTTGGCTGTAAAAATTCACTGAAACTCGGCATAAAGGATTTTAGACCAGAACCAAGTTTTCTTCACAAAATATTAAATTCTTCTTTCAGATTCTTTCCATAATCTAAAAACCAACTTTAAATGTTTTCAAAGAGACAAGCTTCAAGCCAGTAAACTATGACATGTCTAACTATGCTTGTGAGAAGAAAAAAGAGGGAATGAAAGTAGAAACTTACAGTGCCTTCAAGATTTCATGTACAAACAAGTTTATGTTTAAGTAGCATTTTAAGGAATTTCATAGGCATTTAGTTCACAGCCTCAAAGTTCATTTAAGATATTGCACGTGAAACTTCAACTTCATTATGTGTTTTGGGTTTTCTATTTTTTTAAAGCCATATTTTTTACAATTTTGGGGGGGTGTAATGGGAGGTGTATGGTGATTATTAGTCTCTGTAGGTGAACAGAAAAACTGAAATAGAGAGAATTATTTTTAGTTATCTGTTATACCCATATAAACATGGGTTCCCTATGCTTAGAATCAATACTCTTTATTTAGTTTTATTTGACCAGGAAGGTTATTACAATTAATTATTATTTGTATTAGCTAAGCAAACTGGAACACTTAGTCAGGAATGAGGACCACATTGCTTTAGGCAGTGTCCAATGAGAACAAAAAAAGGGGAAGATTTCAGGTGTCTGAGTGCTTACACTAGATGGAATTAGATAGCCTGATGGGAGAGTTGAAGGAAACTACAACAGCACTTTTTGAGGTCAGGAAACAAAGTAGGTTTGCATGAATTTGTGGGGATTTCCTCCTACTCCTAGGTGGAGAGAAAGATGAAAAATTGAAAATGTATAGCTGAAAATTGGAAAGGAAATTATGGAAATTGATAACACAATCCTAATGGAGGTAGCAGTCAGCCTTTTAGTACTGATTATAGTGTCATTTAAGTGGGAATAGAGAAAGGTGGTGCATTTGTTATAATAAAGAAGGAGAAGAAAGTGCAAAGAGACAAACAGAATTATGACAGACTCAGGGCAACAGATGGGGATAACGATCTTGACAGCAGCAGTCCAAATAGATATGATAAAAGCATGGTTGCAGTTGTCAGGAACAAAAGCAGAGGATACTGCAGTAAGTGAGATTCGTGGCTGCAACACCAAAACTAGTCTGGATATGAGTTTTAGCTATATGGATGAGAGAAAAAGGCCTGTGCTTGTGACAGAATGCAAAAAAGAATTAGCTAGACATAAATATGTTCTGGAAATGAGGACCCGTGGAGACACACCCTACAGAGGATGTCACTCTCTAGAGCTAAGTGTCAGGTCAGGAGGTTTGGTTGTTCACTGAGATCAAAAAGAGGTTGTGTAGCACACTGGAGATGTAGGTGTAATTGCTGTAGCCCTGCAGGTTGTGGACTGACTGATGAAAAGGACAGGAAGAGAGAAGGAGACAATGCAAAGGAAGGGGGAAGAGTTACAGAGAGGTGAGAGTCCCAGCAGGAAGGCAGCTTTTGACACCCTGTTCATACCAAGCAGCATTTCAGCCTCATGCCCCTCAAGTAGTGTTTATGCACTGAGTGGGTGCAGTACCCCTCATCTCATCCACAGCAGTTACATATGCACACATGTGGCAAGATTTTCTCCATGCTCTGAAAGACAGATCATGCAATGTTTAATTCACTTTAAGACTTTTTTTTTTTTTTTTTTT
>VZRH01006240.1:226227-281002 GCA_013397555.1 Urocynchramus pylzowi
TTTTTTTTTTTTTTTTTTTCTTTGCATGTGATAAATCAAGTTACTTTTTCACTCTGGACTCCATTATGGGATCACAGTGGCTATACAAACCACACGGAGTTAAGCAAACAAAGGAATTTTTTCATTTTCTCTTTCATTCAATAAAGTTCCATTTTCTGTCACCCTGCAACCTTTTGACCTGCATCCTAATGGCACTGATCACTCAAGGGCAAAAGTTCAGCTGTGGGTTAAGTCTGTGTGTGTTTGCACTGGGCAGGGAGACAGTGGGTTCTTGCTTCTTGTTGTCTCCCCCCAGCCCCACCATCACTCCCCAAGCACCAGCCTCACCCCTGCTGAGCTCTCCCTGCTCCAGACCTCCCTTTGTGAAGAAGGTAAGGAGGGCTGGGAGTGAGCTTTCCCCCAGGCTTTTGTTTTTCTTGTAGCTGTCAACAAAAACCACTGTCTTATTTTCTTGCTCTGGAGGTGAGAAGGCAAGAGAGAACTATCCAGCAGGGACCCCACAGTCAGAGCTAACTGCTTACAGCCACTCGTGTCGATCGCTCTTTCATTCTTCTTTGCCTCTAGAAGTTGCTTCTGAGAAAGAATATGGACCTGTTTCATTCTTCTTTGCCTCTAGAAGTTGCTTCTGAGAAAGAATATGAACCTGTTTCATTCTTCTTTGCCTCTAGAAGTTGCTTCTGAGAAAGAATATGGACCTGTTTCATTCTTCTTTGCCTCTAGATGTTGCCTCTATTTCTGAGAAAGAATATGGACCCCCTCCTTGTTCTCAGCACTGCTGGCACAAATTGTCTCAGTACATTGGCTCCTGCTGTGAATGGGGAGCTCCCTGTTATGCACTTTACAGTGTGATTTTTCAAGGCACTCTGAAAGTAAATGATACCTCAGGTGCACCCACCTCTCCCAATACCCTCCAGTGGGCTTTTCCAGGTGGCCCAAAGACCTACTGACACATTTCTACAGGTCACTAGAATCATGCATGACCTGGAGGCTCACACTGCTAGACATAGTATTTCCCTCCAAACCACTGACTCTGGTATGACATGTTGCCTCTTTTTCATAAGAATATGGCACTACCCAGTTTCAGAGTTCCTTCCTCCATGGCACTTCCTCTCAGCTTCCTCTTGTTTGCCAGACCCTGATCTCTTCAGGCAGCCCCTGCTTCATCACCAGACTCCAGGTCACCAGCCAGCCTGGAGTCACCTCAGGTCACCAGCAAAGTCACACATACCCAATGCACCTTTTGGAGCAGGTGATTTGCCTGAGATTTGCAGTGTAGAAGAAGTTTGCACCACTTTTGGAGAAGTTTCCTCCCTCCCTGGCAAAGGTGACTGATGAACAGGGCGTCACTGAGTCCATTTCTGGCTCTGTAGACAAGTAGGAGCAGGGCAAACTGTGTGCTGACTGGCTAAGGCAGTTGATCCTCTGCAAGGGGGACAGATAAAGTCTTGGGTGTACTTGGCATTGACTAAAACCTCGTCCTTTCCTTAAGGAAATCTTTGGCTTAAAGGTCTGACAGGCTGCTGTAGTAACAGCCTGTGAATTTGAAATGACATAATCTCAGAATGGCTCAGAATGAGGGCTGGTAGCAGTGCAGACGGTGCAGTTCCCCCCATTCCTCCTGTGAATGACCCTGCTTCATCACTTCCAGAGCATCCCACAGCTCCTAAGAGCATCAGAGAGGGCACAGGTTGTGGAGGAGCTTTCTTGGAAGTTGGGCAGTTGAACAGCTCATGCCCAAAGTTAGTCCCTGTAAACAGTGGAGCTTGGATGTCTCTGCTACTGCTGTGGGACTGTGCCTAACCTGGGCAGGCCCCAGAGAACATGGTGGCTCCTCTCAAAACAGTTCTGAGCTGCAATTTCTGCATGCTGCAAACCAGACTTGGAGGAAAAATGGACAATAGATAAATGTTTCCTTTTTAAGCATCTTAGCAAGAATGACTAAGGGCCCTGCCCTGAGGAAACAGGTTTGACTCAGACTGTCGAGTTACATAGTCTGAGTTTTAAGCATAGATGCACCAGTTCCAGTACAATCCTTCATGTGCTGAAGCTAAGCTCAGACATAAATTCTTGCTGCATAGGATAAATCAAGCAGGGTTCTCTCTTAGTACCCAGAGAAATTTTACATAAGCATTAAAACTTAAATGGGATTCAGATTGCTCTGTTTTACTCTAGTTTAAAGTGATTTGTAAAGGCCTGTACAAAATTATTAGAATACACTGAAAAATTCAGACGGCTATCTCAGTAAAAAAATGAGTAGAAACAAGCTTGAGCTGTCAGGAGTAACTGAAGAAACACACAAAGCATTATTTAGTAGGTGGATTTTCAGTGGTGCCCAATAATATTAAAACATCCCAGTATTCTAATCCCCAGGGATTTAGAACAAACAGTTAAAATCAATTTAAATTTGATTATCAGACAATTCATTCATGACCGGGAAAATGGCAAACAGGCTTCACTGATGATGAAAATTGGCATAATGAATAATTATGTACTAATTAGATTTGCATACAAACACAGAAACCTCATTTGCCAAAATCCACCAGACTGTTTAGAGACTGGCACTGATCCTGAGATTGCCTGGCTTTGGGATCCAAGGACAAGTGCCATCTAAAACAAGCTAACCATGCCCACCCTATATAGCAGTTTGTGCAGAGTGGTCCTCAGTGCCATGAGTCCCTGAGATGTTCTTATTACTCATTTCATGTTTTGTTCCAGTTAAAAGTGCCCAAAATAGCAAAGGGAGTGTGTCATAGATGCCAGGGAGGACTGAAGTTATTTATTGCCTCCTTAGTGAGTGCTGTGAAGGCCTATATGGGTGTTTGAAGCTTGGGATGCTGTCAGAGGGTTGTTTAGGATAGACTGAGGTCAGATTGATAGAGTCATGTTATCTGAAATGAACCCTATTTAGCCACTTCTGAGCTTTGTCACAGTGGCAGCTAACTGGGGCAGTCCAAAACGCAGTCAGGGAATGAAATAGTAGTTGAGCAATAAGGAAAATCAGGGATCCATGGCTTGAGGAGAGGATCACGGCCTCTCTATTGTTAATTGTTAATTGTGGTAGTTGTACAATCAGAGAATGCCTCAATAATGAGGGGAGACATTCAGTTACCCAAGTATTGAGGAGATGCTGTTTCAGCTTCTGCAAATATGCCTCTCAGGGTCCAGGTGACTAAACAAAGTCAAACAGATTTAGTCAATACATTTGTACAAGCTGTCAGATAGGAGACAATGTTAAGATTTTAAAGAAAGCCAAGGTTCCTTCTTCATACCCTTACCCTGACAATTAAAGCTTTTGGGAAAAAAAGCAAAAAATATGTGTACCAAGATTTAGAAACATTAATGTTGTAAGGCACCTTATATGAAAATTTTATCTGGCAGACATTAGTATAGGTGCCTCTGGGAAAAGGAATAATGTTTATGTGTCTTGTATAGCTCTATTTTCTTTCTTTCAATATACATGAATATAGATAAATATAGATTAGATATAGATAAAGATAGATAGATGATAGATAGATAGATAGATAGATAGATAGATAGATAGATAGATAGATAGATAGATAGATGGATGTACATATCTAGTCCCGCTAAACTCAGGTTAAATTGCATCTTTACTTATTGCAATCCATTTATTCTTGATCTATTTAGTAGATGCTCCAAAGAACATTACAATATTTTCCAACAATAATAGATTTTTATAGATTTTGATAGTGTTTAAAAATATTATTTATAATTAATATTTCATATTATTAAAACAACAGTTAAAAATTAAGCAAGACCACAAAGTCATAGATGTTTCAAAAAACATTTTTTGTATGTTAGCTCTTTCACAGAAAAGTGTTTCTGTAGCAAAATTGTATTTTCCATTTTATAAAGGATTTACAATCTGATGATAAAATGGGATTAAATACAGAAAGCTGTTATTTATAAATCATTAAATTATTTATAAATTCTTTGAAACATGTATAATTGTATTAAATGAATATTCACCTAGTTGCAACGTCTTTTATGTTCATATCCTTGCGTTCCAATATCTTTAGAAGTTGGGTTTATGCAACAGCAGACAAAGAAGGAAAGCTACTCACAGAATCATTTGTCAGAATTTAAAGTAGATTGAATGAAGTGGTTACCAATAATTAATTGCACAAATGTCATTCTGAAGACTAAAGATATCTTAACCATAGCTCACATGCTGCAAATTCCACATGGGTGATCTTTTTGTCTTACAGAGGAAAAGCGAGGTAAAGCCTCAGTGTACTCTTCAGCCCCAAGGAAGGTGAAACCCCTTGCCTTTCCATGCAGAGGTGATGCTGAAATCACTGCAGAAGGCAGCAGTGAAGTGTGTGCTCTGCTTCCACCCCACCCAAGGCCTCATCAGCTTGACTGTGCCCCAACAGCAGTGCACAATGCAGTTCGAGTGGGCTTCTCTGGTTTTGCTGCAGCCACAGCCCTGAATCTTCTCCAGACTCCGACATGAAAAGCTAGCTTGCACAAATGCCTACCCAAACTGCAGACCCCATTCTAATCACAACATAAACCTACCCTGGAACTGACCTAGAAGACCAGACACTGACTCGAGGTCTAAGGAGACCTGGTTTTCATCACTAAAGAAAATGCATCTTTAAATGATGGGAAGGTTTTACTAATAAGCTCTTAGCTCTCAACTAATGTGCTTTTTTGGAGAGCTGTCTGACTGTACCATTGTCTCTTCCCTTTTCATTGTTAATCTGCCAGATCAAGCTGAAGGGAGATGTCTCCAAAGCAGGCTGATTTATGCCAGGGAGACTTTCTGGACTGCTGAAACCAGGGAAGCAATTTGGTACTCGGTTTATACTATTTACAAAGAAAAATGTAAGGCAGTGGAGAGGGAAGGGAGTAGGATGTATCTGAAGAAAGCTAAGAATTGTTAATTATGGCTTGGCAGGACTGTTAATAGCTTTTCTTCTTATTCTGATATTCCATGTTGATAGCCCAGTGGCTTGTTAATTGTTTTTTTTTTTAAAAAAAAAGAAATTTACACAGGTTTTTTTCCATGATTTGCCATGATTTTGGCTATTTTCATTACCCTATCACCATTAGGTTCTGAGTACTTGCTGTCAGTGACACACATGTGGTTAACACATGAGTATCTATGAATAGGTCTCTTTGACAGTACCCACGGGATGGTTCTTAAAACTGTCTGTCTAAAGCTGTCTCATTTTACTAGGGAAGGAGGGGTCGTTTGAAGAAGGACACTTGTAAATTGAATATACTGAAGTATGTGATCCTGACTGATTGCAGTCAAGCATGTTTCCTTCAAACCAGAGTTTAGGGTGACCCTATGGTGGGAAGCTATAATGTACACTAAACAATGTTCCTATGACTGTGAAAAGAGAGGATTCTCCTACCATCGTCCTCAAAAAGAAACCTTTCAAAAGTGTATTTTTATACCCCTTTCCTATCTCTTCTACACCACAAGGGATGTGTGGAAACTGAAGGCAGATGAAGGCCTACATCCTATTTTCCCTGGACTCCAGCTTGATGGATGTACTGGAAGATTTAAAGGTTCATTCTCAACTCTGCAAATGTTTTTTCCCCCCAAAATGTGAGAATAGAACACGCCCACTTCTGACCCTAATGTGCATCCCAGAGGTACTGGGATAAATGTACATGAAGCACACTGCCCACCTTGCTTAGTCTTCTGTGGGGGGGCATCACCCAGGTGACTCAGAGAGACAGGACACCAGTCTAAAGGACTGACAGCCATGGGAAGACTCCACAAATGGGAGACAAGAACAGGGACTGTGCCATATTCTGCGTCTGGCAATTTCGGACAACAGCCATCACTGGAATCAACAGTCCAGAGGGCTCACTGCCCACAGCTACATTTTGTTACCATTTTCCAGACCCCTGAAAGCCAGGACAAGGGCAGTTTGGGCTCATGCAGCTCCTCATTTGGGCATTATGAGAAAGGAATGCCAAGAGTCAAAGCCAATCAGTTTCTAAGTGTAGGAGTAGACTGAAAAGAGTTATGGCATCTTTAGGTGAGGTAAGGTTCACTGTAAACCAACAGGTTTTCAGAGAAAGCTTCCTCCAGTAGTCCCTTTATTTCTCCTCTGTTCTGATTGTTATAATCCATCTACCTCTTAACACTAACACCTAAATATAGTGTATCTTCAAGAGTGGCACAGGGCAAACATAGAGCAATGAGTACCAATACCAGAATTTCTCATTCAATTTAAACAATATTGAATTTCTGGAAAGGTCAGGTCTTGACTCACCTAATGTTGCAGCTGATGCTTCGGGCTTTTTACTGCTTCTTTTAACAATGTCTTCATGATCCTACTAATTTTAAGTAAAGATATGACTTAGACCTGCACTCTCCCTCTCTTTCTCTTTGTGATTGAGGTTTTTATATTAAGTAACTCCCAGACACCCTTTAGCTGTGGACGTAACCCTTGTTATTTGCATCAGCTAAACAAAAATAGTTCAAAACTCTGCCCAAGGGAAAGCCAGAAAGTAGGTAATTATTGAAACTTCCCTGCACAGTTTTTCTGTACCTGCAGTAAATAGATAAGCCCTTCACAAGGTTGGACACTGTTTCCCAGGCAATTCAATTGCGTAGATTACAAATTGTCAGTACCCAGCCAACAGATCTCTCAACATCCCTAATTTGCTGAGGATAGAAATGAGACTCCATTTGCCTAATGCATTCTGGAGTTTGATGGAGATAATTCTGCATCCAAACTGTCAGAGGAAAGTTGGAGCAACAGACCATCGTCTTCCCATGCAGACATCTATAATGAAGACATGTCCTTATCCACTATTTTCTGAATGAGATCTAAGAGGTAGTAATCCCGTTGTAACCAAACAAAACAAAAACTAAATTCTTCCATTTTACTGAGTGCCATAGATTGACTACAACAATAAAGTGGCAATACCTGTCCTCCAATGATTTTATCTTTATTGTTCACAGCTTAATTATCCCTCTGGAACTAGGATATACAAATGTATTATTAAAATGAGACATCTGGCAGTGGCACTAAATGCCTCTATGTCAGGAATTTACTATCTATTACTTGTAACAGTAAATCTGTTGTGCACATCTGCAGCAGCAGAGAAAATCACATCTGACAGCAATGATACAAAACATTCACAGGAGGTTTGGAAAGGCACAGGACTGAATGAATCCAGGCTTTTACAGTCCTTTATGAGCTTCACTGAACCTGATCAAGTTGAAGAAACCCATTTTATGGCACTTTTCTCAATTTCAAATCAGCCATCATTTCTTGAAGCAGAACACCAAGAAATCTTTCAAATAAATATGCCTATAATGAGCTTTTTTCATGGTATATTTTATGAACTGGAAAATGTGTAAATGTTTGTGGGCTTTGTGGATTGGAGCTTAGCTGCTTTGTCTACCAGAAATAACCTTAGATGCTCACATGAAAAAACAAACCCACAAAAACTCCTAAACAATCTATATGGCCAAGATGCTACCTCAAAACTAAATTTCTTTAAAAGACGTTTGAGAGATGAGGGTTTCCTTAAAAAATGTCCAGTAGAATTCTTGGAATTAAGGAAATGTTAGCATTTTGTTTCATTTTACCCTAGGTTTATGAAAGAGGGGAAAAAAATTGCCTTGGAGCAAAACTTCATATTTAAAATCCCATTCCAGAAATAGATTCATGTGTTTTATTTGATGGGTACACAGTTTTGTTTTGTATAGTCCATGTTCCTGAAAGTCTGGTAAAATTGAAGAGATAGAATTTAAAATTAGAAATTCTAAACTTCTCTTAGCCCTTCTATACATAGAAAATAATTCTGTATAAAGATCAAAGTTATAATATGGAAAAACTAATTACATCTTAATTTTAAACATGCCAGGTCAGATAAACTTTTTTCCAGATTCAGTGAGGGGGTAAAAGAGATACACTAGTATGAATATTTGCAGGACATCACAATTAATCAATTTAGTCTGAACAGCATACATAATGTTTCATGTTATTTGAGGTATTCAGGATTTCATAAAGGAAGGGAATTTTAATTCATAAAATTAAAGAAAAAATTGACTTCCTAAAAAGAGCATAGGTTTGTTCTGTGTTTTGCAGTGGGGCTTTTGTATTGTTTCTTTTCCCAACATAGTCATAGTTTATCACAGTTATACACTAAGTAGTTATTTGGTGATCTTCTCACCTGGTAATTGCTTCTCATGCATCTGTCTTCGTGTGTCTTCATATATTTAAAATGGTGCTGTTTCATGAGCAAGTCAGAACACTGGTTTTGTCTACCAAGACTGATACATATGTTTTTTCTACACTTCTAGAGCAAGGATATGTTCTGTCATATATTCTGTTGCTTTTCAAAATCAGCAATAAGTACTTCTTAATATAGACTCAGAAAATACTCTTTTATTTCTATAAGCCTGCTTTGGCTGGAAGTTGTTTTTATTTTTCATGACATTGAAGAACCAATAAATGTTTTATTTTCTTAATGTAGCACCCAGGGGAAATAACACTGTATCTCCAAAGTCTCTATTTTTTCTTTCAGCAGACCAGTAATTCCCTATTTGGATGACACATATGATAAGTAAATCATTAAACACCCCTATATATTCTAGATATGGTTTTGCAAGTCACAGGGGGAATACTGCAATTCTTTCTAAAGAAGAGAGCAGAGGCTGTATCTATGCAACAAGAGATAACTCATACCAAAACATGAAAATATCTGATCAGGAGCAGGGAAGAAAAATCCTGTGAAGCTGCACAAATGAGCAAAAGAGAGAGAGTTACAGAGTGAGGCAAGCACATGCACGTCCTCCTGGCATGAAAGTGCGCTAGCTGACTGCTCTGTTCCAGCAATGGGCCAGCCACAGAACAAGCATTGCTCATTTCAATTGCCAGGAGCCACTTCTCAACTGGCAAACATCTGAAGTACGGGAGGTTTTTAGGAATATCAGTTTCAACATGTAATATTTTACCAGAAAAGTAAAATAATAATAGTAATAATGATAATAATAATACAGTTTAGTTAGATAAAATGGAAACAACTTATATACTTCTTGCAGCATACAACTCTTGTTAGAAAAATGCCATTCTTAGAATTAAGAGCTATTTCCCAGTGGCCTGTACAGTGGCAATAAGGAGCATGGTAAGGTGGCATTTACACTTGCTCTCTCCCATTCATGTTCTTTTACCAGCAGATATCATGTGAGAATCCAGGATTAATCTCAAATATCTCTACATTCTTGTACTTTTGAACAAAGCGTGTGTGAACTCTTTTAATAATGAGGATTAACATTATTCCTGCTAGGATTTATTTCTGCTTTACTGAGGATAACAGCACCATCCCCTGTCCCTTGGACAGAAAAATCATCTCCCATAATAAAGAATGCAGCCTTCTGTCGTGTGGAAAGAAGCCATCAGGAAGAACAAGATTACAAATCAGCATAAGGATGGGAAAGGAAAATTAAAGCAGAATATATTCCATCAAACTGAAAGCTGGCATATGCCCAAGAGGTAATATTTCCACTTGTGCTGCGGGCTCTTGAACAGTCATCGGTCACTGCATTTCTCTTGTATCCCAGCAGAAGGCTGGTCCTTTAAACAGTACTGTGTACCTGGATAGTGGGACATGAGTTCAATATTGACAGAGGGAAGCTTGCCATCTACTGAATCACCACCTGAGTCACCCTGCAGCTAAACCACAGATTACAGAACTGGAAGTGTGTGCTGCTGTGCTGGAATCCATTGGTGACGATGCTACACTAAGGTCTAAGGCAGGGAAACTTCACAGGTTTCAGGTTTTCTGTCTTGTGGTTCCTTGGCACAGGAAACATGAAGTGTACACAACAGGCTATAAAATCCACTTTTAGTATAAACCACAGAGCTTGACGTGCATGAGGCTTGAGAAAATAGTTTCCATTTTCTGTAATAGTGATAGTGTATACAACTTCTACCTGTAAATGTAAAATACAAGCTTGAATTATCTAAACATCCGCCCTTAAGCCTCTCACAGCTGCAAAACCCCTGAAGCAGCCGAAGGAAGAAACATGGCAATGGTTAGCGCTACATTTGAACCACTGGAAAAATAAAGACTGATCCTTATTAAAAACTTAAAACTATTTGAGAGGTTTTTTCCAGGCCATTGAAAATGTTAAGGTGGTGGTGGTGGTGAGCCTTGAGCTCATGTCAGTTTGCTTTCTGCTGCTGCTGCTTTCAATACTGGCATGAATTTGACCATTGCTACTTAAAGATTTGCTGCAAATGTTTGCAGAATGAGCTGTACTTAACCTGGTATGGCAGTGGAAGCACAGAGTAAGAGGTGGGATAAACTGCATCCAGGGTTTACTTTTCCTTTAAATATGTAAAATAGAAGCACAATATGGTTCAGTAAGGATCCTAATTTCAATGCTCCACACACATTTCAATGTTCCTTTACTGATTCATCCCTTTGCCATCAGCTGACACCAAGCTTCAATGTACAGTGATAAAGGCACTCACCGTGCCGCCTCCTGCAGGATCCCCCCCACACCTCCCCTCTAAGCTCTGTAGCTCCCTGTGTGCCACAAAGCTGGTGAAAAGCACATTCTGCCTGGGGCAGGGCAGCAGCAGAGCAGGTGCCCCACTTTGGCTAACAGGCTTGGTCCTCAGCAGTCCAGTGGCACTTGGGAAACACAGCTTGCTTGGGCTGAAGGCTGCAGCCACAGTTGTTCAGGGTATAACTATACCAAGTGGTGGGAGTCAAGTGTCCAGGATGTCTGCAGAGGGAAGGTGCTGCAAGCAAAGGGACAAGGACAGCATGTCCCTTAGGGAAGGGTAACAGGTTCCAGCCACTTCAGGCCAGAGATGGTTCAGGGAACCAGCCCCAGGCCTGGCTTTTGTGAACTCTAGACAGACAGGCTTTTATTTGCATGAAAATAGACTTCAGGAAGCCATTAAAATGTAACAAAAAAGTATTTAATGCCCCAGCGCCTACCGAGCTTATATCAACCTCCTTATTAGACCTTTCTTTTCTTTTTCTTCTCCTCCCCTCCCTTGGCATTGCTCTGCTGCACAAACAGCCCATATGGAAAACAGTGCAGCCTGGAAACACCTAGCTCTCCCTGTCCTCTTTTGCTTTTGGCTTTTGCAGCTGCTGTTTTCTCAGTGTTGTCTTGGGGCAGTTTCCTGTTGCCATAGCTGATAGCCTGCCAGCGCCTGCCTGGGCCTTTCAAGTGTCAACACTGCGAAGTTGGCCGCGATGGCCAAACGCTTGTTAATGAGATATAGCAGCTGGGTAGGGGTGAACCACTGAGATGTATAAAGGCACGCCGCTGGTGCAGGAAGCGATGCCTTTTGAATCTTTTCACTGCTCTGAAAGCATTCAAATCAAAGAGGGTATGTTGTATTCATTAATAAACCAAAGTTCCCATGCAACTGTGTTAAAGCCAGGAGTTTAACTTTGCTATGGACAGGTGATTTTTTCAACAGTGTTTTACACCGGAAGACAAAGGGCAAGACAACAAGAGTTTATGTGCTGCCAAAGGCATTACTTCCCTATCTTACAGCCAGACAGAATTGTTAAACTGAGCTAGGTATTTGCCATTTCCTGACAATAAAAGCTTCTCTTTTTCCCTTTATTTTTTATGCTTCAAAGCTCACAGCAGCCTGCTTGATCTCCATCTCTCACACTTTTTTTAGACCTGTTTCTTAATTTTTTGAAAACCATTATTAAAAGCTAAAATTAAAAAAAAAAAAGACAACTTGTTTAAAAAAAACCCAAAGCGCCTATAGACAGGATTAATGACCAAAGCTGCTTTCATTCAACTGAAGCAGTCCATGTGATCCGCAGTCTGCATCTGTTTTGCTGTAGCAGAGCACAGGAGTGCCTAACAGCTGGGCAAAACAGGCAGAAAGCAAAAAACCAAAAGAAACTAGCACACAGTGCAAAGTTTTGAAGGCAACTAGAGCCAAAGAGCACCTTAAAGATTTTTCTAGCATTTATTTTTGTTTTTAATTGGTTTGAGACCTTTTTAATTTCCTTTTTTTTTCTTTCTGGTTGTTGGTTTTTTTTGGTTTTTTTTGTTTTTTTGTTTTTTGTNTTTTCTTTTTTTTTCTTTTTTTTTTTTGTTTTTTTTTTTTTTTTTTTTTTTTTTTTTTTTTTTTTTTTTTTTTTTTTTTTTTTTTTTTTGTTTTTTTTTTTTTTTTTTTTTTTAGGCAGGGGCAGCTGGGGAAAAGATTGAATGCTAGGAAAACATGTTTAAAACTGAAACAACCACAGTAGTAATAGTGACAAAATTGCTTTGGAAAAGTTAAACAAAAGAAGTGTTAGGAACAGGAAAGGGCCATATGGCTCGACAGGCCTGCCATTTTCTGGTTTATCTTAATTGTTTCCCTCACTTCTCCTCAAATGAATACAAGTGTCTCAGACTCATTTATATGCTTTCATTTCCCTTTCACAGTAACTTGTTCCAAGCTAATTTAAGCCAAGCTGCTTAAGTGATATTTAGCTATGTGACTGTTTAGAGAACAGCAGTTTAGCTATATTCATCAGACTACCACAGTTACTGTACTTGTTTTTGGAATTTAGCTACACCAATCAGCTACCTACTAAATGGCTCTCTTTGGGGCAAACTAAGTCAGGCAGACCCTGACCCAGAAGCTTCTGTTGGGGTCAGGAAGAGTCGCGTTATTCACCTTCACAGAACTTAACTTTGGTTCAGACATATTCTTTCACTCTAAAATTTAATTCCGGTGAAATATAAAGGGTTTGGGTGGGTTTGGTTTTCTTCACAGAAATGTAGGCATTTAATTTATATTTTTCTGTAAAAAAGATGCATTTTAAGGCAGCCATCTATCACATTCTTCTAACTGAAATGACAGATGAAACCTGAATTTGCCTGTAAAACTCCCCAAAAAGATTTTCTACCAGACTCTGTCTCTGTTGGGGGAGAGAAAGAGTACTGAGGCTTAAAAGATATTTTTATATGTGAAAAATCATTCCAAATGGAAGATTTCAAGTCAGGCCAGCCCGGCACAGACACCGTGACCATTCTGGCCTAGATTTTATCTGCTGAGATTCCTGTGCTGCCTACCTTGTCACGCAGACTCCTGTGACTGCAGAAGGTGTGGAAAGGCATCAAAGGAAGGTGCATTTACATGTCTGGGGATGGCCATGATGTAAAAAAGGACCCTAAGTCAGGCAGGAAAGAGAGTCAAAACAAAACACTTCCTATTAATAATAACATCAAGTGTAACCATGGCAAGCTGTTAAGCCTTTAAATAAACATACCATGGCAAGCTGAAGCATAAGTTTCAACCAGCTTGTTAGAACACAGTCCTCTACTATGACAGAAGTTAAGATGTTCTGCATGCACGAAGCCTGTGCCAGGGCATAATCCACATTTTGGCTACTCTGGCTACTCAGAGTAATCAGCAGATTAGTGGAGAAGCACTGCTAATGGAGGAAGACAGCGCTTTTCTCATCTTCAGGATCTTTTCAACCTCAGAAAATGCTGACTTGTACAATCTGCTCAGAAAACTCTTGTTCAGACACAAGCCAGTAAATTTGCTCATTCTTACACAAGATAATGAATGATTAATAAATGAGTCAATTCAGTGAATGTCTGGCCTATGCTTCTCCCTGTATAGCTTCAAGAAGATAATTGCATCAGTGGGGACATAGAAAGGAGGGACAGATATCTGCTGAGTGATAGCGGAGATCATGTTTTAAAAACAATTTCTGGCAGTTTAGCCACTTAACAGAGAAAAAGTGGGGGAAGGGGGAAGGATTTTCATATCAGCAGCTTTACTGAGTGCTTAAAACAAGGAGAAATATAAATATATGCTTTCTTCTTCCACCACAGTAACCCCACAGGTGAGATTTCTAGATTGCTTAGTCCAGAATTCCTGCCTTCAGCAGAATATTTAAGTGAAAGGAGGTGAAATAGAAACCAAAATATTCCTAGACCTTTCAATTGGTTTTTTTACCTTTTTCTGTCTGTTTTTTAAATTTTCACAAAACTATCAAACCTGTAACTCAGTATCCCTGAAAAGCAGGGGAAAGGTTAACAGAGATAATTGCTGATGCTGTCATAGACAATGAGGTTGTCTACTGCAAAGGTAGGGAGAGCGTAAACTCCTTTAAGAGATGACCCCCTTAAAAAGGAGAAAACATTTTAAAGGTCCTCTGAAAAGAACATCATGAAGCATGGCTACTGTCCTTTGGAATCACTTGCAACTGCTACACAATTTAATTGATTTTATATTTATATAAAAAATATCACAGTTAGGGATGGAAGGTGAGGGCAAGCAGCTTTTATACATCCTCAAAATAGTGTCAAATTTTATCATAACACACCACTGTGCTTTCTGATAAAACTCAGCATACATCTGTTCCTAAACCTAGGCTTCGTTCCTAAGCTTAGCTTTGTCATAAAATCTCCAAATCATGTTTTTTTCCATATTAAATGCAATCTGCATTTGCACTTCTGAATATACATGCCTTATATCACAGTACCAGCATGAGATTTGTGCTCCAAATGCATTGTCATTTCCTTTGGATGCATGAGGTTTTCTAAATTGCAGACAGACAGACTTTGACTGGTCCTTTCCTTGCTGATGTTAGTTTGGATCCTGTTCTCAGCTTACCCTTTCTAAACTTAAGTGTTGTTTCTGATATCTCTTCCTCATCTCTTTGGTTTATTGGATATTTCCCCTGAATTTAGATACATAACAAGACCACTGTTAAATGCCAACTCCTGGGCATGAGGAAGCACATCTCTTATCCAGATTTGTCCTTGGCAACTTCATGAAGAAGCCACACCTTAATGAAAAAGCTGCACACACACATTCACTGTCTTTCTCCCTTCATTCCAAGGAATGAAAGGACTGCAGCTGTATACATGCATGTTTGTAATGTCCATGTTCCAGAGAAAGACAGACTGAGCCCATAAGGATCTCATACTCTCCTGTATTCCTAAAATAAACTCTGTATCCCTTCAGTTTCCTTCAGCTTGCTCTCCTGCAAGCCTTCAGCCCTAATCAGTCCCTCAAGGAACTGAAGACTCTGAATGCCTGCGTCTAAAACAGGCATCTGGGGCATTTCCTCAGGGGAGCAGTACTTGTTTTACACTCCCTCCTCAGAGAGAGCCTGCAATAAGCTGTGTGGACTATGGGAAGGAATTCTGGAGGGGATCCCAACGTTATGTTAGATCTGCCAACCTGACAGGTTCAACAGAAACCTCTGAAATTTCCTATCCCTACTCGGTGACCCGTGGCAAATCTGCATGACAATGTATTGTGTAATTGCAGGAAGCCAGTGCAATATCACTCAGGAACAGGAAGCTTGGAACTGTTTACAGCCACCACCACCACCAGTGACAAAACCTGTCATTACCTTGTGCACTGTTTCTTCGGAAACATGGATGCAATTGCAAAATCCTATCACTCAGCTTTATGGGGAAAATCTGCTGAAGTAAAAGAATAACATGGGAAGAGCCAAAAAAAAAAAAAAAACCAACCAAAAAACGGGCTTGGTTGATAGCTGTCATGATTACGTTACACAGGTTGAAAGATAGTTTCAGCAATTGCTTATTGTGCATGAGAAGACAGAATTGTTTGCCATCAGTTAGGCTTCAGTTAAGTTTACTATTCCTTATCTCTTGTTTAAGGTAGTACTTCAAAGGAGTACTTATTTCTTGCCCTTTGACTCAAGTGGGCACAGCAGTGGGATGCCATGTGGGGGATGCAGATTTGAGAGCCTTCATGTGCTCCCAACTCTCAGGCTAACAAGAGGTAGGCAATTCTGACAATGTTTTCTCTGCTAATTTAGATTAACTCATGAATTCCTGTGCAGAACTTTCAAAGAGTAAAATTGTACCCACATGACTACGGCTAGCAAGCAAAGAAACGCATCACCAGCCCCCATTAGCTGAGTTTTTGGACACATTTGTAGCCCAACAGGGCTTTTAGGGTCCATGCTCATATTCCAGAAATATGAAAACAAAGAAAAACCTGTTTGGAAAGGAAACCTATGAGCTCCCAGGGCTTAAAATCAAACACAGCTCAACAGGCGAGCTAGTTCGCCAAGGAGAAGAAGCTGACTGTAGCTTAAATATATGGAAGCTGTTTTGTTCTCAGAAACTTCCAAAATCAGGCTGGTTCTTGCCATGAACTAACCTTTCAACTCTACTTTTAAAAGAATTCTGAACTCTTTGTTGAATGAATATCTCAAGCAGGCAAAATCAGGTCACCAAATGCTAAACCAAAAAGGGGGTGATGTATTGACCAAAGATATCTAGGCAGTAGCGCCTTCAGATATAGAAATGAGACTGTCCATGGTAGAAAGCATTGTCACCTCAGAGGAAAGACAGTGGTGGTTGTGCTAATATCATCTTCTCTTGGGGGAGTAATAGGTTTGCTGGACCTAAAAAGGCTGAGGAGTTTTCAGAAAATAAAAAGATACTAATAATTATTGCCAGAACTGACAGAGTCACAGATTCTTCAGCTCAGTAACCAAGCTCTTCCCTATCATTCCAAACCCCCTGGAAATAGATTTGAAAAATTTGGTATGAATGCACAAGGTGCTTCTATATCTCAAGTGAGTATGCAGTAGATGGGGAGAGGTATTAGTTCAAATTTTTACTAAGCTGCATTGTTCTTCTGACATTAAGTTTTGACTTCAGTATAATTTAGCCACAGAGACACAGAAAGTTTTTATTTAACGTAATGCTGAAATTATTATTTGTATTACAGTAGTAATACCCAGATTGTGGGGTACTGTGTTGTGTTCTGATCTACAGAGCCAGATAGTAAAAGGCCATTTGTACCACAATGAAGAATATAAAAACCCCAAAATATTCAGAGCAGAACATAGGTAACAAAGAATCTGACCAACAGCTGGCCAGAGACAGGAACAAATATTATAGCAGGGTCTCATTGTCCAAATTTCAAAAGGTACATCATGTAAGCTTTTTTGATGGACTATTTCTAGGCTCATTTTTGTAACCAAAAAATTTTTTTTTAAAGCTGAAAAGCAGCTCCCAAGAAAAGAAGTATCTCCAGTGAGGCTCTTTGGTACTCGTACCACTCCAGCACATATGTTTCTACATGGTCTGGTTACTCACACCCATGTTCAGGATCTTGGAAAAGCTTGCTCAGCTCGTGCTACCTCCTTTTCATTTCGGTGACAATGCTTTCTTTGGATGTTCAGACTGCCCTTGATAACTGTACTCTTGCAATACATAGTGGAAGTGTCTTGTATAGGTGACCCTTTTGCATTTAAATGACCAGGATACAGTTAGTTTGAAGGAACACTATACACTGCCATTAGTTCCTACTGCAATCTCAAGGACTCTTGTGGAGGAGGGTACTACTTGTTCTAAGAAAAGGTATCTGATCTGACCCTAAACAGGTAACTGCTCAAAAAGCAAGAGAGCTCTTCTATTTAATCAAACACTTTGCTAGAGAAAAGGAGAAACTGAAGGAGCAGAAGAGAAGAAGGGGAGTGAGAATATGCCTAAGAACCTGTTATAGTGGTTTCAGCCCTTGGTTTAAGTCAGTCTCCCATCTCCTTGAAAATACCATAGTTTTCCAGCCACTGAATTTTAAGTACCTATCTCAGAGGTGCCTGTACAGTTCACTCATGTTGTGGAGCTTTTTTTTTTTGTTACAAAGGGTACAAACAAAGAGAAGGAGAAACTATGTTTCAAAAGATTACTGCTTTAATTACTAACACTTTCTATTGTTCAAGATTGTACTTCTATTAAGTGAGTGTTTCACTTTCAAGTACATTGAAACAGTATTTGAAATATTTCAAGGGCACTTCTTTTGGCTTCTAACAACTAGACGTTGCTGCCACCACTGGACTGTTATTTAAAAGGAACATGAGCCAGAGATACTCTGACCTCAGCAGCTAGTTTGCTTTACTGACAGGCATGTAGTTAAGTGTACATTAAATGATGGAATGATTATTTTTCATCATTGCCATGATTAATTGAGGAAATTAAAGGAAACTCAAGAAATGCTAGCCAAAATTTTCCAGTCTTCCTTTTAGCTGCAGTATAGCTAACAGAAGTACATCACAGTGAAGCCACAGAGAAATATTTGCTCTTTTTCTTTGAGACAATTCTTATTAAATTATTGTCATTGTTTTTATCTTCTTACTTGCAAACAAAGTAGAAAACAAATTCCCTGCTGGACATGTTTTGGCATTTAAAAAGACATTAAAACCAAGTTAGAATCATAGAATCATTGAATTTAGGTCATAAAAGACCTCCAAGATCATCTAGTCCAATTATTAACCTAGCCATGTTCACCAGTAAGCCATGTCCCTAGGTGCCACATCCACACAACTTTTAAATACCTGCAGGGATGTTGACTACTGTTCCAATGCTTGACAACCCTTTCAGTGAATAAATTTTTCCTGCTATGCAATCTAAAACTCCCCTGGTCCAACTTGAGGCTATTTCCTCTCATTCTGTCATTTGCTCCCTGGAAGAAGAGACCAACCACCACCTTGCTACAACCTCCTTTCAGGGAGTTGGAGAGAGTGCTAAGGTGTCCCCTGAGCCTCCTTCCCTCCAGGCTAAACAACCCCAGCTCCTTCAGCTGATCCTAAGACTTTCCAGACCTTTCCCTTCTCTGGACCTGCTCAAGCACTTCAGTGCCTTATTTTAGTGAGAGGCCCCAAACTAAGCATAGGATTCAAGGCATGGCTGCATCAGCAGGGAGGAACTCACTGCCCTGGCCCTGCTGGCCACACTCTTGCTGATACAGGCCAGGCCATTGGCCCTCTTGGCCACCTTGGCACACTCTGGCTTATGTTCAGCTGCTGTCAACCAGCACCCCAGGTCCTTCCCTACTGAGCCACTTTCCAGTCACTCATCCCTCAGCCTGTAGTGATGCAGGGAGCTGCTGTGACCAAAGTGCAGCACCTGGCACTTTGCCTTGTTAAACCTCATTCAACTGCCTCAGCACATTGATCCAGTCTTTCCAGATTCCTCTGCAGAACCTTCCTACCCTCCACAGAGTCAACACTCCCCACCAATTGGTATCATNACAACTTGGTATCATTTATGAATTGACTTATCTCCTCATTCAGACCACTGATAAAGTTATTAAACAGGCCTAGTCCTGATTCTTAGGAAACCCCACCAGTGACCAGCTGCCAGCTGCATGTACCTCCATTCACCATCACTCTCTGGGTCCAGACACCCAGCCAATTTAACCCAGTGAAGAGAGTACCCGTTCAAGCCATGAGTAGACAATTTCTTCAGGAATATTCTGTGGAAAAAAGGAGTCAAGAGCTTTACTAAAGGCCAGGTAGACAACATCCACAGCCTTTCCCACATCTACTTAGTGGGACACCTGGTCACAGAAGGAGATCAGGTTGGTCAAGCAGGACCTACATTTCATAAACCCATAAATTTCTTCAGGAAAATTCTGTGGAAAAAAGGAGTCAAGAGCTTTACTAAAGGCCAGGTAGACAACATCCACAGCCTTTCCCACATCTACTTAGTGGGACACCTGGTCACAGAAGGAGATCAGGTTGGTCAAGCAGGACCTACATTTCATAAACCCATAAATTTCTTCAGGAAAATTCTGTGGAAAAAAGGAGTCAAGAGCTTTATTAAAGGCCAGGTAGAAACATCCACAGCCATTTCTTCTTCCACTAAGTGGGACACCTGGTCATAGAAGGCGATCAGGTTGCTCAAGCAGGACCTACTTTTCATAAACCCATGCTGGCAGCCCTGGTCACCTGGTTGTCCAGTATGTGCCATGTGGTAGTACTCATTATGCTCTGCTCCATGGCCTTCCCCAGCAGTGAGGTCAGGCTCACAGGGCTGTAGTTCCCTGAATTCTCCTCTGGCCTTTCTTGTAATTGGGTGGCACATTGACTGACTTTCAGTCAAGTGGAACCTCCCTGGTTAGGCAGAGCTGCTGGTAAGTGATGATGGAAAGTGGTTCAGTGAGCACTGCTCACTGCCAGCTCCTGCAGTACTCTTTGGTGGATCCCACCAGCCCCATAGACTTGTGTGTGTCTAAGTGGTGCAACAGGCTGCTGATCATTTCCCCTTGGATTTATGGGAGCTTCATTCTGTTTCCTGGCCCTGTGTTCCAGTACAGGGAGTCAACCACAATGTGTGGTGGATTTACAGGACTGCTTAAATTGAAGCAGTCCAGACAGCTTTGCTAGTTAATAAAACTCAACCCACTTGTAAACTCCTGTTCACCTGAATTTTTGAGTCATCTGGCACCACATAGCCATACTATCTCAAACATAATGGCTCCAATGCACCACAGGAAAATGGCACTTTTTAATAGATGCTACAACAGCAGATCATCACTATTTTTCAGAAGTATTTGTAAATATTTTCTGACTTATTCCATAAAGAAATGTCCTATCTTTATTATTACTATGACAACTACTCAAAAATACTGGGAAAAAAACCCTACCTCACTTCTATGGCAAGCAATTCAAATCAAATTTGTGATCAGGCTTTCATTTTGGAGTCAAATTCTGTGTGCAGGTGGCTCTAATTGAATTCAACACGATCCCAAAAAATGTAGCAGAGGACTGAATTTGGCCTCTATCAGCTAGCCTAAATATATGATGTGGTTCTGTTTTCACACTGTCTTGGAAAGATAGTGTACCCCTTTAGTTTATGAGTCTGCTTATTATCAGTCTTTGGGAAAGAAAAGATGGTTAAATTTAGATTTCCACAGAATGTTTTGATTTAAGGAAAGGAATTCAGTGACCACCAGCTTGGAACATCCTTCTGGTGTCAGAAGTAAGCAGCAAGCAGATTTGAAAAAGCTGTGCACGTACACTTGATTGATTGAAGGGGAGAACAAAGAGAATGTCAACCCTCCAGGTTTAGATGAGGATCAGGTGGTTTCAAGCTGAAAAGAAACAGGGACCTTTGTTGTGTTTTAAGAAAAATTCAGTGAACCTCCATGGTTCCATGTATTCTGCATTGCTCTAAAATGCAGGGGAAAAAACATCTACCAAAAAACCCTACTTGTTACACCATTTTTCTCACTCATTCATTCTGATGGGATGTGAAATCTCCCATCTTTGAACAAACTGCCTCAGAATGATTATTCTTATTTGGCATTAGGCAAAATCAACTGAGTGATACAGTAACATTAGGACAAACACTTTTATACGGTTGGACATCACAATGCTTTGACAGGAAGATCCATATCCTCAAAAGCAATTTATAATTATTTAAATCCTGCATGAAATTAATAAATAATCCTCTAGGAAATAAATAAATAAACAATAGGCAAATAGATAAATAAAAGCATATGTGAAAGCAGTGCAGTAAAGGAGTCAGAATCATTGGCAGTGCCATCAGCAAACTCTAGATCTGGGAGGATTACTGCTAGCAGCCAGAGATTCCTCTCTTATTCCTGTCCAAACACTTGGCAGCTCGTGCTGCAGCCTGGCTGAATTTCTTCCTTCACACTTTTGCCCTGTAGGGTTAGAAGATCCCAGCTTGCTCACACCTTCCACTGAAGGGACTTATGCAGATGGATAGTTGATATTCCACTGTGCTTGGCCTTCTGAGCATTTTGCTAGCATGGAATTAATCTACCAAGTTTACCTCAGAAAATGCACCAAACAAGGGCCAGGCACTGAGAAGAACACTTTGCTCTCTTATAATATAGCCAGGAATGATGTACCATAGCGTGGTCAAGTGAATTATTTTCAATAATGTATTTTTTTGGGGAAAAAAAAGACTATTTCAACTGAAAGTGATTCTTCAATGTGAATCAGATTTGGCAAATTTGGATTGGTGCAAAAAAAATTTCAAAAATTACAAATTGTCTCATCTAAGTCTTTCTGAAAGAAAAGGGTAAAGAGAGGCTACACTTATGAAGGAGATTTGCAACACTTCCCAAATCAGAGGAGGCATATGCCTTACAGGTTCGGATAACATTATCCAACACATGAAGCTAACCAAAGATTCAAATCTTCCCTTTGCCTCATTCAGTGTGTGAGCTTAAAATGTATCCTTTGACTTAGCAGAGCACATAACCAGCCTAGCAAACACTTGGGTTTTTCTGTGGAAAGCTGTTCTGCTTTGCATGACAAATGGGAGCCACCAGGTCTGTGAACAATGACCTTTCTCTCTCAACTCTCTGCACTATAAACCTCTAGTCTTTTTCTTCCCCCAATTCATATTTATTTCAAGTGCAGATTTCAGTAGGACAGTAAAGTAGGGCCTATCTCAAGGTTCCTAGTGTTTAGTTATTAGAATTTAACTCCCTAGTGGAAAGCCCTTATGTAGAGCCCAGATCTAATGAGCTAGATGCAAACTGATTTGAAGGAGGCATGGTGTGCCTTCTTCACCACCAGCTAACACATTTAACACTAACACCTGTTTTTAGAGGGGACTGAACAATTCTTCCTCTGACCTGTGGAAGTCCTTCCACTTTGGCTGGTTGTCAGCCCAGCTTCCATAGGAGTGGTAGAAGTTTCCTCCATTCAGACACGGCTGAAGCAGCCGCACTCAGGTCTCCCCGTTGCCAGGTGGGCACCTCCACGGGCTGTGCTTCTGAATGGAACAGGGGGTGTCTGCTTTGCACTGTGGGGCTCTCCAGAGCAGAGCATTGTAGGACCAACTCCCAAAAAGGTTGTTCTCCTACTGCTTTTCTCTCCTCCTTTCCTTTAATGAATGAAATCAAAATAGTTGTCTCATTATCCTACCAGCTTAGAAATGGAGGCTAGTGAAATGCACTTTAATGAAAGGGAAATGCACCTTAATGAAACTGACCCACTTTGAAAGGTACTTTTGACTATTACACCTCATAAGAAGCTAAATAATTTCATCTCTGAAGGAGAAAGTTTGTACTGAACTCAGCTATAAATAGCAGAGTTGTATTTGAGTGAGATACACTGTTTCTGTTCTGTGGCAGGGATTATCTTTGGCTGATACTATCTGTTTTGTGTAAAATAAACCTGATATTACAGCGTGCATAGTTTAGGATATCAAATGTCCTCTTTTGTTAGTATAAATGTCATTATCAGGTTCCTCATGCGTTTGACATAGGTGGATTTTTAAAAAGGAAGTTGCATCTAAGTGTTCCTTTGTGTGGAAAAAAGTAAGAATTATTTCTTCCCCTTTTATATTTATCATATCACAAGTCCTCTTTCTGTCTGTTTTAACTGCCAAACTGTCCAATATTTCATGTATTTTCCATTCTTCTCTTAGAAAAAAGATTTCAGCTGTTCAGAGTTACATTGTTCACTCCTCAGTCTTGCTACAAGAAGCTGAAATGCTACACAGAATATTTTTTGATTGTGATCAATTCAGCTCGAGTTTTTGAGATGTTACTTACCATAAACAGTTTCTCAAAATCCACATTTATTTACGAAGAGCAGCACTTGACATACACAAAAAAAGTAATCTTTAGGAATATCAGTATATTTCAATGGAAGCTCAAATGAAATCAGGTATAAAATATGGAAATGCAGCTCTTTGTAAAGGAGATTTTCTGATGTGAGATGGAAGCAGGCAAGCTGAAAATGCAGGGCTGTAACACACATTCAGAGCACCTGCTCCCTGGAGCCACGGGGGATCCATTGCCACAGTGCCTTAACTTCCACAATGTGTGGCAGGGCTCGGAGACACTTCTGTGCACAAGGGAACACGAGGAACATACTCTTTTAAGTACTGAGTGCTTGATACCTGAATATGTTTCAGGATTTTGGGAAAAGAGGGAATTCCTGTAAAGATTTTGTGGACATTTTAGAAACAGTTTCGTGAGCATCCCCTACCAAAACCAGAAGAATCTGGGCGAGCCTATAGGGAAGTGCTGCAACTCTTAGGCATTTTCTTATTTTCATCCCCAGCACCAAAAATTATATATATATATATAAAAGTGTGTATGTGTGTATACATCTATCTAAAGCAAGATACTTGCAAAAATTTGGTTTGGAGCACAGTTAAGTGAGTGTTTAAACTAGAGCAGAGGATATGGCAACTTCAGTCAGAGGTGACAGTGAAGTATTGGGCCTGTGCTAACCATCTAGCATATGTCAGCTGCTGAAATCTTTGAATCTCGATTTCAGTGACAACGTTACAGAGCACTATAACTATCTATAGATTTGTGTAATAACAAGCTTTGTAGAAAGACCATGTGCACTGCCATCAGGGGCTCGAAATGAATCCATATCTTAGTTCACAGGGTGTCTTTTTTTTCCATCCATGACCTCATGCCAGGTGGGAAAATACAGAAGAAAAATCAGAAAAGATTAATTTCCACATATTACTAGGGATAATCAGGATTCTCACAGGCCTTTCACTAAAATTCATGTGCTAATTTTGGTTTTGGTAGCTTTCCAGCAGCCCTTTCTTGAATGGAAATAAAATTTTATCAAGAAATTAAAACTGTTCTAAAGGGTTAAAAATACATTGTATTTTCTCCAGACTATAGCATAATCTGATTCCTCTTTTAGAAATTTAATATCAGGAATTATAAAATTTCACTTGCAAAAGGCAATCCTTTTGCTTCTATTTTAAGTGGAAAAGTGATAAATATATTTATTATCATGCATATCTATTTATAGACTGAAGAGAAATTTTGGAATCTATTTGATGGTCTTATGGAGAATAAATGTGCTCACAGAATATTGTCTTTGTATCCGCACCAGAAAAACACCTGCTGATCCATTAGAATGACGAATTAGAGGCTGGTCTGGGAGGTCTAGTAAACTAACAAAATACATTTGAGCACCAGAAATAACTAGCTTGGGATTTGAATCCTCTATTTTCCCTTTTTTCTCCTTCTTTGGTTAAAAACTGCTTAAGAAATGCCTGAGAACCTCAGCTGGCTGTTGGCAACTTGATAGCAGGAGAGATCAGTTCTCACTGCCCTCAGTGGTACATATAAAACTTATTCTGGTTTTTAATCACACTATATAGGCACAGATATACACATAAATTCTTCAGTGAGCAGTGAGATGAACTGGATGCTTTTCCTCATGTATTTCCATACCACACATCCCTCCACAGTCCCCTGAGAGCTGCAGCTCTTTTGGTCAGCAAAGCAGCAGCAGGTGTTGTCCTGCAGCCAGCAGTGTGTGCAAACTGGTCACCTGCAATCCCTTCAAACATTACAGAGATGGATTAATGGCTTTTCTTTTGACAGCAGCCCTTATTTGGGTCTCTCTTGCCTTCACAGCCATCACTTTCTGCAATATGAGTAGGAAGTTTGGGGTCCTGGGTCCTCTGGCTTGTTAGTTTTGGTTGTCACATAGCAACCAGTTGAAAACCTGTTACAGAGGAGGAACGAGCAAGACACGTGGGCATGCCCTTCACCATGTGATGATGGCCTAAGCCTCATTCCTCTCTGAAATCAAACTCAACTCATGTGCATATCTGTATATATTTAAGTTAGCCAAAATACTAACGTAGTTATCTCATTTTAAATATACAGATTATAAAAACTGCTGAAGAACAGTTCAAACAGAAAAGCAAGCGATTTTATGTGATACTTTTTTCGCTATTTCACAGTTTAAACAAAGCAGTCATGGCCCTTCTCATTTCAGTTACATCAAAGGGTAGCCCCTGCAAAGCACAGATTCAGGCAGTTGAAGACCCTAACTCAAGCTAACAGTAACCTTGTGAAGGGAGGCTAATGCTTGCTGCCCAGTTTTACTCTGTGTCTTTTAAGTGTGGCTGCAACGGGCTCAAACCAATATGTGAAGTCTGAAGTGTGTTTTGGAACTCTATTGAATGATGTGAAACAATAAACTCCTGAAAGCAGTAATGCCATTAAAAAATCAGTTTCAGGTACTTTGTCATCCAAGGAGTTAAAGATAGCAATGAATCCAAGCAGGATTTTGCTTTTTGACAACTCTGGAAAAATAACCATAGATTTTTATAGAAACCATAAAATGGTATGATGAACTATTTTTTTTAGGTGTTCTTGGACCAACTCTTGCATTGCTGTAACAAAAAATCCTTTAAAAGCAAACAGAAGTTTTTGTAAGTGTACTGCAGGAAAGCATTGGTCCACAGCCTGTCTTTTAGGAAGAGGCTGATGCACTAGTAATAGCTACATTCACAAATTTTCAGGAGAACAGTATTTAGATTTCCATAAAAAATACTCTGAAGAGGGGCAGAAATCCCCGAAGCAGCAGAATACCTGCTAGTCAGCAAGTCTTGGTTCCCAACTGTCCCTCTCAAGTGTCTCAGTGTTATGTAACAGGAGAAGGGAATGTTCCTCTCTTTTGGCAAAGGACACTGAACCCAGCAATTTGTCTTGATGGGGCTGAGCAGAGCGCATGAAGCCAAGTGAGTTATTGCGGGCTGCGGTTTCAGGAACTGGTTTAAAGATAGCCTCCAAATTATCAAAATTTACATAAAGAAAGACATCTGACTATGGCCATGAAATACTTCTACCAAGTTTGGAAAGCAAAACTCAAGCAATGAATGGTCTATGTCATAAATGAATTTTTTGGCTGGATGAACAGGCCAGCAAAGAAAGAACATTGAATAAGCAAAGGTTTTAATATTCTGACAATTATAAACAGTCCTTTGTTTTTTCTTTTTCTCTTACATGCACGAGGGTGTCAGCTGGGGAAGCTATATATTCACAAAACATCTGGTGTTCAGCTTGTTGTTATAATCAATCAGTCTTTTTTATTTTATTTTTCCAACACTGCAGAAAAAAATAAAAGGACTTGGACTGCTTAATTAAAGAAACAAATTCTTTTCCTTCTGGATATACAAGGCGGTGGGTTGTGACTCACAGTCAATTATTTGCAAGATTTGTCTTAAAGGAGGGAAGGCCTCATGGCTGGAAAGAACAGTTGCTTGTGGTTTTAATACCTTATGGTAAAAACTGTTGAACTGATCATCTCCAGAGCAATTATTTACTCACAAGACAGAGAATGACATTGCTGATTAACTGTTTCAAGGCATTTACAGTGAGTTGTCCTGATTTAGAGAGACTATATATAGTAGAAAAAAATTATTTCAGATTTTATTCCCTACAATAAACATAGTAATAATACAAGCATGCATAGTCAGATAAACATAAACATACATAAAAGCTAATTAAGCATACATAGTAACAGCACTTTCACATAACTGTAATGCTTCCTAGCTCCCATCATTTGCAAGAAGGCATTACAGCTTCCCCAAATGATTTATACCCTGCCAGCACTAAGTCTGAAACCTCATTCAGCAGCTAGTTACCCCATTTTGTAGTGGCGGTATCTTTTTGCACCTTACAACTAAAGGGGCACATTTGCAAAAGCTTTTTTCAGCCTATCATCCCTGAAAAGGACAGAGAAGGTATTGTCTGCAGGACTGCTGAAAATTGATTCTGTTTCTGAAAGTTTAGTTGGTGACACTGACTTCTATCTGCAGTCTTACCTGTAGTTCTAGTGTCACTCAAGTGGAGAGGGGACACACAACTGCCTAGCGCCTACATCCTGAATGTGCCCTCACATTCAGAACTTTGGACTCTGAGAAATGTAAAAAGAAATACTGAAAACTGAATGACTTATCAGCCACACCTCCTTCAATGTGTGCCAGGAAGATGTACCATCTGTATGTGTGCTTTTATGCTTGCACATTGACCTGACTACATGTTTGCCATTAATATGCTACACCTGAACCTCTTTTAGGCATCAGAAGGAACCTGATGGAAGACACTTGGGCCTCTCATGTGACAACAGATAGCCACTCTCAAGTGAATGAGTCCTGTTCCAGCTCTTCACTTCCCCACTGACAGGAAAAGAAGCTTAGCTCTCCAGTTTACACGCAGAAACTTTAATTAGATACCCAAAATTATGTGTCTTAATTTGAGGGTGAACCCTAGTCAGCCAGTGTGATTTCAGCCCTCTCTGGACTTTGCTGGCCAGTTTTGAAGCTTGTCTCTGTCAGTTACTGAGCGAGCTTAGAAGGAGAGTCAGTGATCATAGGAATTACAGATGCAAAATGTGATTAGCAGACATTTTTGCAATTGCATAAATAGGACATAACACACATTTTCACATGTAAAATAAAACTTTAAAACTCAAAAATGTCTTTGAGTTCTTTCATCTCTCTTTGAAAGCCTTTTTTTTTTCCCTCAAGGTTCATTTCTCATAAACATATTAAAACACCACAAGCAAACAAATAAGATAACTCACTGATGAAATGACATGCCCATAAGCACCCTCGCTCTGCAGGAAACCTCACCATGACTTTGCCGTGTCTACACATTAATGAAAAAATCTCATGTTTTGTAAATAAGCTCCGCAAAGTCTGGTGGAAAAGTGCTTTCTTCCTTGTTTCATCAATAAAGTTACTATGTAACTTTTAAAAAATTCCACTTCACTAGGAAAATTTCTGTTTCCTTTTATGTCCAGATTTAGCAAGTTTTTCAAAGCCCTTCTTATTAAGAAAAGTTGTGGCTGGAAACATGGATAAGTAGCTACAACGATTCCAGAAGCTATAAATATTCAGGTTATGATATTCAAGAAATTATCCTCTCTGAGGTGGGCTTTATTGTCTCCTAGGGCCCACCTGCAGCTAGGTAAGGGCCTCCCAAAGTGAAGTGGATGGCCCTAAATGATCATAGGTGGTTTTTAAAAAATAAACATAAAATTAGTTTCACACCTACTTAGACAGTTTAGAATTTTAATGTGCAAAGTCTGCCAGGGCTTTGCAGTGAAATAAGGCCATGCATTCAAGCTCCCTGAAGCCAATCAGAAAGCCAGGCTGAGTACTACCCATTTTGCAGTTAGGAATCACTGCTCCATTCTAGAGCACATCATTAACAAACAGTTACTTTGATCACATTTTAACATGTAGATGCTCAAAAAAAAAAACCCCTAACAATACTTGAAAAAGAACGTTCTAGCCTCAACACACCAAGAGATGATATCTGTTTCACACACAGAATCCAGCACGTAGCAGGCTTCTCCAAATTTTCCTGAACATGCTCCCCCACCACCCCTCCTCCTTCCTGCTGAGAGGCTCCCTCTAGGCGTATTTTGATACATTAATAGCTTTACGTGTGACTTCTGGATGTCTGGTAGCCCTGGCGCAGGTCAAACGCTTTATACCTGGAGTTGCCAGCCATATGGCAGGTGGGTCAAGTCTCCTCCGAGGTGTCCTGTCTGGCCACCCACTTTCCCCTGACATTTCCATGGAGCAGCGGCCCGAGCACTGCTCCCTGAGCTGCGCATGCAGCCCGTCCAGCAGGTCCTGCATTTATCTTGGATTTATTCCACATCTGCCAGACACCCCTTCCACACATCTCCAATTTGGAAAAGCTCTAGGTATGACTGAGCTCTAGTCAAACCACTCACTGCCTTTAGAGGAGGGACGGAGAGAGGTATGTTTCACTGGTTTAAATCAGCTTTTCTTTATGTCACTCAACACTGGACAGTGCTTTTTTCTTACTGGAGCCCTGGTATTCTGAGCAATTTAACTCTACCACCTCTAATTCACCTTTGAAGGAGCATGATGAGGCAGCCTCAGACTGTGCAGTTTTCCTATATTGCCTGTGGATCCTAGATAGGGATCAGTCTTCACAGTGGTTGGCATTTGTTTGCATTTCTATGAAAGGACATTTATGCATCCTAAAAAAGCCTTGCCAGTTAACTTTGCATTGTTTTAGTTTGTTTTTGCCATTTGCTTACAGTAACTCTTAAGTCCCAAAAATTATGAATTTAAGATAGCAGCATAATTCTGTCGCAGTGTATTAATGTAATACACTACTAAAAAACATCAATTAATAATGTTATTATTTTTAGCCTTTTGCATTAATAGGTTTCAGTCCCACAAAGTTCCTGCCCAGTACCACATTTTTAATGTCCTTATAATCAAATTCATAAGAGGACTACAGTGCCAGAAGTGCACCTACAGTTAAATCCAGTTAACTTAGCAAAGGATGGGTGTCTTAGGAGGACTCCACCATGGCTAGCATATTATTACAGGGAAACAATTTAGGAAATAATATATAATAATTTAGGGAAAAAAACTGAAATTCTTGCTCTGCCAGTCAATCTTGGCACTCCCCCATACACTCCCAATTACCATAAGTAAGATCATTCATAAGCACTAATAAGATCTCTGGCTTCCTTTTGAAATAAAACAACAGGTTCTCTGTGACATCAGGCTTGTGAGCAATCCTGGGCAGACACAACTCAGGCATCACCAGCCCACCACCTCTACAGCCCTGGCTGCAGTGACATGGCTGTTTTGCACCAGCTGGAAGTGATGACTTTTGCCATGTAGACACAGACTCTGAGGACAAAGGTGTCCCTGAAACTTTTCCTCTCTTTGTTCCTTATCTGATCCCAGCTACTTGGAGCCAGAATTATTTCCAGCTTTTCCTTTACTAAACTTCTGCTGCTGATAACGATAACACCACTTTTATATAATAGCTTATATCCAGGTCTAGGGTGGCTAATTTAAGCATCCAGCTCCAGGGCACCTGGTCTGTATCCCCATACCTGAGCAACAGAGTCCTGCTAGATGATGTAACATGCTTCTCTCTTCTCTCAGTGGAGAGGCACGTGTGCCTTGGAGAGCTCCAGAAGACAAACCAAGCACCCTAGGCATGTTCAGTCTGCACAGACTGAACAAGGAGTCATGGTAAATGCTGTGTGACTCCTTCCCTACTGAAACCCAGGTCATCTCCCATTCTTTCAAGAAGAGGACCCACATTCAGAAAGACAGGTATTTTTGCACAGCAATGGAATTGTTAGAACATGTGCAGCATCAAGACTCTACTCATGATAAAACATTTGTGAAAGCACCCCCTATTTCATCATAATGATCCAGCTAAAAAGGGAAGGTTTAAATAGAACAGATTAAAGTGCCAGTTGTCCTTTCTAGCTTGCCTACACTAGCAACCACACCATTAAAATTTCTGCAGGGGATAGAACAGCATTAGCACTGTAAAGGAAATGTAAAATTACTTCAGAAGCTATGATTTTAATTACAGTCAGTGGAATGGGGAAGAAGGCAGAGTAGGAAATAAAAATACAAAGAGAGTATAAATAGCATTGCCTCTTAGGACAGTACTATTTATCTTACTCTGGGTATAAAGTTGCTTTATTTTCTTAACTTCCTGCTTTGGAAAGCAGCCACTAAATTAAAAGGAAATGTGGTTTTATAATGCAAGGAAGATTTTTTCTCTAAATTATAAAGCTGGAGAACCCAAAGCAATGACTAATTTAAAAACCAAGTTGGAGAAAGATTTAGCTGAGTCCAAATTATTTTAAAGAAAAGAGAAAAAGAAATAAGGAAGGATTTTCTTTCCAAATAAAAAGAATTCAAATAAATAGTGACTATTAGGAACAGTTTTCCTTTCTCATATATTCATTTTTTTGACTGGTTTTGACTTTTCCACATTAATCAGCAAAGTTATCAGTGAGGCAAATAACACTGAAACAGATATCTACTCATAATGTAAAGTGCTACTCATTTTCAGTAAGGATCTCATAATTCCCTATATAGACACCTAGAAAATGAAGCAAAAGAAGAAAACAGATTTTGAAATAAATTCCTTAAAGAAAATACATAAACCTGCAATTAATGAACAAGTGTATGATAGGTTTATTTAAAGCACAGCACTGTTGTGGTTGTAGTCACCACAGGAGAGCCCAGTGGGTACCTGGCTTCCATGTCAGAAGCAAATTCCCCATGGACCCTGGGCTGTGTTTCCCAGCAGCAATTGGACATGTTTGGTGCCTCAGGGCACCTCAAATAGCTCCAAATGTCTGTGTTTGAAACTGGACCTCTCCACAGGGTCATCATTCCCCATCCTTATTTTTGAAAGCACTTCTTAACTTCTCTCTTGAAACCCAGTATTTTATTTGTACCTCAGGCCCATTCAGCACACAATATTCTAGTGTTATGATAGCACAAGTAACAGCTGTGTCTCTGCTGATAAATCAAGAGCCATTTGACACTGATTGGTCTGGGTCCTCCTGAGGAAATTTGTCTTGGAGACAGGTAGTTGGAACACAGTCAAAAAGGTAGTCATTTCACAGGGTGGACCATCACAGGTCCTGCACTCAACCCCTCTCCCTCACCTGTCCACAGGAGCAGTGGACAGCACTGCTGTAAGCACACACACACACACACACACACACACAAGACCCAAAGACTTCAAAACTAGCATGAAGCTTCATGAAGTCCTACTGCAGTACCAGGCTGTGATATCTCCACAATAAAATTCTGGTCTTTCATGATGGTGAAGTTCTAAATCTATTTGATCCACAGCTCTGAAATCTGATTGTCATGTAGGAAGGGATGTTTCCTCTCTGGAAGGCAGAGAAATGTGTTGTTTTAGGGTAGACATGAAGCAGACTTCAGGAAAGAGGAAAAGGGAAATAACATCTTGCCTTGTCTACCTCTGCAGCCAGTGGAGAAGGACAAGTCTGCTGAAGGGATATCCAGCCCTGCCACCCATCCATAGTTTAGCACATACTGAGCACACCCCTCAAGATGCCTGTCCTTGCCAATCAGTAACTGTAAACCTGAACCTGACTTTGGGATGTATAAAAGAGGTGTGAGAGTTCCCACATTAACTAAACTTGTCTGTTGATGAAAGTGCTTGAAATGTTTAGATCAGATGAGACTGACAGAAGCAAATATTCCTGTGGATCTGGGCCTGTGTGGAGCTTCACTGGGTGAGGAGTAGCCAGGGCTGACCCATGCTCAATACAGATGGCTCCAGACAGCTACAACCAACCAACAAGAGGGCACAGCTGAGCTCTGTGTAATGAAAGTGGTGGCACCTCATGGAAAACATATTTAAGAATGGGGAAAAAAAAACACAGAACTCCAGAGAGCAAAGGAGGAAATGAAAGGAGTGAGAAGCAACAGAGGAGGGAAAGACAAGGTCAGAGAAGGGAAGAACAAGTTCAGAGGAGGGGAGGACACCCCCCAGAGATTTCCCTGCAGTTCAGTCCCCTAGGAGACCATGGCATGGAAGGTATTTCCCTGCAACATGCTTGAACAGGCTCCTGAAAGGAACTGCACTCCTTGGCAAAGACCCATGCTGGATCAAGGAAAAAGTCTGAGGAGTAAAGAATGGCAGGAAGGAGCTGCCCTCCATCCCCTTGTAAAACTCCTGGGAAAGGAGGTAGAGGAACTGGGAATTGAGGAGTGAAACTGAACCTGAGAGGAGGGGGAAGGTGTATTAGTTTCAGTCTTTCTCACCATTCTATTCTTTCAAACTGGCAATAAATAAAGTTAATTTTCTCTGTGCTGAGTCTGTTTTGTACATAAAATAACTGGTGAGTGATCTCCCTGCCCTTATTTGAGACCATGAACTTTTCCATCCTATTTTCTCCCGCCTCTCCTGTTGAGGAGGGGGGAGTGAGAGAGAGGCTGGGTTGGTGTCTGGTAGGTCAGCCTACCACAGAAAGTTAAAGTGTTCATATCTGTCATAAAACATAACTAATTCAGAGTCCTTCAAATTCCCACTGATCCAGCAGTAGAAAACAAATGTAAGAGCCTCTGTAAGGACATAGACGGAATTCACATGTGCTATGCTGATCATAAAGTAATGGGAATACTGTGCCAGGAGGTGGAGCAATCAGGAGTTGCATCAGTCTGCACCAAAACACTGGCCCAAACCATTAAATACTTCTTGTTTAACACTGGAAATTTTCTGTAGTTTTAGGAAGAGAACATTATAACCTACTTTCCTCAATATGCTGTAGCTCATCCTCATTTTCATTAGGCCCATTCATGATTGTAAGATAAATAGAAGTGCCATAAATAGAACTGTGTTGGCATAAACATAATTTCTGTACTTGGCACATGACTTAGGTAAACAACCATGCACTTCCAGTGAGCTTTAAGTTTGGAGCCTCATCATTTCACACTGTCAATGGTGTCTTCTGCAGTTAAGCAATTTAAATCTGAGGCAGAACTGAATTAACTGCTGGGGTTGTCTGCTTTCCTTCTCTGATTACAGAATGAGCTTTGCACAAAATTACTCCACTGGCACTCAGGGTGGGAGTCAGGTCAGGATTTCAGCTGCAATGTGCCCTTGGAACACACCCAGGGCCTCACAGGCCCAGCAGGTCCCCAGCACACCACCACTCTGCACAGCAGCAGAGCAGGCTGGCTCTCAAACTGTTGACATGGACAGTGGTGAACCACAACACACCAGCTGACAGCAGGATTTAGTCTCTGGGACCTGCAGGAACACTGCCCCTGGAGTAGGCAGTGCTCCTGGAATGGGAAGTTTTTCCTCCCACTGGAATACCAGGAGCCAAGCTTTGTACCCTTCATAGAAGTAAGAGACCAGTTGCAAGACAGTAATTCTTTGCTGCCAGGAACAGAGGGAGACAGATGTCGTCCTCACAGCCTGTCAGTAGCTGTGGCATTGGGTTCTCCAGGGTTTTCCTCCAGTTCTGCCAGTGATGTTAATTTGAAGTTGTGGATGTTAACACAGAAGTCATTTAAATGATGGCATCTCTGAATTTGGCTTTCAGATGTTACGGTTTGCTGAAATAACAGAATGCACGAAGATTAACGAGTGCAATCCCACACAACTTTCTCCTAGGAAAAGAAAAACCACAAGCAGTTTTAAAGAATAATAACGATGTAATTCAGCTTCTGAGAGTTGGTTATTTATCATGACTTCTATGCTTTAGCTGAATCCATGTGGACACGCCTGGGACTGCCAATAAATTCAGTGTGCCTGGGTAGTCTGTGTAGAATGTCCTGTCTGTGTACAATCAGCTGCAGAACTGGGGACATGAACAAGACCCAACATTTATTTGCAAAAAATAATTTTCTTGCACTAAAATACAGCCACCCAAAGTTTAAGCAACACATTTGTGATTTTTACCTTGTTGTGTAATACGAGTTTGTGAATTAACTTCTTCCACAGAGTTTGCAGACTGCTTCAATGGCAGTGCTGTTCCAAGTGAAGCATGCAGTGAATAGTTAATCATTAATTCTTCATGGTTCATATTTGCTGTCTGCTTTACTGCATATAGTTTGATATAGTTCCTTCCAATAGACTTAATGCTTTCATTAGGAGTCACATGCTGGATCTTTATCTGAACTATTATCACAGTCCAGACATAGCATTACAGCCTCCCTTTGTAAGCCAAAGTTATGGAGTTCAGAAAGGCTTAAAACTTAATAAATGCTATGGGTTTTATGGTAATGGAACAGCTGCAGTGGCAGACTGACACACACACCCTGACTGAGCCTGCCTAGTTGCTGTAAACAGGTGCACCTAAAGGCTAAAGCTATTTTTTTTTTTTTTGTCCATGACACTAATTTCATTGTCAAAGTCTAGCTTGACAATTGTGTGTATGTGTTAGGATAATGTAAAGGAATCCAGACACATGTGGTGAACAAAATTACTGGCTCTTGCAAAGGGGGAGATTTTTTAAATTGAAAATGCAGTTATCATTGTACAGATAAAATAGCTGGGCCCTTGTAACCAAAAATAAAAGAAATCTTTAGTTATTACTGGAAATCATAGGCTGTATGATATGGGGAGACTGCCCTCAGAATAACAAAAATCACCACAAAGTGGAGTGAATTATGGTACATAGTGTTCATTCTAGGTACATTCCAGGAAGTTCTAAACCTTTACTTTAAATTTTCAGACATAGCCTGGGATCAGACTCACATGTGCTTTGGAAAAACTAACTTCTCACTGTGTTAAAGTGCACAAGTGGGAAGGCAGAGGCATTTGAAAACTTCAGCTCAAGTGCCTTAGATCAGATCACTAGGCCTGTGGCTAACCTACTCAGCCACACTAGAAACACTTTTCTCCTCCTCACTGCACATTAATCTGCCTGCTTCTTGCAAAATAATCACCACAATCAGGATCAATGGTAAATAATTGCATTTGGCGTTTCCATTTGTTGGTACCTTCCATAGGGGATGCAGTGAATTTAATTTATATCAGATGAATCACCTCTCACACAAAAGGGTTTTTTTTCCTTCCAGCCACTTTTGGAGAGTCTGCTTAACAGGATGTGATGTGCCAAAAAGGGCTAGTGAAATCTAAATATGTTACTGTGGAACAAAATACTCTTTGCATCAATAAAACATTTTCTATAGGCTAAAAGCTCAACTGAGAAGCAAATTATGAGTCTGGGTAAAGTCCTGTGTTAATACAGCCGTAATGCTTCCCATGACCTAGCAAGAATATCCAGGATGTCTTCCAGTACCTCTGTATGACACTGAACTGTGCCATAGATATTTATCCTCAGCCCATGGTTTTTAAATGGGCAAGATTCTCTTGTTTCAGGTAAAAAAAATGATGAGGACTTTTCCTCATCAATTTGAAAGATCCCATAAAATACAAGAGAGATGAAGCCAATATAGGTGTAGAGAAATGTTCTGTGGAAATTTATTAGAACTAAATCCTTTCTGAAAGTCTGTAGGCCATCCAGTAAAATCCAATACAGATTACATCTCTGCTTTGGAAATTGATGAGTTGATTGAAAGGTGGAGGTTTGCTTTAAATTCCATGTGGTTCCCCTCTGGTGGCTGGAAATTGTGTAGAAACAGAGGCATGTCTTTTTAGGATTCATATTCTCCCAACCAGACACTGATCCCAGTTTCCAAAAGCAGTTTTTGTCACCCCTCTTTTATAGTGCATTTCTTGGCTTTTCAATTGGCAGCTGTGATCTGAACATTTATGGAGATGTCACAATCAGGCTTCCTCTGCTTGATAGCTGGAAAAGTCATCTCTACTTGCCTTCAAGAAATCAAACTTTCCAGACAATTTCCCCGTAAAGACACAAGCTATGGAATTGTAATGTCTCAAAACTGATTTAGAGATTTTTCTATGAGAATGCTCTTAATAATTGTCAAGCAGAGGTTTTTCACATAAAGGCCGGTGGAGGGTGTCCAGCTGGGTTTGAATTTCCTTGTGTTTAAGCCCAAAACGTTCCACACATTTTTTAGAAACTAGTATATCAAACAGTGGTTGGCTGTCAGATTTGATAAAAGTTAGTTTCCACACGTACTTAGAACAGGATCCAAAACAGGAAGCACAGCATCCGATGAAGCAGATGACGAAGTGCCAGCAGCAGATATCTGGAATATGTGTTGCTCAGAGAGAAAAGATATTTTGCCATTGGGCAATAGCTCACAAAAATCAGCTGTAATTGTCTCCTTTCACTTGCTGCTCTGCAATTCAGATATTTGAATTGTTCCGAGAGCCTTCTCCACACCCCTTGAAATTACTGAAGGAAACTATAGTGATTAATTTCTCCTGCCAGTTTGCCAATGAATGATAAACATCAACATAATTTGATGAACATAATTTTGCTTTAACACTTCTTCAGTGTACACTGCAGATTTACTAATTCAGTATAGGTTGAAATAAATTTGGGGGTATTTGGGACAAATTTTTAGAACAGATGTGTGTATCTATCAATCTTTAAATGCTTTTGCCTTCCCCATAACCCCTTTCTCATGATTACAATTTTTGTGATATCTTGTGAGATTGATAAAGCCCAGCAGCTTTTAATGCTTCTCTAATGTCTTATGTGTCCTAAGGTCAGTCCCCTGCTCTCTCCCTTATCAGAATTAACATTTTGATTAACATCACACAAGAATTCTCTGCAAACACTTGGCCCTTCTGTGACTTTCTTTCATCAATGCTGTAAAAGATTTGTCTGGTACCTTATATTTCCAGTCAGGACAAAATAAATTATATTAATACATAAATATGTATACATTGAAGATATTTTTTGTTTATCATTATTATTGCTTAGGTATAACAGGGACAAAAGTCCTAGACATAGAAGTGACAAGGAAAGCAAGGGGCCCAGTATGGTTTTTGTGGATGCCAAGAGCTTTGGCTGTTTGCAGAGAACAGGGTCCACACAAATGGAGAAGCCAGAATGCAACTACTTATACTTATCACCACTGTTTTGCTGTTTGTTTTTTAAACATAGAGGGCGTGAATTTGACCACATTCAGTTCCTTCTTTTATGATACCAATGTTTTTTATCTTCAGTATTCTCTTGTCTCAAGTCTGCATTTCAGTAAGGATCCATTGTTGGTATTCTCTGTTACTTCCAGTATTTCCCTAGTTTTGTTCCACTTTCCCCTGCTTCTTTCATAGTCCTCATCCAGATCATTTATATCCAAGCCTGTTAAACAGACAGACAGCTATGACAGTGTAGCACTAAAAAGAATATAACTTGTAAATAAATCTGTTTCCCAGAAATTACTGTATTTCTTTTGGCTGCTCTGTGGCATGACAAACCTAGTTCTACTGGTGCCACCTAAAGTGAAGGGTTACTGTGTTTGCTTTCCCTGCAGCCAATGTAAACCAGAAGCAAATTAGAACCGTTAGCCACGCTAATGGAATTGGCAATACTTACCCACAGTAGCAATGGGAAAGGCAAGTGCAATATGTGACAATGCACATGACCCAGCTCCTCTTCAGATCAAGATGTGACTCACCAAATTTGGGGTCATGAAACTGGCAGCAATATAGCCTGGTCAAGGGAAAAAACAAAATCCCAAGGAGAGATTATATTACACAGTAAGATTTCATTTTGAGGCTGGCTTTTATAAATTGCATTTTTATTTTTCCTCAGTTCCTGCAGGAAGACTGCGTGGCTGCAAGATAAAGAAAAGAATAATAAGAAAATTGATCTAAATTACCCAGAACGACCAGAAAAGTTCCCATTGATCTCCAAGCTGGATTTTCATCTCTATTTGAGAAGTCAAGCAGACTGTTCAGAGGTTCAGCTACCAGATCTAAATAATTACCCCAAAAACAGGGAGCATTTTAAATAAATGGAACAGCAATCTGTATCACCTCAATTATAAAAGAGGTTGAATTTCAAAGAAAGAAACACAAATAATGAAGTATTTTCTTGGGCTGTGTTAGGATGCAGTTGGGACCTTTTGCCTTTCAGCCTCCTGGTTCCCCCTGGAGCTTAGAGACCACTTGTTCCAAGGGGTTTCTGGGACTCAATGACTGGAAGGTGGATTTCCTTCTGAAACAAAAACAAAAGGCATGGAGGATGCCATCACTCAAGAGTCAGAAAAGGCTTGCTATTGTTGTCATTTAGATTTTTTTGTGTAATTTTTGGCTTCAAATAGAAGAGTGACTCCAGCTAAATGTTATTTTCTTGCTTTGTGCTTGCAATTTTTTTGGGAAGGGGAGGTTGGTGATTTGTCCTCATGTTTGCATTTTTAAATCCATTTTTTTAAAAGTTCAGTGGAATAGTTCTTTTTCTAACAGACAAGAAGTAAGAAACAAACCTGGTAAAGGGTTTCCCCCTGACTCTCATTTACACTGAGTTGTTTTGAATTATCCGACTCATGTAACAATGTCTAGGCCTGTGTAAACATCTGTTTTCTAAGGCACAAAATATTGCCATATAGCACTTAGATTTGCAGCTTGAAACAAGTAGGCATTTTGTCATGATTTTAAAGGAAATGAAACCTTCATTTTTATAAGAAATATTTGGATTATTTCTGGGTTGGGACAAAGGCTTAGCAGGGAATCCATTGGATCACCTTTCTTCACTTTCAGCTATCTGCTAACCACTGGGAGAGAGCCTGCTCTCTATGATACAGGATAGCCTCTGCTGGAAATATAACAAGTGACAAACTGTGACCCCCCCCTTCTTTGTTTCTCACTGAGAAAGATGCAACCTGGGGTATATTTGACATCCAGAGATGACTGCTGGGAGACAGCATGGCTCCAACAATGTCCACGGCTATATGTTTTTTGCAGTTCCTTATGAATTTTCAAGGGAGAAATTCCACATTTTGGATGAGGAAGACGAGATAGCTATATTGTTTGAACAAAAATAACTTCTAGGTTTCTTAAAAACAAAAATCTCTTTCAAAACAGACATGGATGTTTCATTAAACTATAAGCCTAATTTTTAAAGTGTATTAAAAGAGGTAACACAGTGCCTGCTGCCAGAAGAGCCCACTGCAGTGCTGTTGAAGGAAGGAGGACAGCATCGTTATTTATGAGCGTCTGCACTCTCTCAGCCTTTCATGAAACCCTAATTTTATCTGGCAGCTCTTAAGAATCTCTGAGAAACTGGGTCCTTTGTTACCGCTGCATCCATCTAACTTCTGCACCTAAAAAGACATGGGCACTTCTTTCATAAATAAAGAAATCCAAACATTCTGACATTAATGTCACACTACTGTTTTAGGTCCTAAACTTTCAAGCTCCTCTCTCTGGGCAAGCACCAACAAATGCTCCTTTTTGCTCAGCTTCCAGCTCTGGCTTTTACAATAGTTTTGCTGAGAACAGAATCAGGCCTCAGTCATCTGTTTGNTTTATTACTCTTTGACAGGAGTAGCACTAAGCCCAAGGGGGTTATTTTTCTTCCATTAACTTTTGCTAACCTCATCCCTCCCTCATTTCTTTTCCTCAGATTTACTCCCAAACAGTTCATGCCTATGTGTGCATGTATGTGTCTGTGTGTGCATGTGTGTGTACATGCACATTTATCCTTGTAATGAAAAGGAATCTATCTGTTCAGATAATTTGCTGTTGTTTGCAATGTGATACAGCTAGTCCTTTTGACTTCAGTGTGAATAAACAGTCTGATCCTGTAAAATAGGCCTTTTCTCTCCCGAGAGCTTGTTCCAAGACTGCGGAACCCAGGCTAGCAAAGAACATCTGCAACAGTTAGTGGAAACCCTAAGAATTCTTGTGAATAAATAGATTGGAAGCTAAGCTGGAAATTTCTCAGTGAGATATAAATTTTAAAAAATGAAATCCAGTTGAAGTACCCAGATTCCCTGGGAGAATACAAGTCTAGCCAACCCAAATCTAAATACATGTGGTAGTGATCACTGTATGCTGTTTCCAGTTTATCATCAAAAAAAAAATCATAGCAAAATTATTGTCATTCAAATTTCGCTTCTAATAAGGAAACATTACAAACCTCCTTTATAATGAAGATGTTTGTTAGAAAAAAGAATTTTTTTTTAAATCTTCCTCTCTTTTTTTTTTTTTTTCTGTTATCACATATCTTAGATAAACATTACATTTATCAGTAAAGGCCACCAATGAAGAACAATACAGATCAGGTAGATTTAAGGGCTGTAATTCAAATTTTACATTGGCCTCTTTTTAAAATATTTAGGGTGGTAACTCTTTGCAGATCCGACTCAATGAAAAACTGTTTAAAGGCCAAGATCACTAACTCTTTAGACTTTCACTTTTACACTCTCTCTTTCCTTAGAGGTGCCTTCTTCCTTTCATTTGCATGCTCACTCTCTCAGTTAAACTAACACAGTCCTTAGAGATTGCCTTCAATTGTTTTGATGTTTACCCCTGGCAGAGTGTTATGAAGCAAAATATTTGAGTTATAGAGATTATAAATTAACAGATATGAGTTACCAGCTTCGTGGGAAATACTTCACCCTTATTAAAAAAAAAAAAAAAAAGAAAAGGCAATATTGTTTGGCTTGATTTAGTATAGCTTTGGTGCATTGACTAAATCATTTGCAGCTGACTTAGCCCTGCACATGCTCTGGGGGTGAGGAACACATGCATGTTATCAATTTGTTATTTGTGCTGCAGTTCGTTACCACGTATGTGCTGGACAGCGACATCACTGTCTACTCTGCATCTGAGGGTATAATGGTAATGGCAAGAGATATCAAGCTGTTGGGAAGAAAGCAAAAGCTAGACTGTGGTTGGATTAACATTTGATTGCCTAAGCAGTAGAGCTTTGAAAGCATGGGAAAATTTGCCTAGTGAGCATGCTGGATTTTTTTAAAAAACATAAAGCTGCCAAGATCCCAAACCTACGGGGGAAAAAAGAGCTTGTGGAGAACTTTAATTAAAGTAAATGGGGAAATCTCCCCTCCTTCTTCTGACAAAAACATAAATATGCTATTTTGACTCTATGCTCAAACTGGTTCTTTTTCTCTACCCCCCCAAAAAAGGTAAGCAAGAAATTTTCACAAGTGATTTTTAGTGTTCCAGTCCCTATTTCCCTTTTTTTTTTTTTTTTTTTTTCCCACCTATTATGGGTAAGAGGACAAAGTCTGTTTAGAGAATACTGGCCCAGATTGTTCCAGAAGATAGTGTTTCTCATAAATATGTGTGTGTATCAAGTGTTTACTTGTTGTTGTCAGTTTAGTCTGCTTTGGAGGCAATATGAAGTTTTCCCCCATTCTTTGCTGTATGGATACAGGCTGCTGAAGTGACTGTACTAAGGATGCCCTCTACTGAGAAAAAAAGGATAGGAGTCTAAGTAGGAGAGCTCCAGAGAATCTTCACCAGCTAGTACAAGTAATAAAAGACTGCTTGTGTTCAGGTGGGGAGAACATTAAGCTTTATTTCATTTTTCAATTTGGGAACCATTCTGATGAGCATGTGGACAGACTTGGCTACAGAATTACAAATTATAGCAATACCAGCAAATTAAACTGGGCCAGAGAACGTTCCTGAGCAATTTGTCTTGGTCATTGGTGTTGTTCAAATGCTGGAAGGGACTCCACACATCTTTGGATGACATCAATTGGCAGCTTCCTGAACAAATCACAGGTGTGACTTGGCAGTTGGCACACACCAATGTCCATCTTGAGTGGGGTGGGGTTGGCCACCTCATCCTGTGTGGCCAAGGCACTTAAATACTCTAAATACACATTGCTCTATACTAGCTGGAGTCATGTCAGAAAATGAGCAGTATGATGAAGCCTTAGAAATGATCAGTACAGATGAAGCCTTAGAAAACAGGGGTACAGGGAGCTTGGTGAGATCAGCTGCTTCTTGCAGATGGGGTAGATGGTGCAGGGCAAATGCTCAGTGCTCCCGACAGAGGCGTGTCCGTACAGTTGTCAAAAACCTCTAAGGACAGGGATCACATAATCACCATTGGCTGCTCATTTAATTGTTAATCATACTTGGTTTCATTCAAATCTAACCTAAATACACCCTACAGCCATGTTAGGCAGCTATTTTTGTATCCCAGTGGACTAAGGAAAGACTGTGTTTCTTTTCTTTTTGCAGCTACCATTTAAATATTTGGGATAACAATTTATGGTTTCAATGTTTTCTTCCTAAAGTTAAAAATACTCAATTATTTTAAAGTTTCTTGTGAGTCTTTGTTGGCAGATCTCTGACATCACACACATATATGAAGTATTTAAGTCAACATATTGACAACTAACAGAGCATAAGAAAACTCAGCCAGTAAACTGAATTTTCATCTTCTGTTTTCAATGTACAGACATACCCAGCTCCTGAGGCTGAATCATCTCATGCAAAAACAGCTGACTGAGGTATGATGAGTGTGTTCTGAAGATACCAATTTCTTACCACCGACAACAAAATTAGTCCAGGTTTACTAATTCCTAGTGAAAGATTTACAGAGAGTTGCTAAAACAAGAGCTGGAGAAGGAGAGGTGATCTATTATTGTTAGCACCAAAACATCTATCAGCAAATCCTGAATTCTTGAAAACCACAACCCCTATGGTATGTTCCTGTAATAGCCACCACAGGCCCAAACAGAGACCAACAGCTTCCTGGAAATATGAATAATTTTATTCTTGCTTATATACTTTTGTGATCAATAGTTTTCTTGCAATCAGCTAGCACATGGGCTGCAGATATTTATGGGAAAGCAGGAAATGCTGTGTATGATGGACAGGAGGCTGTGCTCATCACAATATTTTTGTTCAGAGGAGTCTCCTGAGGGAGAAATAAGCATTCTGCTAGGATGTGGTCTATCTGGTCTTCATATTATTATACACGGAGTGACATACAAAGTGTAAAGGCACTACTGTCCATTTATAAATACACCCTCAGAGTGACTGGCTTCATTGAGCCATTCTCAGAGAAATATCCAAAACACATCCTCCAACATTTTATCCTCTCTTAGCTATAAATAAGAGACAGATATAATTAGTCTTTTTAGGAGGTCTCTTCCTGGAGCCTGAATATCTTCTACAGTAATAAGGAAAACATTTGTAATGGAAAACAAAACATTCGTTTTTTTCACCAGAAGGAATGCAATACTGGGAAAATTATTCTTTAAATTATGTTGCATGTTAACACATGCATTATTTACCAAGTTTTCTCCATTCTTTCAAAAGGAAGCCCACCTTTACTCCCAATTTCTCTGTTAAAAATGACCTCTCTCTCTCTAACATGTGAGGAGGGACCCCAGCAGTGCTTTTTCATTGACACAATCTGGGCACTCTTCTGAGTCCCCTCCCTTTTCAAGGGCCTTTGAGGTTTTTTCTATGTCTTTTGATCCCAGAAAGGATGGAGCCAGACAGGCAAATGCTTCCCATCACTTGGTGTCCTAGCCATTGTTATCTGAACTCCTTTGAAGCTGAGAACCTGACGCTCTTATCTGTGCCATTGTCTCACCTTTCCTGTTAACTTCTGCAGCCTTTCCTTTTAGAGTTTCCTTTGCCTTCACAAAGCACTCAGACAGGCATCAGAGAAACCAAAAACACACAGAGCTCCTGAAAGATTGCACAGTTTTCCCGAATTGCCACAGAGGAAATTTCAGGGCGTGGAGTTTTTAAGAGAGTCTGAACAAAATATCACAAGGACGTGATTTCTTGGTGACAGTAACAAATCACATGGTGCATGTTGGATGGTATCCCTGATTTCACCATATGCCTGGAAGCTGCAACACAATGGCACGAGACTGCAGGTCCCCAGAGGCTGAGGCATCCTCCCACTAGGGCAAATGGTGACAAGGAGTCCTTAGATAAAGCTCAGGTATTTATAATTCTTTCTGTGGAAGGATACTCTGTAATCTAAAATTTGTGTGTATTAGACTGGATTGAAATCAGTGCTCTGTTGTGAGTTCTACAGTGCAGATTTTTCTGTCCTAACATTCTCACCATGTGATGCACAAATCTTTAGACCTGGTGATGCAGCAAGGATCAAGACTTAAGTACATATTTGGGACAGATGAGTTTTAAGTTACATAATGAAGTGCTGAAATTAAGAGATTTGTGCCCTTTGCATTTCCCTATACTCCGTGGAGAAAACTAGAAAGGCTCACCAAAATACTGTCTAGAAAATCTCTCTCTCTCTCAAGTAGCATTTTGTTGTAATGCTAATACAAAAAAAGTACAGGGCTGACATTATTTGAGGCAGAGTTAATATATATTACTGATGTAGGTGGAAGAATTAAACAAGCTTTTAAGTATAGAAACATTTCTTAAGGCTGGGAAGAGAAGCAACAAATGCTTTGATATCTGGGATTGAAATTGAATACTGTACTCCTGTTAACACTTTTGGTCTGCAAAAAAGGGTACAATTTAATATGAATTGTACTGAAAAGGAAGGCATCCTTAGGAAAATATATTGTCAGAAAAGAAGAAAAGAGAAGAACTGGCTGTAATTGATGGATTTTTTTTTTTTTTTTTGTCTTACTTCCTTTCGATTTTCTTTCAATGGCTTTACATAACTAAAAAAAAAGGACTTCCTAGTACTTTTTTGTAGTACTAGCATTTTCCTAGTGAAAGCTGCAATCTCAGCTTTTTCTGGTTAGGACTGGAACATACAGAGAGAAATAACATCTCAGAAAATAACCATATGAATATTCATGTTTTTGTTTAGTACAATAACAAAAAAAACCAGAGAACTGAAAAGTGAGAACAGTTCCAAAAGAAATAAGTAGTCAAGACTTTTTTTTTTTTTCAAAATAACCAACCAAGATTTTGAAAGCAGATTTTTGAACTAATATAAAGTATTTCAATTCCACATGAAAGATATTTTTATAGTTTAAATAATTTCACATCCTTTTTTCCTATCTTTTTCTTTTGGTTTGTTTCATTTAAGGCATTGCTTAAATTAAAATATTGCTTCAAAATTAAAAATTAAAATATAAGTGTAAATATACCCAAAAATCCATAGGTAGTGTCCTGATAAGTTCATCCCACAGATTAACATTACAACAGTATATTGTGGGATAGTGTATCTTCTTTACAGGTAGAATGTTTTAAACTCCAGTGTCAGCAGTCTTTTGCCATATTTGTGAGTCAGAAATCGACTTTCACTCTATTCTTCTAGAAAACCTTGCCTTAAAAAGAATCCTATTGTATGTGTAGAACTCTGAATTACAGCCATACATATGACTCGACACAAGTTTCTTAGTGGAACATTTCTGGGTGGAGACAGGTGATTGATCAAAAGTGACACATTTCTCAGAAATTATATGACATTGACAAAGTTGTGAAGAAGCCCACATGGATTTGAGAACCTGCTGACTATGAAAGTTTGCACCCAGAGGCTGACTGTTCCTCTCCTTTTCCTCACCTTGCTGATAAGGTACCAAGTGGATTGCTGGGGAGCTGAGCCTGAAGGCTGCCTGCCTTTTACCAGCACACATGGTAGATAAATAAACAACACTGTGAAACACATTATTGTCAGAGATTGGTGCCTATGCCCAGTGCCACAGGCTACAAATCCTGTGGGCAGTGTGTGCCCAGAAGTGCTGTTCAGCTTTAGCCTCTCTGCAGAAGGCCATGTTCACTTTCCATATGTGACTGAGTTACTTCTGAGCACCTTGTGTTAGCATATATCCCTAAAAGCCTGCATGCTAAACACACACTGACCAATAAGCCCAGAAAATCCCTGGCACTTCAAAGAAAAGCTAGGGTTGCAATGCAGAGCATTACTTTGCAAAACTGTCCAAATGCCAGCAAGACTTCTATTGTTTAGACAAGAAGGATGGCAACAAAAGGACTACCTTAAATGACCTCTCTTAAGTGGAGTATTTGCTTATGTCACGGCAGAACATCAGTAGATCTTGAAAGCCAGGGGAATATCACTTAAACTCAACAGATACACAGGCTAATACAAGGTCAGAAATAACAGCACTAATGCTGTAAGCAATATCCAAGCTAAAGAAATGGAAAATAAAACTCAGACATGCTTCAAAGCTGGCTTTACACCCATAAGGGGAATTTATATAATGGACATGAGCAATGTATTTGGAGATCAATATCATTCATTGCACTATGAGAGAATGCTCTCCCCTGTTCAGTGTTAAACAAAAACCTCAACAGCATATGATCAAACCTGCATTTTTAGATTAGTCATTGCAAAGTTCCCTTTGTGTAAAATCAGAGGATAGTTAATTTCATTTCAAATCGGGCCCCAAGTAAAGAAGACCAAAAAAAATGGGCCATTGTAGAAAGGAAAGATGGATGTATTCACTTGTATAGACACAGAACAACCCACAAATGTAATAAAAGATAATATGGTCTCCACAAAGTAAAATTTTTGAGACACATCATTGATGTAAAATATTTTTCTATCCTCAGAGATATCACAGCATGTTTGTCTATATTACATGTTATCTTTTGGAAAAATAAGCTACCATCTGGCACGTATCTGCTAGCAAGTTTTTTGCACTGAAGTAAATATTGTGATGGTAAGACAACTGCCAAGGTCTAAGTAGATGAGTTTTTTTCCCTGAGGAAAGACAATTAAGGACCATAACCAGGGAATCTGAAGAGTTTTGGAAGGAGACAGCAATATTCTGCTAAAAAATTAACATTTCACAATAAACAAAATAGAAATTCCATCGAATAAGAACACTATATTGGGATGAGAAAATGGACTGCAGTAGGGTCAGGATCATCGTGGTCTGCCTGACTGAACAGAGGAGGAACAGATATAAGAGTGTGGCCATTCCATTTCAAAGCTGGGATTGAGATACAACAAAAACATTATTGAATAGGAACAAAATTTAGTGTAGGAGCCTCAGTCCTTACTTGTCCGCAGGTGACTCCACAGGCTGTGTTACTATAATTCTCAGGTATCAGGAGAGGCTAAAGTGCAAATCAGTGGTTTGTCCTACCAAAAACTAAGCATTGAAAAAGACAATTTCTTTTATGGTGTTTTCCTATAAATATGTTCATGACTCTACCTGATAAAGTTGCAGATAGCTGAAGCTGCCATGGAAGTCCCAAGAATACAGAGGAATACTTTTCTTCCATTATGCATGTACAACTTGGAAATTGAATGTCTTTAAAAACATCAATGACGCAATAAAGGTTACAGAACAAAACTGCACTGCACTGGATTTTGCAGTCAGAGCATACACCTAGCAATCAGATAATGAGCAAAAGAGAAGTCTGAGAGAGCTGGGGCTCTAGCCTGGAGAAGGAAAAGCTCGGAGGCAGGGGGAGGTGGATCTTATCAAATGTGATAAAAGTATACATTGATATATTGATGAAGAAAAGGCAGCCACACTCTCCTCAGTGGTGCCCAGTGATAAGACGTGGCAATGGGCAGAAGTTAACACACCTGAAATTCCATTTGAAAGAAAGAAAAAAGTCTTTTTCACTCTGAAGTTGATCAAACATTGGAACACGTGGTCCAGAGTGATTGTGGAGCTTCCTTGAAGATATTCAAAACCTGATAGGGCATTTTCCTGGCCAGCTTGCTCTAGGTGTCCGTATTTGAGCGGAGAGGGTGGACTAGATCATAGAACCATAGAATATGCTGATTTGGAAGGAACCAATCATGATCACCGAGTTCAACCCCTGCTCCTGCAGAGCACCATCCTCCAGAGTCACACCACGTGCCTGAGAACATTGTCCAAATGCTTCTTGAATTTTATCAGGCTGGTGCTGCAACCACTTCTCTGGGGAGGCTGTTCCAGTGCCCAAGAACCCTCTGGGTGAAGAGCATTTTTCTAATATCTGACATAAACCTCCCCTGACACAGCTTCAGGCCATTTGCTCGAGTTCTGTCACTGGGCACCACAGAGAGGAGATCAGTGTCTGCCCCTCCTCTTACCCTCACAAGGAAGTTGTAATTGCAATGAGGTCTCCCCTCAGTCTCCCTTTCTCCAGGCTGAACAGACCAAGTGACCTCAGCCACTCCTCATATGGCTTCCTCTCAAGGCCCTTCACCATCCTCATGGCCATCCTTTGAGCACAGATAATAATTTAAAGATTTTTTGATATTGCTGCACCCTAAACTGCACACAGTATTCAAGGTGAGGCTGCCCCAGTGCAGAGCAGAGCAGGACAATCCCCTCCCTTGCCTGGCTGGTGATGCTGTGCCTGATGCCCCCCCCAGACAGGGTTGGTCCTCGTGGCTGCCAGGGCACTGCTGACCTTTTTTGGTTTTCCATCAGCAATGATCTGAAGGGCTCAAGGGCTCCCTTCCACCCTGAACCACGGTGTGATCCTGTGACACTTTGAAATGGAGAGAGCAAGCAGTTAAGCTGTGTGCACAGTCAGGAGTTTCTGAGGGCCCTCAGTGCTTCAGATAGCTTTCTTTGTCATGGCAGCATAGATGAAGGCATTTTGCAAACAGCCTTTCTCCATAGTCCAGAAAGGAAGGACATGAATGGCAGTGAGCTAATTGCCCAGAAAGGCAACTAAAGGCAACAGCTCCAAGGATTTACAAGACATAACTTGAACTAATGCAATTGCAACTGCCCAGCACATGGCACATCAAGACACATCTAAATGGCAGATGGATGTTTGCCATAAATTTTCCTGCTCATGCCATGGGACCCACTGGAGCTCACAGTAACTTTATCACTACTTGGGTAAGTTCCCTTGCAAGACCTGGTGATGTGAGAGGTCACCTTCTTTTTAATTATGGCTGCTACTTTTCTTTCTACCATGAGGCTGGTATGAGGATAAAGCCATGCTAGGCAAAGGATGTGTGCTGCAGAAATATTGGGTCACCCCTGCACATTCAGAAAAGTCCACGAGTGATTAAGTCCTTTCTTTTACTCTGGTTATCCACACATCTTCCATCTGGATTTCCCAATAAAGGATGATGGAAATCCTCTATTAACCTGGCTATTTGGTTTCTATTTGTACTTCCTATCCATCCAGCAAATGCGTGCAAAATCCAAAATCCCACATACCACAGGTTACCTCTTCTTCCAGAGGGATATGTAGAAAGGGAACCCAAGTCATTTACAAATTTGTTGAATAATCAATTATAATTACTAGTTGTTGTTATTTTTGTATTTCATTAGGAATAACAGCTCTGAGGGAGAAGGAATGTAGCAAACATATTTATAACACAATAGATTCATCATTTCCACTGTCAGTGGAACAGCTTACAAACCCTTTTCAAGCAGGAGTGACCAATTCACTTTCAAAGAGCTTAAATTGTCCATTATTCTTTATCTAGTGACTCAGAATTTTATTGATCTGTCAGTACACTGCACCATTTAAACACGGGCTATTCTTCAACTAAAAGACCAGTTAAAGCTTTCACACTCACTGATTTTTTTTTAATAGGAGCTGAATTGGAAATTGCCAGGTTTCTTCCTGTAACTAGAGAGCCACAAGCACGTTTTTTTTTCCTTGTCTTTCCTCAGATAACAAAGTTCTTAGTGCTCTTAGAAGAAAATCAGTACTATCTTGATGAAAACATGAGATAATACCTGATATTTTGCTAGTCAAGGACTCACACTGTAAAGCTATTACATTGAACAAGTTGAAAACACTTATAAGAATGAAGGTAGACTTTAACTTTATGAGCCCATGTTGTTTGCAAGAAGAAAATTATTCTGATGTTTCAAAGAGACTGGGAGTGGGAAGGGTGAGGGAAAGTCAAGACAAACTTTCACACGAGTTTTGATTTTTCTTTACAGAATGAAATAATGGAAACTGCAGCTTTTTTCTGAAGGAAGTTTTCTGAAAATAAATTTTCTGCAATTAAATTGGATGAAACAGTCCTTATTAGAAAAGTAAAAAAAAAAAAAAGGATTTAAACCTCCAAAATGTAGAGAATAGTATTCATGAAGGTTTTACTGAATTGCACAATCTAACCCTGTCAGCATCTGATTTAATCAACATTACTACTATTTATTTTTTCAGTTATCATAGCAAAGGACAGCAAATGCTCTAGATATTTTAGAGAGCAAGCACAACTAGGCAGTTATTAACCAATGTTATTGTGTCTAAAACTAAGCTGAAAATAAATATGCTTTAGAAAATTCTATGTTAGAGCTGTTAGTGTGTAGTGTGTAGACTTTAGTATCAAGTGTAATAAACAATCTGTAACAGAAGAAATCATGAGTATGTATATTTTTAGAGCTATAGGAATGTTTTTAATTCAGTCTAACTAGACTATATCAGAAATACTCTCAGACAGGATGTTTTCCAAGTTACTTAAAAACCCATGTGTTGATGATTTATTTTAGTCAAGCAGGTGAGATGCTATAATTCAGGGCATAACAAATGAAATATTTAGTGTGTCTTGCACCAACTAATCCAAGTGAAAAAAAGATAAAGGGAACAGTCAGAGATTTCACACTATGAGGTGAGAATAGAGTTTATGTTAACAGTAAATAGGTTGAAAGGGAAATTCTGGATGCTCAATTCTGGTTATTTGCATTAAACAATAAAAATATTTTAATTGTGGATTTGTCTTTCTTGATTTAACGAAAGTTTAGACCGTAGATCAAAATCCAGTGCAGTACAAGAGTACCCAGTGAGTGCAGTTATCAGAGAATCAGTCTTCTCACTGGTTGAATTTTAAAGAATTTTGCAAACCAAATGTACCTTCCAGGTAACATTTTCTATTTCTCGGCTCACACTTTAGAGACGCAAGTCTAAGCACTTAAATTTAGGGTAGGAGTTCAAAGTACTGTTTTGATGGGCTAGAAATTACTTTTTCAGGTTTTTCTGGCATGCTTTAAAGAAGAAAAGTATCCATGTAGTATAGAAGGAATGTAGAGTTATGACAAAAACCAGTGAAGTACATAGTGTATGCTGTATCTTAAGACCCAGTTTTATGCAAGAAACATTGTTTTGACAGTGGACAATAAAGTTTATGAAAGCATTAATGTGAATTAATGCTGAAACTTATTTATATAAGACAAACCATCCCTAGTACAGGCTCAGAAATGACCTTCCACAACAGTTCAGTTTCTTGTACAACAGAAGTTTGAGGGAAGCAGCTACTTTGTACTTGGGACATTGCTGCAAACACGAACAGGTCAAACAAAACATAAAATCTATTTGCAGAAACTTATGGAACTTGACCAAGAATCTTTTAATTTAGTACTGTTTGATTTAGAAGAGAAAGAGTATTTCCTAACTCAAGAAATATGGAAGTTAAAGAGAACATAATTCAATTTTCTTCCTAGCATGTGACTCCCCAACTTTTTCTAAGTCACTGTCAAGTAAATATTGATAACTCTCCAAGAAACTCCAAATTTACTGCACATTTAACTTCTGAACAAGATAATGGGGTGATGGGAACTGGAGGAGTGGATAGACCACAATCAAGTGACAGGGCACAGCATCTTTCACTGCATCAAACAGGGTTTGCCCCAGAATCATGCTTTGGGATGTGTTGTGGAAATCAGTAGCAGGTAGCTGATCTATGCCATGCTATTTCTCGTGGAGAGGGAAGCTCTAGGGTCCTGTAGACCCAAAGGACAGGGTGACATGAGGCAGGGGGTGGCAGAGGAGCTAATGGAATCCTGAAGGATCTTACCTTTCCTCATCCTCACCCCAGATACAACTGCATCAGAAATGGTGGTTATAAATTTCTGAGGGAGAGGCCAACATAGCAAGTGTGTTTCTTTGTTCACAGGAGAGAGAAAACTGGGTAAAGATATTTAGTACTATTCTTTGTGTGTGTGTGTGTGTGTATATGTTTGTTGACATCTAAGGTTTGCAATGCATGAACAGTTAACACATAAAGTCACTGCCAAGGAATATTTTTACTGTCAATTGAATTTGGCAAATCTGTATTCTGCCTTCATCTATTACTATTTGCCTTTTTTCTTTCACCTGCTAGAGAATTAGAGATTTGAGTCTGTTATCAAGGTGCCATTTATTACTTTGAGCATATTCACGTGCTTCAGTCCTGTGGGATGACTGATCTCTAGTTAAGCTTATTTGTTCATTCACATAAGGTCAAAGAAGTTCCAGTCATATTCACATCCCAGTGTTCATTAACATTCAAATATTTGGATTTAGGCCTTAAGGCTGGAAGGCGATGGACACCTGCTGTTTGAGCCAGAGTTCCAGTGTTTACCCAGGAAATGGAATGAAATGCCAAGTTTTATGGAGGGAAGATGTTATATATTTTGTTTGTCTCACAAGGAGCTCAAACAGGTTAATCCACCTGCTGTTGTTTGGTGAAAATGGGAAGATCAGTTCCTACAGTTCCTTGGTCATTATTGCAGTTTTATGAATGTGTTGTCATTTAAGGAGTTTATTATTTTACCTACACACACATATATCACACTTTTAAGTGTGAATGATTTATTTGGTTTGGGATAAGAACATATGCACAATTATTTTCCTAAGGACAGTATTGGCTACAACAAATGCTGTGGAAGAAGTGTTGAATTTAGGAGTATTTCAACCTTGATTGATACCTGTCTCTTTTTTAAAAATCTAATTATTCACCTTTCGTGGGAATAAATCCTAGAATAGTTTTTTATCAAAATTTCTATTTGCATTTTTTATATTTTGCAAATAAAGGCAAAAATGTCTACTCTTTAAGGCAAATCTTAGATGGTAAGAAATGTTGTAAGTGTTCTCTCTGTGAAGTTTTCTCTACTCAAACACCTACTGCTATAAAACCTAAGAACAAAATTTTCCACTAAAAATCAATAAAATTGTCTAACAAGGCTGCCCTAGATCATACTGAAAGTCCTTGAATTCTCATCTTCCATGTCCAATTGAAAATAGGAATAAAGCACAATATTTCCATTATTTTTTAAAAAAAGGGAAGTATGAGCTATTTTTGTGCTTTACTGACTACCAGTTTAGCTGTCATTGATCCTTTGTTGCAGCTGATTTGCTGTCATGTTCTATTTGAAGTCACCTGCAGCCACAAAAAGCTGCCAGACACTGCTAAAAAGACAGCACAAAAAGGCTTTGCACACATTTTTCCTTGTGTTTTGAAGAGCTTTCCCTTTAAGAATATGCTTTAGGTAAGATTTGTTTAAGACATATAATTGAATAATTATTAAAAATTGATTGTGCCACCAATCATTTCTGTCATTTGTCAAATTAATCATCAATAACTTTCCATATTGGTTTGTCACATTTCAATGACTGAGCAGTTTTGAGCCAGAAAGTCATTCTAAAACTTTTTTTTTTCTTTCTTTTTGTCCAAGTGCAAGGAACTGAATCAGGAATGGATTTGCACAGGCAGACCAGATGTGGCACTGAGCTGATCTCCTTCCTTCTGGGGGCCATCCTTGCAAAGCTGAGTTGTGCACACCCAGGCACAGAGTACAAGAGAGGAGAACAGACCTACACATTCCATTTCCTTCCTTCTCCAAATACCATGGCACACTATTTTTATGTTTGTGGACCAGAACACAGACAGACAGAGGAGTCTGACATAGACTAAGCCTTCTCCACAGATCAGGATTACAGTTATTTAAACTGAGTTTTTTGTAAAGAAGAGAGTAATGTTCTCCATCCTGCACCTAGTACAGATCTGATGTGGTAGACCTATGATGAAAATGGTGAGGAGAAAAATAGGATGTGGTGTTTGGCTTCAATTCTTGCTATCTGGTGATGAAGGCATAAGATAAGAAACAGAGGGATTATTGTGAACTTTATCCCACAGAGTCAGAAGGATGTTTACCTCCACTTATCTGGTGGCTACCTATGAGATATTTCTCAATATCTGTCTGGAAGCAAACACACCTTATTATGAGGTCTTTGTCACCTCACTCTGGATTTTTACTCAGTCTCCATGGAGCCTGAGAAGAAAACAGATGTGAGCAGTCTTGACCAACAGCTGAGTTAAACAAAGACCGTGCCAAAGCAGGAAGACAGCGTTCCTGCCTGAGCATGGTGAGCAGTGAGGAGAGAAGGGAAGGATAGGGAAGGGAAGGGAAGGGAAGGGAAGGGAAGGGAAG
>VZRH01006240.1:281079-296489 GCA_013397555.1 Urocynchramus pylzowi
GGTAACATTTTCATTTTAGGAGCTTTCTTCAGTACAATTTCTGTCTAACTTAGTAAAAAATCGGGAAACTAAAGGAGAAAGGATCTACACCTACTATCCTGATTCCCAAGCCAGTTTTGGTTATTTATCCACTGACAATCTAATAGAAAGGAGGTGCACACTGCAGTTACCTGAGTCCAGCTGGGTTCCACTAAAAGCTCTAAGGGCTCCACAAGCTCTTTGGATGAAAGATGCTAAATAGCATTTCTGTTCTGTTGTCAATTTTCTGTCAGTGTGCTAACCACCCAGCATCTCCCTCCTTCTGTCAGCATGCGAGACACTGTGCTAACCAGCAGCACATGGGCACTGTCATTGTGTCAAACGAAAGTAATCAGTGGTTTGATGAAATCTCATTTTTCATTTTCTTCCCCAAGGGGCTTGGGCAGTGTTTAAGTGCCTGTCCTCCTCATCTTGAATCCCAAACTGCTTTAGATGACAGACGGACACTCGTTTCCTAGCAACGGCAATCTGAGTGTTCTAAGGTGAATCAAAAGAGGAACTGAAGATTTCAAATAGGTAGCAATGTTTAATGGCTTAGTGAATTTTAGATGTCTACAGTATTAACCAAAACTGGAAATTGAGTGACTTTTAGGAACTGTGTAAGTCACGGCATAGGCAGGGTTTTGCAGACTGAATCCCACTCAACATTTTTATCACCTGATGCCTTAAATGAAGCAATTCCATTGCCTATATCAGCAGGCTGACTTTTTTGTTCTTCCACCTTCTAAGTCTCCTTAACAGAGTTTTCACCAGATTTTGAGCTTAGAAATGCATTTGAAAATGCTGACATTGATTTTCTGCAACTGCATTTACAGATCACAGTTTAACAGTCTGGGCCTTCAACATTCAGAATGTAGCCAGTACAATTGTTTCTTTTCCCATGATCGTGAACCTGTGATTATTTCAAAGTCCCCACCCGACTCTGAATGGAGTCACTGTGAAGCATTACCTCTGAACTTGACAGCAGCATTCACCTTATTTGACACAGTTTGGTGCTGTTGCAATAGCTGATAACACACAAGAGCAGGAGGGAGGGGATGAGGGGGAGAAAGACATCCCAGGGAATGAGCAGCAAGTGCTTGCACAAACCTTTCTTTCAGTTCAAGTATGTAAAGTGAGATAAATTGTCAAACTGCAGACATACTGTATGCTGCAGGAGCCAAAGGCTGCTCCCCAGATTGGCAGCTCCAGAAACCATCAGCACCGGATCCTCTCAGCAATTACCAGCTTGGAAATGTCCTTCCATTGATTGTGATGGACATAAACCAGCTGAGTCTCAATAGCGAGAGAACAGAGGGAGGAAGAGCCAAGCAGCAGGACACAAACAGCACCAAACACTGGGACCAGCTGCAGCCTTCAGGTCACACTTCCATGTCAACAAAAAAATGTTACTTAATATTTTCCAAATACTGAAGTAATTCATCACAAGGTATAAGTGGATCTATAATGTCTGAGATTGCTGGTTGAAGATTAACTGCATGTATCACATTTCCAGTGCAGCAACTTAAATGGGAAACAAAATAGCCTGAACCTCATAGGCAAGGCACTTATTCATTCTCTGCAGTAGCAGGATTCCCATGCTGGCCAGCCTCAGCCATGTCATTTAGGAAATCTTCATGCCAGAACATTTGTATGCATGAAGGACGGTGCTAAAGCAGGACAGTGCCAGCCTGTCGGAATTCAGCTGATGTGAGAGTCTGATCAAATGTGCGCAGCTGCCTTCATCTAATCTAGAGCCTGTGTAGGACAAAATTGCTGTGAATCACCAACTGAGACAGGAAGAGCTTGATTATTGTTTAAACGTGGAGACAAACTGGCAATGAATGGATCACAACTGGAGGGTGCCTCTAAAAATATCTACTTTCCCCTGCAGACAGTCTTCAAATGGACACCAGGCTTTGTGCCTGTCAGAGGTGGCACTTCCAGAGAGGCACAGTCACAGCAAGCTGCCTGCACTCACACACTGCACTTGCTTCACACAGCTTCAAGACTTTATGACAGAACAAGCACCTTTAAAATAAACAGCACAAAGGGAAGTCCCACATGAACCTTATAAAGAGGTGGAATTGTGCCACATATCCGAAAGTGTAGATGAAGATAAAAGAGTTTGGAAGTGGCTATTAATTTCTCACTTATTACGTTTTAGCACATCTAACTCAATCTATATCTGTGTCAATTGTATCTGAAAAAGCCTAATAAATAATAATTCAACCAAGAGTCATCCAGCAATGGTAATGGCTGACATTTCTGTTCCCTTACTCCTGACTATCTGCATCACAGTTGGACTCCAGCACTGCTGACATTGCCTCAAGCCAAGAGCAATGCTCAGGTAGCAACTGTGGAGCAAGACAGTTCTGACAAGTATTGACCTTCAGAATAGTCACTACCTGGGAACACTGATTAAATGCAGCACTTGTATGTCACAGTACCAGTTCTTCTGCCAGGGCTCAGGAGTGGGTTCATGTGCCCTACTTGCAGGTATCCAAATCTTAGATGGACAAGTCTGAATACATTAAACAGAAAGAGGAAAAAATAATCCCTCAACATTTAAGCAAAACCTCTCATCTGACCCCAAAAAGTTCTTTTCCCCACCAATGTTCCTTCAGCAAATTTTAAAATAAAGATTTTCTACTGAGAATAAAGTTCAGTGCTGGCAGTTTGAAAGTCCAGTACAGCTTTTTCCTTTATACACATCCTGTCAGCTGGAAAAGCACTGTCAGAATCATTTGCTTAGTATGAAGAGGAAGGAGGACATGCCTGCTCTGGTTCTCTTATTAATTTTTTAAAATTATTTTTAAGAGCTCTCTCATTTTTCCAAGAGCAGTACCAAGACTTGTCAATACACATCTATCTGAAACTGAAACTCTAACAAGCAAGAACTGATGGATATGTAGCCAGCAAAATTCAAGTTCCCTTCTGATAAAATTCCATCTTTCAACAGCTCTTTTAAGAGTCAGCTTTGCGCTAGAGTGAAGGAGAGGTGGCAAGGAACATTTCCTGATGTGTTGTCAAACAAAACAACCTCACTAGCAATATGGCTTGTTTGAATTCAGTTTCATGTAAATTTGAAATAAGCATGCCCCTTTTTTTCTAAGAAACAGTCAGCATTGTCCTGCATTGTTGTACTACCCATCATAGTTACTAACACTCTCTCAGGGTGCCCAGCTGAATTTAGCAGAAACCAGATCAAACCCAGCACAGACAAATTCTGCCCTAGAAGTCAGATATATTAATTAGTTAACAAGTGAAGGGCTGAAGGAACAAGCTTGACAAGAAACTTCCAAGTGATGTTGTCAGGACAGGGACTCGTCTCAGCATGATCCCAGCAAAAGAAACCACCAGAGAGAGAGAAAATTCCCTGCCTAAAATGTAAGGGTTGGCTATAGCCAAGGCTTTCAGCACGACAAGACAGGAGCAGAGCAAAGCAGGACTTTACCCTGCCTAGAGGAGATGTGAACTTCTGATCACTAAAAAAAAAAAAAAAGAGGATGACTGACAACTGATGAAATAAATTTCCTTTATCAGAGCTGGAGGTCTCACAATTAGCAAAGCTTAGGGCAATTACAGGACTTTCTTCCCTTCTAGGTTTTGTGGGTTTGTTCAGGCACTACTTTACATTGCTGCATTACTGCTGCACTTTTTGAAATGATTTTCTGGCTGTGTGCTGAGATCTCTGCCCTGCAAGCTGATCCATCAAGTCAGACCAGATAAGTTTCTGCACAGTCAAGGGGCTGCTCTGGGGAAAGGGCTCCCCAAGATGAGGGTGTTGAAGATGCCATGATGCCAAGTGACAGTGGAGGAAGCCAGCTCCTACCCAGGAAAACATGTGCAAGGTGAAAGAAAGGAATTAACTTTTGAATTCAAAAATGCAAGAGGAGATTTTAAATTGACAAACAAAATGAAGAAGGGATTGATTTTAACACCCCTGACTTGTAAGAATGCAGAACAGCCCTGCACAGAATTAGCAGCAGCTCTAAAAGTGGTAAGAAAACCTATCCTGGGGAAACATGTTACAAGATTTGGTACTGTCCTTCCTGTTCAAGCTTTCCCAGGGAAAAAAACCAAACAAAAACCGACAAAAAGTCAACACAAGTCAATCTTGATTTGTGTGGGGTTTTTGAAAGAAAAAAGGATAAACATGTGATGTGTCATTCAAACAGGTGATGTGTCATTCTATGTAATTCACATATTTCACCACTTTGAAACTTGTAACATTATTTGTGCTGTTTGTGTTGGTGATGTGTCCTTACAGCATCACCTCAGAGGCAAACCCTGCTGTGCAAACATGACACAGGAGCCAGTCCCGTGTGTCCCTGCACACACACACACCTCTCCTCCCCATTTCTAGTCAAAATAAACACAACTGGCAAAAGGTCTGAAGAAAACCCACAGTTACAGAGCTGAAATGTCCTTGTTTGCAGTGAGGCAGCAGTGAGGCAGCATGTTCCTCACCCAGACATACCCGTGCTCAGCTCCACCAGGAGATTTTATCGCTCCTAAACCCACTACTGAAGCTGGGAAGCCACGTCTTTACTTCAAAGCTGAATAACCCTCCTTCTTTCCTTTTGAGACGTGGACTGGAAGGACTGCCCACTTCTAACCAACAACAGAGTATTTAAGGCTCAGTTCTGAGGAGACCAAGAGCAAAAGGAGAGGAAGCCTTGCCTCCAGCATGTTCAGTTCATGCCACTGTCAAAACTCTGCATGGAGACACAGGTGAGCCCAGCTCACTTGGCAAGTAGTTTGGATGAGCCTGTATGGGGTGATGCAGTGTCCAAACACCTGCTTTTTCTCCTGAATCCACACCACAGCCTTTCTCGTTTATTGTTCCCACAAGAAAATATGCAAATAAAATACCTCCTTGTTCTACAGGGCATTGAAAATATAAATACGTGAAAGACAAAAGATGCTCGGACCCCATAATAAGAGAATCATCCTTCTATTCTGCAAGAATTAATTTAGCAAAAAGCATCTGACTGTTACCAATTTTAAGATTTTTCTTAAGTGCCAAAATGTGCATACAAATTTGAAGAGAAAAGTTGATACACTCTGTTCTTTAAAAAGGACAGGTCCTTGTCCGTGCTGATTTTTTTTTAGAAGTCCTTAAAAAACAATAACCTGCCCTTCACCACCACCACCACCACCCCCGGACTCTTATCCAGAGGCTCTGCCATGTGCCTAACTAATCAAAGTGTTGTGTTATGATTGCCATGGAGACTGCAATCCAGCAGCTGCCTTGACATTTCATCTTCAGCTGCTTTCAAAATGCTTTCTTTTTGCCAAGGAAAACTTTTCACTATTATTAATTTTTTTACTACACACTGTTCCCTCCACTTCAAAAGAAACATTTAGGAAAAAATCAGGGGAAACTGCCTCAGTTCTAACAACATATTTTGCTAATTGCTTTTGTTCTCCTCTCAAGTAATTTTAAAGGGTTCTGAGGCTTTAAACTAAAAAGCTTATGCTTTATTTTGCAGATCAAGTGATAATTGTGCTCTACTGTGCAGGGTCACCAGAGGTGGCCAGGAGCAACCTCCAACCCCCAGGTGCAAGGGCAGCTGCCCAGCCCTGCCCAGCCTCCTTAAAGGGATACACCAAACCTATCCTCACCCTCCAAGACACCCAAATACAGCCATCTCACTCTTTTGTCTCCCAGTTGTACTGCTCACTCACCCACGAGTGCTTTCATCTCACACTTCTGGAACTTTAAGGCTGTTACTACTTCTCCTGTCTTTTGAGGAGGTGAGGAGATAAGATGGTAGAGAATACAATTAAATATGTCTGTTTCTTCCTGCCCTAAAAGAGGGAAGGTTGTGCATTGTGAAGTATCTGATTGGTGTGGAGGCCCCCAGGAAAGGTTTTGGGGGAGCCAAAGAGGGTGCAGCAGTGGAAGACCATAATCCCCCATTTGTGGCATAGCCATAGGATTTAGCATCTGAAGTAGCTACATTTCATGTACAGACAGGGATAAGAAAGCACCATACAGATTTTAAGGACAAACAGAAGAGCTCTGCTAACCGATGATTCATTTCACTGTCATTCATTTCACAAACAAGCATTTTTTAATTAACTAAGCTGGTCGCCCCCTTTCCTTTCCAAAGGAGGGAAGGTCATAGCTCTACTTTGAGCAGCCTGGGACATATGAGAAAGAACCTTCTCTGCAGCCTTTCAAAGCACTTGCCCCCAAAGATGCTTTGCCATCCTAGCCTGCACTCGAGGATGTCTCAGATAGACTGGTGCCAAGAAGGTGTGGCTGGAGACATGCTGGGGCATGGAGATGTGCACAGGACAAAAGAGAGTGATTCAAAACCCCAGTAGATTGGATCATCTGCAGCTTGGCCAAGGTAAGAGACACATGATATGTGTGTGTGTGTGTACGTGTGTGTATGTTGAAAGGGTTTTGACAACAGTAACAATAAGGTCAAAACTCTGAGCCATTTGGGCTGAGAAAGAGTAAGATTTAAAATGAAAGCTTCAAACCACTTTTAAACAATTTTGCTTTAATTATAAGATATGATGAAAAATTTGAGTTAAAAACCTTTATCTGAAAAGCATGTATGCTCAAAAGAAGGAAGAAGGAAAACACCTTCAGAAGCAGTCAGCTTCCTGTCTTATGTTTTTGGAAGTTGAGCTGATGGCTCACAGAACGGATCTCAAATATGTATATATAATCCCCACAGCTAAAAGTCGTCTATTTTAAAAGACAAGTGTTTGCTCACCCGAGGAACATTGTACTCAAGCTTCAGACTTTGTGATCCATATGGATTTCATCAACTTGTTTGCCAGGAATTTAAGAAAAACAAACTTTATTCATGTTCCTTAGAGAAATGAATCTACTTCATGGTCTGCTCAAAAAGGAATACAGCTTCAGAAAAAGAAAAAAAGCCCAGGGCATTCCTGGAACTGGAAGGTCAGAGAGCCAAAAAAATGGATCCACTTAATATGAGAAATGAGAGACTTGAAGTGGCATCATTATCAGCACTGGAAGTACATGGTTCCAGCTTAGAAAGTGATTTCATGTCACATCCCATAAAGGACCCCCAAACATGAAGTGTTTTCACAAACCCTTCTAGAACCAGGCATTGCCACTGTTCTGAGAGCAGCATTTACTGTCAGCCTAAAGATGGGGTATATAGTCCACTAGAAGCACACGTGCCTAGAGACTTAACTTGAGGAGCTAAAGTTAGATGAGACCTATTCCATATTACCCTGTAACATGCCTTGGTTTATTTGTTTGTGTGTAAAGAATTTAGTTGTATAGACCTAGGTTTGGTTTTTGATAAAATCCTGTGGATCTCTACATAATTTATCAGTATTTTGTTTTCTGTATCACAAAAAACAGGTAGTTTCTGCAAGATGTGTTAATATACATTGCTGCTGCAAACAGAGGTGTTTATCTCCAATGATGATTGCTTTAAAAGTACAGTCTAATGCAGGAAATATAAATTCTAGTTCATTCTTAAAGCAAATAATTGTTCAGATTAATCTCTATACTTCCCAAATTTAAACAGGCAACCTAAAATTAATGCAATACAAATCTTTAGGGTTGCAACATTACAGTATGGTATCTCACCAGCTTTTAAAGAGAGCTGTATTTCTGCTCCGCAAGTGGTTTGTTACATTGAATTAATGTTGCATTAGAACCCTTTCAGTAAGTCAAATCACATTACTCACTCATATAGCATTCTTGGCAAGCATCAAAAAACATTTTTAATACTTAAGAATTGTGAGACTGAGCCAAACAGTGATATGATCTTTAAAACAGGACTAGGCACCTTAAGTCAAAATTGTAGCAGAGGGGTAAAAAAAACCCCAAAACCTATTTATGTTCTTAAGTCAAAAGGCACCTACTATTGGAAATTGTTTCTTCATACCCCTGCATCCTGAACAGAGCAGAATAATTTAGCCTTTTCTTCACATGTTACTGTGAAAAACAACTTGTGAAACCACAATTATTCTTCAAACAATACTGAGAAAAAGTCCATAGCTGATCTGTTCTTAGAAAATGAACCTGATCTATTTTAATGGTGCATATGGGACCTGCACAGCCTGGTGCTGGCAGGGAGGGAGGGACTGTCCCCTTATGTCCCCAGCTGTAAGGGCCTCGGCGGCATTTCCTCCATCCCCTTCTCTGAGCAGCGCAAAGGGACCAAATCACATGAACAAATCCATGGTTACCCCTGTTTAGCATTCAGGCAATGACACTTGGCTTGCTTTTCTCACGGCAACAACCTCCCTCAGATGCATTCAGCTTCTTGGCTCTCCACCTTTCATCTTCAGGTGGCTCATGGCTAGACACCAAGAACGTGAGAAATCCCACACGTCATGGGTTAATTTTTATGCCAATGATGACTGTAGCTGTTTACTTTTTAAACAAATGCCTGATATACAGTGCAATGGCTGAGTGCACAGCCAAAAACAGACCACAGGAAATCTCTTTGACAGCCAGGATGGCAGAATTTTTAGCGTGGGTCTGCATTATGGTTATTTTTTTTTTAAATTAAAAATAAAAAAGGTTGTGAGATCTCAAGGAGAAAAGCGGATGCTACAGAAAAAAAACAAAACCACAGTTGGCCGGTTTCTAAGAAGAGACATCTATGAATAGCACAAGCATAAATAACTTTTTCCATTTTATCTGAAGGATTATTGTGGCTTTTCACCCCAGTTTATTTCAGCGGAAGTATAGGCGACTCTGTAATACCAAGCAAATAAACCAGCCTAATATAAAATGTTCACTAGAGATAAGAAAGCACAGTAGGTTATTTATTGCTGTATTTTTATATTTTGTTTCTGTTCTCCTTTGATCTGTGCTAACACAGGCATTAAACTGACAGCTTAGGGTCACAATACGCACCAGGATATTGAAAGGCAGTCATGTATAAGGGAGTATCAAATTGTTCCTTTAGAGCAAGTTACAACTTTTGGTTAATCAGTTCTCTGGGGTTTAGCTCCATCCATAAAGATAAAATGTTTACTGGCTTTTTAAAAAATTTTTAGATAGAGAAAACTGTGTGTGCTCCTGGCTTTTTAAGGTGTAAACATCTGCAGCAGATACTGGGGTTGATTCTACTTCCAGTTACAGTGGTGTAACAAGAGTTGCTTCACAGACGGCAGAGGAATTTCAGCAGTAAATGAAAAAAGAATAAGGCTCATTGTGCTTTTAATTTTGTTTCATGTAGGCAAGAGGGGAGAAAATTGATTTTAGTAACAGCCTTTTTTTTCTCATACATGTCACTGATGCATTTTCAACCCTTGGAGAATTGGTGAATGTGGGAATACAGGCTCTAATACAAAACACTTGGCCTGTTTTCAGTTCCTAACACATATTCCAGAGTTCATGTTATGGTTATCAGAAAGAATCTATGAAAAATGAAGCTGCACACAACTGCAGACCATCAGCGTGGCTTAACCCCGTCAGGCGGGGATGAAGCAGGAAGTGCTTTGTGACACTGACTGGCAGAAATACAAACTGATGAAGAAAACACGCGGCAGGAAAGAGGGTCTTAGATGGTGAGTTAGAGCCGGGGACATTAACTGCAACTATACTCTGCCAGGGCCAAGATCAGAGGAGCTTGACATACTTGTTAAAGATTTCATCAAAAGGATTAGTTCCAGCAGCTTTTTTTAACCTTTCCTACAGCACGATTTACCCAAAGGTGGCCGAGGGCAACAAGGGCTGCCCTGTGAGATAACATTTTTAATTGTACAAATGCCATTCTTGATGTCATAATCCCGAGGTTAATGCAGTTGCAGGTCCTGAACAGATGTGGGGTAGGCTGCCCTGTCGTACAGAGAGGTGGCAATGCAGGCAGTGAAAATGGCCACAGCACAGAGAGGAGTTCAGCTACTGCCCTGAGCATTTTCCTACACTTTCCCTACATACTTTTACACTGTATTAAATGGTCTCTGCCTGTACATAAAGCAAGCAAAACAAAAATATTGTTCATACAATGTGTTGCCAAGAATCAACAGTCAAGTATAGACACTGCCTAATGGCATGACTCATACACAGGGCAAGGTGATCTGTGAATGAATGAAAGAAAGAAAAAGGGGAAGACCCCAGAAAACATCTGGATCCCACCATGCTAAATCTTACACCTTGTTGTACTTTAGCAGTGCTGATTAATAGGAAATAAGTTTCAAAAGGAGAACCCTGACATCTTTAAATTCCAATACACCTGCTAGATTTTAGGGGAGACCACATTTTGCACGTTTTGTGAAGAAATTTTGATGGGTTTCTGAATGAGGTATTCTCTTCCTCCTTAAAAAAACCCAAAACCCCAGACATTTCTTAAAAGAAATGTTCACATCACACGGTTCAAAGAGAAAAGTTTTCTTCACTTTTAAACAGAGCAAATAGTTTGCTCCATGTGTCAAGCTGCTGCCTGTGTCACTAGTTCCCAAGCAGACAATTATGCCTTGTTGATGTGACACAAGATTGTGAGGGTTGCAGAGCAGTTAAATAAAGGAACTGAATCTCAGCAAATTTTATGTGGGACCAGCTTGAATATTTCTGCACAACACTTCAAATATTTGCAGCATGGTACAGAGTAGTTCAGAGGCATTAATTCACATTGGGGTGGGAATGGGTGAAAAGCAGCAGATGAGGACACTCTCTAGTAAAGGGCAACCCCTTTTTGTGTGTCAGAATTTGGGTTGTGTGCCACTAGGAGGTGCAGCAAGTTGGGTCACTGTCATATAGGCTTTAGAAAAGCCAGGGAAAATCAACAATAGGTCATATTCTTGTTTTGTATGTCATGTGGGTGCCTACAAAAGAGTATTTGCCCCGATCAGATACAGCAATTGTGATCAGCATCTTCTGCCCTTAGACCTCACTTACCAGGGGTAACTCAATGCCTCACAAGACTGAAGGGTGTCTTTCCAGCAATGCACATTTCTCTGCTTATGACCACAATCTTGTATCTCACATATGGCTGAGGAGTTAAAAGATCATTGGAATGATGCTTTGATTATCAGAAATATGGTTCAAATTTTGGACTTCTGGGTTATTAAATCCTTTCTTGAACCATTTCAGTTCTACATACCAGTTCAGCCTTACATGTCTGTAATTCATCAGCGAGGTACTAATGCAGTTTATTCTTGCAAGGCATTGCACAGAATACATCTCTTGATGCAAGCATGACTTCACAGTCATTAGGGCTGAAATTGCCTCACAAATCCCATCCTGAACTGCTTTGCCTCGCTACACCTTGCAGTATTTGGTGAGGAAAGCCCAGTGTTTGAAAAAGTTATGTAAAAGGAGGATTATTCTTCCTGAATACTGGATAAGATAGGAATAAAGACAAAAATGGTCATATAAGAAAAGGATTACTTAGTGCAGTGGAGCCAATTTACTCAAGAAAACGGATGGAATTGCAAAGGGAAGGCATTATTTCAAACAGGATTTGGGGGAAGGCTAACAGGTGCTGGGGAGCACTCAGGTCAGATGAAGACATCTGCTAGAGATGTCAAGAGCACAAAGGTAACTCTGTGTCTGGGAGTAGAGGGTAGGATAAAAATGACAACTGAACAGGAAATGTGGAAGACTGGGACTGCAGAGGTACATCCCGGCAAAGAAACAGGGTGTCAGATGGCAGAGTAAAATACAGACAGACACACAAAAACTGTGAATGCAGACACTTGTGAGGAGCCTGGGAAAAAAAAAATTAAAAAGAAAAAAAAAGATAAACAGGTGCACTAGAAAGCTGGATGGCTGGCACAGAGGGATGATGATAACCTAAAAGCATTTCTGAAATTTGACAGGGTGGTAATATTAAGGCAGAATATCCTTCCATCAATCTTTATAAGTGAATGAGATGTCCTTTGAGATGCTTTCAAGCTCCTTCCACAGACTTCACTCTAAATGCAAGCTGACCTATTGGGTACATTGCATAGGAGATCTGATAGGATGTTTTCAATAACCCTGTGACTAAAATATAGAAATGAACCGGTATAATACAACATATGGGCAGATCAGCTTGCACAGATGAAGCAATTTTTATCAGCAGTTCTGTGAGCTTTTAAGTCATTGAAAGCTGACCTTTTTCCTTTAACAAATGTGTGACTACATTTAGTCAACTTATAGTAAAAGTGTACTGAAACATATGTATTCATACATTTAAATGAGTGAAAAAAGAGTTAAAAAATAAACTGCCAGAGCTTTTATGCAATACACCTTTGTTTAGTAAAATGACATAGAACTCTTTCAGTTAATTGCATGTTTGATCATCAATATCCTGTATTTTGCAAGCAAATACTCCCACGTAAGAAATTCAAATAAGGCACTTCTGAGTATAGAAGCTTTCAGCTACTTTCAGTTTACTTATTTAGGTTATTCCACATGTCGGAGTTCATCTTTCTTACAACATGACTTAAAAATAACCCATGTGATGAACTTTAATAAAATGCAATAAACAGAGCCAACAGTGTAAATTGAAAGTAAACACACAGGATCAGTGGTAGTATCATATGATACAGCAGGATTTATGAAACAGATCTCATCAAAACACTTGATTAGTTTCAAAACCATCTATATCTAGAATGTGCAAATTCACACTGTCTACAAGAGAATTGCTTGTATGAAAGGTGAGCACAGCTTTGCTCCTGATTTCTGTGCAAATAAAGGTTCATAAGATAAGGATCCATTTCCACTTATTTTGTGGCAAAAGTCCCCTTTGTAGTGGTACAGGACAAGGTGCCCACCCAAACACTCCCAAGGTATCCCAGACCTTAACCCTAGCCCTAGCCCTACTCAACCTACAAGCAGGGGTACCTCCATTTTGTAGGTGATTCTTGCTCTTTCTGTTGTCCACACAGTGCTTTAAACCTTAGACACTTCTTGTGATTTCTGGTGTACTTAGGCTCCAAGTTTTGGGTCTGAACCACAGTATGGCTCCCCCAGTGTGAAATTCACGGCCAAGAACTGTCTCTTGGATGATTGCTATTACACCAGCCATTTCTCACAAGTGGCAGTCAAAAGAGGAAAGAAAGGCCTCATATTTCTGACATGTCCAGAGAATACTCTGCTGGCCTTTATGAGAACAAAAGCAGCAAGGTTTACCCAGCTCTGGGAGCTGTTTCATAGACGTGACCCCGATCAGCAGTAGGCGTTTCTTTGGAACCTCAAAGTCGGTGTTTCACTTTCCGAAGTAGTGTCTAAACCACACTGTCTCATAGGTATTTCCTTAAAGCTAGCTAAGCTTTTCCACTCTATACTGACTTCTGTGGATCTGCTTTCTGGCACTTTCTCTCCTCGTGGTTTGATTTCACTACTGGCAGAGACACAGATTCCTCTAATCTAATGTCAGCAGGCAGAAAGATGAATGTGTAATCCAAGCTGGCCCTCTCAGCTCCCTCTATGGTAAGCAGAGAGGAATTGGTGTTTTCAGAGAGAGCCACAGCCCTTACCACATCAGCCCCATCTCAAATGCCACGCTGGATCCACTTTTAAAAGAAACTTATGAAAGAAACAAGGTAAAAGGAAATTGTGAAATATGGTAGAAATGTTCCCAGTTTCTACTCAATAACATGGAGAGGTTTTTGAATGCTTTACCTAAATCTTTAACACCAAGTGGATGGAAATCATTGGTTCCTGTGACTGTAGAATATGAATACATTATCTTCCAACTCAAGGCTATATAAGGCTTCCCAGTCCCAAACAATGAACATTAGAAATGGCAAGAGCCTCTGCAACTCAGAGCCAAGCACTAACAATGTTTGAAGTCAAGCTAAAAATACAGCCCCTGTCCAGATCCCAAACAAGGCAGGCAACAAAATGCAGATGGTTATAGGGGATAGAGTGGTAGAGATATACACACAAGCAAGACACAACATTATACACCCAAATGCTTCTTTCTTTTGCTGACTGCTACTTCCTTTCCTTGTATTTCCTGGAATTTCTTACCATTTTTCCAGCCATTCTACATTCATCCTGAAAGGAGTTTTACCAAGTTCACAAATTCACGTCAGACTGGTCTTGGCTGCCTTTTTCCAGGCTTGTGTCATGTAACTCATTAACTCAAATGGCTTTTCATCAGTCCTTGTTGAGTAATGCTGTGCCTGTTCAGGTTTCTGTTATAACCCCTTATTCACACATCCTCAGCACAATGCAAAAAGTTCCCCCATGTCCAGAGTCATCAGATCAGTCACTCCCCTGTTCTTTGTGAGACAGGCTCCTGCTTTGATTCTCCTTCCTCTGCAGAAGCAGTAGGCAGGAAACTTCAGTGCCCAGAGATCAGTGTTGGGAAACGCATTCTGTAACTTTGGAGCAAGTCCATCTTTCTTCAACTGATCTTGTTTCTTTATATAAACTAAACCAAAAGTTTGTTTAACCTCTTATTCACAAACCTCTAGTGGTAGATTTCCACAGCCTCTAGTCTAGTTTAGCATTTAGTCACCTTTCACAGCAGAAAGGCTTTTGGTCAAAATCACTTCCACTCTCGTTTAACAAAATAATTGAAATTTTTTACTTTCCCAGTGGACCTGAAAAGAAGATTAATTTCCTCCTTTTGGAGGATAAATGTAAATGCTATAATCACTCTCTCCTCTTCCATTGGATCTTTGGATGTTATGCTGAGAATCAGCAAATAGTTGTAACAAGTGAAAACTGACGCATGTATTAAAGGCAGAAGCACCATTCAACATTTAAGAAGTCCCACATAGTTTTGTGTTGTGGAATGTTTTGAGGAACTGTTGCAAGTGTCTCTGTATTAACCTGGTCATTGTCTGGGTACCTTGACTTTCAGCTGAGAACAACTTTTGTTTGCTCATGTTAGGATACAGCTTGTCTAAATATTAAGCATCTAATATATAGTCAGCTAGCCTCAGCATACTGCTTGGGCTACCCCTGAATGAAGGAGAGAAGAATCTCTAGAGAGAGAGAACAATCCTTATTTGAAACCATTCCTCTTGAGTGGGATGAATCCATCACCCCTGACCACAGAGGAACCTTAAAGGACAAGTTTAATTTGGAGTGAGAGATACTTAAAGCCTAGCAACTGACTGTGGGACCACAAATCATGCTTTGACATGTCTATTTCAGAAAAAAAAAAAAAAAAAAAAAGTGGCTTTCAAGTGCAGATTTTTCAGGAGACACAATAAGGAAGTTTTTACCACTTTTTAATCCATGTCCTATGTGGTGCTGTAGGACATCAGCAATACAGCCTGATCCTACCCAAAGTATGTTGGGACCCCATCCTGTTTAAGCCCTGTTTTTTGCACAATTTTGCAATCAATACATGAGTCCTGCAGCACTTGTGGGAATTCACATGGCCTGTATGGAAACAAGGAATGTGGCACATTGAGTTACAGAAAAAACTTAGACAAAAACTCAGGCTTAAAAAGACAGAAAATAAAGCTTTTTAATGGCTCTG
>VZRH01006240.1:296558-360163 GCA_013397555.1 Urocynchramus pylzowi
AAAAAAAAAAAAAAAAAAAAAGCAGCAAGAAAGCAGCTCAGCTCTTTCCAAGCCCAAGAGGATGGTGGTGGGGAGGATATTTTCCCTGCTGATGTTCAGATATACTTCCTGGCACTGCACCCTGCAATTTAATTATTTAATTTAGTGTGAAACTGTGCCTTAAAGTGTCAGTCTATCTCTGAATAAAGACTAGGGGACATGTGGTTTTGTAGTAGCACCGAGAGCTTTTTCTTTTTTTTTTTTTTTTTTTTCCCCTTTCTTTTTCTTCTTAGTACTGAATGCAGAGAGGAAAAGGCAGGCAGATGCATGTCATAAATAAACCCAAAGCGAACAAAGAACAGATGTCCCGAGGAACTTGCTGTCTCAGTATTTGGAGCACAAAGAAATGAAGTAAGCACAGCCCTTCATAGAGGAAGTCCTTCACTTCCTCAAGAAGTTCGAACATGCCGAGAAAGCAAAACAAGGCCAGAGTATACAGGCTTCTAATCCCATGAAAGTAGTACATGCTCTGCCACAAATCCAGAGTCAAGAGAGCTTTCCTTTAACACAGTATGGTTAAACTGTGGGCCTAATACCAGTAAGGTTGTTACCACTTTGGAATTCTATTAGAAAGTGTCAGGAGTTTTTTTGCAAGGTTAAAAAAAAAAAAAATTAGGATTAGATTAAATTAAAATTAGATAAATTAAAAATTAAAAATTAGCATTTCAGGATTAGAAAAAAAATCATCTTGGTTGCTCCTTTTTTCTCCCCTAGCTAATTCAATGCATTATAACATAGATGGATCTTAACATTTTTCAGACCTGGACAACAACTCTGATTCATGGTTATTCATACACTGTAAAAAACCTGTAAAACTGAAAGGAAAAATACACAGAACTCACCATACTTCACAAAGAAAGGTTGTAGGATCTGCTCTATTTACTCTGCATTAAATGCAATAGTTTTATTTCCCTTTCAGCAAATCCCCTGAAAACAGACCTGTGAGTGAATGCAGAATTAGGGGTGTGGAGCAGAGCCAGACACCTCTGTGCCCCTGGGGCTGCTGCTGCCCAGCACAGGGGCTGAAGGCCGGCAGCACGAGGAGACCACAGCTGGGGAGGCAGGAAGCTGGAGGGAGAAAGTGCTCCAAGCAGCACAGCTCTGGCCACAAATATTTACTGATAGGTGCTGCTGGAGTGATGATGGTCTAGGAACAGAGGCAAGGAAGGATCTGGAAGGAGACGTCATATCTTTTATTAGGCCTAACCACTGGAGAAAAAAATAAAGAAAAGATTTCATGACCTAAAGCTGAGCCTTTATATCTGGAAGTTGGCTATTTTTGCAGCAGTATCAGTGTCTAAATAAAAGACATTGTCTTTCCCTGCAGGTTTAGGTTCATAAGTATTTCCCAATGAGTGTTTTTTGCTTTTACATTTCTAATCTAGCCTTCCAGAAAGCTGACAGGAAAATAAAAATTAAGAAGCCGCCAATCACAAGTTGGAGGGAGATGTAAATAAACAAATAGACTGAAGAGTGGTTATAAGCCTAAGAACCACATGGTCCTTGCCAGTTGCAGTTTTTGGACTGAGGCATACACCTGTTTTGACAGCTCTCAGTCCTGGCATGTGCTGAGGAAAAGAAAAAGGAGGGACGTGGTAGCCAGAGGTGGTGAGAGCTGCTTGCCTGTGGTGGTGTCACAGCAATTGACAGACTAGAATGCAGACAGAACTGAATCCTACTTCCAGCTATGGTGGAAGATGGCCAGGAAGGACAGTGAGGACACAGGATGTCCAGTGCACAGCAGAGCCATGACTCCTCGTGGTGTGAGCGTGGCCCCAGTGCTTCAGGCAGCCTTTCTCCTTGCACCACATGCAGGGGCTCTGTGCTTCTTTTCACTAGACTGTCATTCATGCTTGTCACCACATCCCCCTTTTGACCTTTTTGTTATCTTGCCTTCTCCCTGTGTCTCCCTGTGTGCTCCTCTGCACCTCCCTGCCTCAATGCACTGCCAGAAGCCCCTGCCCAGCTCCGCCCTTGTCCCTCTGTCTCTTCCTCAGCACTTCCACCCCAGAGCCTTGTTAGCTCTTGCTCCAGCTCTGGACAGCTGTTGGGCCCATCCAGAGCTCCTCCCCCAACAGCATGGCAGCAAACTGTCCTCAAGGCTCTGCTGCTGTGCCAGGGGGCAGGGAAGGATGGATTCTCATCCAGCCCCAGCTCCTGCTCACCGCTCAACCTCCCTGTGCATCACCCGTAGCCAGCAAAGGGAGACCAATTGACTGGGACATATTAGACCACAGACACCTACTTCCCAAGGGACATCTTTTTTCCACACAGCCCAGATTTTCTCACAGACAAAGGGTCTCTCTCACATCACCATGAGCAGGGAGCTGTGTGCTGCAGTGGGAAGCAGAAGTGGGGGATCACAGGGCACAATTCATTCTTCTGAGTGCGGGAGCAGTGCAAGAGGCAGGAACATGCCTCAGTTTTTCAAAGTGCCCAAGGAGAAACTCAAAGCATTCTGAAAAATCACATCTATAACTATGTGTCTTTCCCTTATTCAAGTCTCTGTATCATCTTCTCCCTATAAACACATCTTCCTATGTGTTGTCACAGCTGAAATGATAGTATTTGCCCTACAAATGCCACAGAGAAAAACTACAAATACTCTTTATGCTTAGAGCACATATTTCTTCTGGTAGAATTTAGGTATTTTTCTGCAATTAGATTTCAAAGGGTTAACTTACCATGATATGTAAAAAAAAAAAAATAAAATGAAAGCTTACAGCTCCTGAGATAGTATCAGCCCATTAAACATAGGTAAGAATACGAGAGGGAATGAGAAGGGAACAGATATTATATATGTAAGGAAAATTAAAACTCAGGATGTTGGGTGTGGGGGGAATGTGCTTTGAAGTACAAAAGTTCCATTGTTAATGTGGGACAAAACCTCCCCAGTATGGGACAGAGATAAAAAGGAGGGAATTTCTAACAGATCAAGGTCAACCAAGATATATGAATAACATAAATGCTATTAATCTCGTACAGCATGAATCAGAGAATTGCAGCAGGGCATAGCTGTGTGCTGGAGTTCATGGCATGAGTGTTTTATGCCACTTTGTATTAGATAATGAGCGTATTCATTACAGACTCCTACACATCATCCAAACTGGCAGAGAAGCAGCTTTAAGGAGCTTGAGAGAACAAATCAAAGAGCTTGATCTAAAGCTTGGAAAGGTAAAGGGGATGTTCAAATACTGCCCCAAGTTTAGATATTTGCAGGCATTCATACAATCTGACTCTGCAGGAAATAGCGTGAGAAAGAAGCTCTTGCTTGGACAGCTTTCTGCTCATTATTTATTATGCTGCCTCTGTCATAACAGCTGATTTTACCAATTAAAGAAAAAAAACAGAGTAATACCAGAAACCACTACATCAGGAAAAGTCTTCCTTGCCTTTTTAAAATTTTTTTTTCCTATTATTTCTCATAGCTGCAAATTCAGAGACACAAAGAGAATCCATTTTCATCTTGGAGGGCTTAATCTAAACATCGTTGGGAAACAAGGAAACAAGGGACTGGAGTCAAAAAAGTACATAACCAGATGTAATTCTGATTTCACATGTTGCATTTCCACACATTTTAGTCCCCTGGAATTCCAGAGACACGTGTGTTCCACAGGAGAAGCTTAAAGAATAATTTATCTTGGGAACGAAGGAAATGAAAATGTATACACGTGTGTATATAATTTTGACAACAATCTGCAACCAGATTGTCTGCAATGATTTGCACATCCATTTATTCATTCCAAATAAACATTTTAACTCAATAGCATGGGTCTATGTAGCATGTTTTTCCTGATTGTTATGCTTTCAGATTTTTGAAATAAAGCTGAAATACAGTTGGGACCAAATTAAAATTCCAAAACCGACTAATTCTTTCTCCCTGAGGTTAGCTGGGTTTTCTCAGCATGAACCTAGACTTGCATTCAATTCTACATTTTGGTGCCATGTAATCAATGGAAAAGGGCAAGCCCCATAATGGGGCCAGCTCTCCACAATGAGCACATCCAAAGTTAAAAAAAGAGGTTTTCAAAGAGGGGCTGGTTGTTTGTATGCAGTAGCATCTAGAGGCTGCACTGCATTTGGAGCTCTTCTGCAGCACTCTATATATGCATATATGCATATATGTGTATATATATATACATACACATATGTATACATACATACATACATGCTCTGTGTGTATACATATGCACTACCCATGCATATATATGTGCACTGTACACATATATTCATACAATACAAATACAAAGTGCTTCTCTACCTGATCTTTAGGAGACACATTGTTTGAGCTTAGTGAAGGGAAGCTAGAGTAGGGAATGGGGGGAAGAGAAAGAGAAGAAAGGGCTGGAATGGTTCAAGGTAAACCCCCCCACCCCCCAAGGAAACCTCTGAAGAGTGCTCAAAGGCAATGCCAGTACTATGATCCAGCTAATTTACAAAATGGGCTTAAGCAGGACAAGAAGAATAATGGAAGATCAAAGGATAAGCAACAGATGGGTTTCAAAACTGTCAGCAGAATTATCATTTTGTGTAGGGAAAATCAGGTGAAGGCAAGATTCAGTCAAGATTTAGACCACCAAACACTCCTTGTGGCTACCTGTATCCAAGTAGCCAAAGGATCCTGAAAGCCTGTACTAGAGAGCGGCGCCAAAGCCTGAGGATCCTCCCCAGAGTCTCTCTGGTGAGCCTGGGAGCTTCCAGAATCCCTTGCCTTGAGCACAGTCCTCTTCATGAAGAGGCACCCATCTTCCACATGGGCTGTGCAAGCTGCTGCATCACATCCTGCAGACCTTACCTCTACTACTGAAAATACCACACCTGGGATATTAAAATGCTCTGCATCTTGAAAGAGGTGTTTGCTGCATCCAGGGTCCCCTCTGAGCATACCTCTGGTGCCCTTTGTGCACAATTTTAGTTCAACTGGTCAGAGCATGGTGCTAATAATGCCACGGTTGTGGGTTCAGTCCCTGTATGGGCCATTCACTGAAGAGTTGGTCTCAATGATCCTTGTGGGTCACTTCCAACACAGAATATTCTGAGATATTGTGAATGTCTCTGGAGAAAGTGATTCCGGTTTTACCTACAAAACTTACATGAAGGGCCCACGGTGAAAAGAAGTACCTTGCCACTGGAAGTACCTTGACGTTCTCCCTGGGCACCTCACCTGGCAGGACAGGCTGTCAAGAGTGATTTGGGGGAGGATTTGGGGACAGAAAAAACTCTATTCTTCAGGTTCATTTTCAGGGCATTAAGCTGAGAAGAGGGAATTAGACATATCAGACCAGCTTCCACAGTTTTCGAGTCACTGCTTGTCTTAGATAAGACCCATCCCCAGTCTCCTTCCGTTTCCTAAAAATTCCTAGCTATACCAAACAGGTAACCTCAGGGAACTGTTGCTCATACAGAGCTGGGCTGGTCTAGTAAGGGGAAATTAAGGCAGCCTCTATTTCTGTAGAGGTAAGAAACACCATGAGTGAAGGCACAAGAAATGGCACATTCCCATGAAAAATTGAAGTGTGTCACAGCATCTTCTTTCCAGACGTGGAGAACAAAAATATGAATGCCTCACTTCTGACAGCAGTCCCACAAAGCTGGGAAGGTAGCAGGGGACAGCTGAACGTTCACTCCTGCCCCACCAGACATTGAGCCAGGGCACAAGAACAAACAAACAAAAAAAAAGGTAATATTCATAGTTGCATAGTTACAGAGTTGTGAATGTAACATTTGGGGGTTTTCAGTGTAATTACTACATTCCATTTATTTAGATTTGTTAGACCAAAAAACACCTCTCTCAGAGGCTTTTACCTCATAATTAAAAATAGCGGTGAAGCAGTTAACATAGTTTTATGCATCACCGTGTTGGCATGGGGTTTTTCTCTTTTATTGGCACCATTTTATCCCCGGAGACAATAGGAGATTGTTCTTGCTGTGTGTAAAAAGATCTTGTTCTGGCAAGTAGGGTTTTCCCAGTCAACAAGTTTGGAATCCTTGGTAAGGGAGAAATAGGCCGTGTTGGGACTGGCCTGCTAAACACCTCCTCACCGCAGCAATCACTGTGCCATTCACTGCTCACAGGGCTGCTGTAGCTCGGAGCCCCTGCCTGCAGCCCAACGAGGAGAAGGATGGAGCACCAAAACCACAAGCCTCTGCTGTACTGCTATTACAAAGATGGGACAAAAGTCTAGATTGATCTTCTCTAGGCATAAACTACAGCGTAACTGCTAGAAATTGTGTGGCAAGAAGAAAATACATGTGCTTAGAAGCCTTTTTCTTTGCTAAAGCCCACAAAATCTGTGTGAAAATAAAGGTTCTGATTCCCTGATTTGGATGCTTTTGTGTACCCCTAAAAGACATACAGGATTTTCTTTTTCACTCATCTCTTCCTGGTTGTATAAATACTGCAATACACAATTACAGCAGCCAGAGGCATTAGGGATAAGAAGGTATTTACATCAGAGATGTACATATGAGATTATGTGAGAATGGTAAAGTTTTATCTCCATCTTTAAATAAATATTATGCTTCATCCACACCCAAAGTCTTGAAAGAAAGCTGTTTTAGTGTAAACAATTAACTTCCTGGCCAATCATTCACTTTTTTTGATGACTTGCTGCTGAGAAATTCAGGTTCTGTACTGTAGACTACACCTTACAAATTTTGATCAGTCAGATAATCCACCCCAAAATCACTCAGACACTGCAGTTTATTTGCAGTCATACCACAACATTTGGCAGGCCTGGTGTTTCAGTTGTTCTTATTTGCAGAGGCTATAAAGTGATTTAGTTGCTACCAGGTTTGACAGCAATTAGGAACACAGGCATGAGCGATGGCAGCCTCTGCTGTATATTTCATGAGCGCCCATAGCTCAACCCTTCTGCAAAACATGCCTCAGATCTCAGATTACACTGGAAAATAAAGTCTCTAGTAGTTAGAGCTGCAGTCAGCTTTCAAAATGTTTACTGAGCATAAGGCAGTGCAAAAGTGATTCCAAACCCAACCAAAGCCCCGGGCTCTGTGATGATAGGAACCGCCCAGGAGGTCAGAGCTGAACTGAGATCCTGCAGCCATGACTATTTTCCAGATGAACTGAAATTCATCATCTCGTGGCAGACAGAAAATGAAAAGTTATCTCCTTGCCCTGCAGGGATCAACCTGCAGCTGCACTTCCCTCACTGTCTTTTCTCTGCAAGGCCCAGCAAGCTATAGATATGTCAATAAATTCCTTGGCTTTTTTTTTCATTTTACTTAAGTCTTGAAAACAAACCACTTAAAGAAATTAAAAGAAATTTTTCCAAAGCAAAATGGGACTTGAAGAGCAGTGTCCTTAATGACATTGGAAAAAACCAAACTGTTTTGGGGCACATGAAATGCTCAAGTGGCTGTGCTTCAGCATTATCTGCAAAATTAAGGCAGTAGTGCTTTTATTCAATAGCTAGCATGCTGGATTTAAGAGATACTGGTTCAGTATGTGGAATCCTCAGCAGTCATCTCATGGGAGAGGATCTTGCCTGCCCTGACAAAGCAGCCCTGTTCTGCCAAGCTCTGCTCTTGGAGCAGTTCCACTCCTTTGTATAAAGTAATTACTTAAATATACATTGAACAAAGAGAGAGGGAAATTACTTTAAGGCCTATCAGTCAGGACACTCTGCTGGGAGGTAAAGCAAACCAGTAAATAATTCATTAATGATGTTGCTATTTCAGAGACCTAATAAATTTTTATTGGGTAAGAATAAAGTCATCATCAAGACTAGGAAAATAGCCCCCAGATACCTTGTCACTTGGGGGTGCTGTTTTGGCATGGCATAACTGTCATGTTTCAAATGGACAGGGATTTAAAAAATCCCCTGCAGGTAAAATGGGAATTGCAGCTTCCCCTGGCAGGCGTTTTAGTGACACAATTTTTGGGCAAAATAGGAAGTGGAATTTGTTTCAGAGCCTTGAAATGGCTCACATCTTAAAAGAAGAGAATTGCTACTAAGGTTTTTAAGGAGCTTAGGTCAGACCACATCTTTAATAAATTAAATAAACTGCAGAGTTCCTGAACTCTGTTTTAAACTGTTTTAACTGTTTTAAACGCATCCTCCCTGCTTTGTTTGCAGGCTCTGGACTCTGGGCAGGGTACCTCTGGGTCCCACCAATGTCTGTTACAGCTCCTTTGCTCACTGGCACTGCAGCCCAGGAAGAGGTGGAGACAGACAGATGGTCTGAGAGCAACTTAGACACCACAAAAATTAATAATAAGCTCCTACATTTCCTGAAATATAAGAAAGGAAGAAGACCAAGATGCTCAACAGTGCCACATCACACTCCCCAAGTCTTGCTGAAGCAGAAACTGGCAGCTTAATTAATCAAGTGTCATCAGGAGTAATGACCATGTCTGTCACAGAACTTTATGCCCACAGTATTTTCAGCTTCAAACCACAGCAAAGGAAAGGATGGCAAGCTCCAAATGTAAGCTAATGAGACACAGTGCACATTGCTGGATTTAGACACACCTACTGCACAAAGTGGTGACATGGAGCCCTGAGGAGAGCTCCTAGTCCCACCTCTTTCCTGGCCATGGAGAAGTCTCCCTCTGACTTCCAGAGCCTGAAAACCTTGCCATCTGTTCTCACTTGAGAAAAATTCCCATTTTATCTTTTCCATTTGTATTAAATAATTTTTAAACAGGAGAGGCTTAATATGCAGGCTGTGCAATAGTGTATGATATAGTTAATTTCTCTCACCATCTAATTTTAACAACATATGGAGACTGGCCTGAGCTGCCAAGGACATAAATCTATCCTTGCCTCCTGGTTTGTTCACTGAATCTCAATTTTTTATTACTGCACATTCCTCCACAGGACTTCACCAAAACACCTGGTAGGGACCTTCCAGAGGAAAGAATTTCACTCTTCTCAAAGAAAAGACTCCTCTTCACCCACCCCCAGAAACAGGCCATCTCCCACCAGTCTCCTATCCCCCAAATCTGGATTCCTGTTTCCATTGATAAAGCACATTCCATTACCAAAACTGATTCATGTTTACTGTGTTATATAAACGTCTACAATGTTTCTTTAATGTTGTTTGACTTGTGGGTGACTTGGGAGCTCCTGATGGCATGGAGCATTAGTATCAGCTGGAGGAAAACCAGTGGCAGGCAGGTATTGTGCCAGCTTCCTCACCATTTTGCCAGCTGACCTCACTCCTGACACACCAGTTGGCTGCTGTTCCCTTCCCATGCCAAACTATGCAGTGGTTTTGAGATGCATACAAACAAACTATCCAACATGCTGAATAAACCAGTGTTTGAATTCAAGTTCCAGGATGGAGATATTTACACAAACCTTGAACTCTGTTGCAACCAAATTTGGGCTTTTCAAGGACACTGGATATCACTCTTGTAGCTTTTATTACTTAGTGTAGAGAAATAGCAGATGAAATACTGGGGATGCAAACTGTAATGACAATTTTCTACAGAGCTGCAAATGGGCTTACAGAGCAGCTTGCTGGAAAACCATGGAAAGGAGAGTAATGCTGCAGACTTGAAATGGGCTTTTTTCTTTCACTTTCCAAGTACAACTTCAAGACAAACATGGATGGTTTTGTCCTTCTCCTTTCTCACAGCATTAAATGTTGCATTCTTAGGTACATAAACATGAAAGATGGACTCTGCTTGCAATCAATCTATGCATCTGGTCTCTCACAAAGCCTCTAGAACAGTAAAATGAAACCAAATCCAAGAGGTGAAACCCACATCTGTCTCAGGTGAAACCAGATGTTAATTGATGCCTGCTTATTCTCCTCTTTATGTATCCTGTCTCCTTACAACATATGCAATGTACATATTTCATCTTTACTGTAGCAGTATGAATACCTTTCAAATCTGTCAGAGATGAAGGACTAAGCTGTCATCAGTACAGACTACGAACTCCTTTCTGTTAAAGCAAAAATTAAGTATTTAAAGTTAACTGGTGACATTTTCTTTAAAAAGTCTTTGTTAAATATCTGTGGAACAAATCTGTCCAGAGTTGCCTGTGGAAGTTAACTCAGCACTATTTTCATAAAAAATACCTTTAACCTTGAGCAATAATTCTTTTTTTTTCAGTATTTACTGGAATAGCATATGATGAACTGGATTATTCATTATAAATCCTGTCCTATTGTCTTGCATAGTACGAACTCATCTGGATTTCAAAGAATGTGCAAAGATACATCTGCACGTTATGCCCAATCCAGAGAGAGGCTGGGATCTCTCCTTGCAAAGCATGACACACCAGATCCCAACCCACAGCTTTTTTGGTTGTGGACACACCTCACCTTTCACAAGCAGTGAAAGAAAGGAGGCTGTACGGCGCAAACGCGATTTTATCGCTATGTCAACAACAGTGCGGGCCCCAGCCTTCACCAAGAGATGTTTGCATTGGACCTGACAAGGTCCTCATCAGCCGGGGCAGACAGCACCCACCACCAGTTTCACCACAAGGCCCCTGTTTGTTTTGGTGTCGATACAGCAAGGTGCAGAAATGCCTTGTCCAGCTGCTGTATTTCTCAGGTGGAGAGTTCAGGTCAAGCTCTCACTGCCTCAGGTCCCATGGACAGGGGATAGGGAGGAGGGGGTGCAGAGCACAGAGCACAAGGAACTGCCTCCCATCCACACTGTTTGCCAATGTGGAAAGGAGTCTCACAAATAGGTCACTCATTAAAACTTTATATAGCTGAATTCAGGAAGCCTCTTCTCACTAGAACAATGGCAAAAGGAAAAAACCCAACAAAACAGGTTTTTATAGAGCCTTCTGGGTGGGCACTACCACCAGGGATGAAGACAAAGCCCAGGTGAAGTGTTACCTCCCAGATACTCACCCAGCCCCTCAGAGAGCAACTGATTATCCTTTATGCTTGTGCCAACAGCTCTGCCATCCTTTCCGTACCTCATTACAGAAAACCAAACAAAGAAAAATACAACTAAAATATTAAACAAGTCATGTTTTCTGTTTGTTCCTTAACCAAAAACACTGATTGAGGTTTAAAAAAATCTAAGAAAAACCTCAGTCCCACAAAGAAAAGCATCTCTTCTAAACTCCCCCACCCTTCAAGAGCAAGGGGACCACTTACAAATGCAAAGTGAAGATTATGTGCTAATGTTGGTGGGATTTGAGGCCTTACAGCTTGTGAAACTACCCAAAGGGTGGTCTCCCTGCCTGTGTATTCAGTAACACACCTTTCTTTCATGATTGTTTGGACTCCAGGATATTTTCAGAGCTCTCTGAAACTTCCTTCCTTTCTGTGGAAACTGCCCTGCCAGAAGATGGGACATGGAGTGGAGGTGGCAGCGGGCAGGCACTCCTATGTCACACAGAATGAAAATTAAATATTAACACACTCCTTCTGCTACCTGCCTGGAAGTCATCCAGTCTCAACATTTAAACTTATAAAGTGGTGGTGAGGGTAAATTTGAGCTTACAAGTGGTGTTAGACTCTCCAATTCTCCATTTTGGATCACTTCTCATGTCATGTGACAGATTAAAACATTCAGGCTTAACCTTTCCAATCACAAGAAAATGTTGCTTGATTAGGAGCAACTGACTCAGTTTTCCAGAGCTGACAGAAGGAGTCTCCACTACTTCTTCAACTAATTAATTAACTAACTAATTCTTAAACAATTAGGAGGTTTTGCTCAGGCTTTACCTGATTGAGCTTGCAGCAAAGTAAATTTGTGGTGCCATGAAAATAGGTTTTAAGGTTATGCCTGCATTGCTCAATGAAGGAGTCATGGATTGCAAGCAAGCACCGGAGCCCCAGCCTTCTGCACACAGGAGTTGTTAGGTCATTCTCTGGTGCAATTTTGGACTGCTCTCAGTAAGTTCTCTCCCCATTGACTGGTCTTGGATGCAGTTCAGGCATGACATTATTATAGAGGAGGCTCCCAACAGGTAGTATGACTAAGAATGCACCAGGCTGGACTCTCTTTCCTCTTCTACTGTCTCAGTCCTCCAAACACTATCTCAGAGTTCCTAGGACAATTGAGCATTATAGATATATGCAGCATGGATGCATTCAGTCTGCTGCAGGTCTGCTCTATCTGCACAAATGCAAGCTCTTCTGCACCACTGGCCTGGGTGTCAAGGATCCATTTCTGCAGCTACACTGCACTGAAAGTCCAGGCTGCCTCTGAAAATCAGTTTAATCCATGTCAGTGCCAGTCCCTAACTTTTCTCATCTGGAAAGTGTTGTCTAGTGGCTGAGCAGCACTCCTGCAGCAGGATTGCTCTTATTTGTGCTAAGTGTCTAAGTAAAACTCAAAACTGGGGGAGCTCTTGCTGTTACAGAGGAAGGATTCAAGAATCAAATGGAGATGTAGGCCTCGGAGTGCTTGGGTGACTCCTCAAAATCTCAAATTTACTCAAGTAGCAAATAATCCCAAAATAACATCCAGAAAGTTTGTTCATATACTAAGTAAATGAGCTGGGAACGTGAAAATTTTTGACCAGCAGCTTGCTGTGTGGCACTCTTAACGCACCTTGCCAGCTCTATCATGGAAACATACAGCCCCCACAAGCCATACCAAAAAGTAGCCTGGCCATGGATACTGGTTTCTTTGGTCTTTGTAAAGAACTCAGCCACTTCAATCACAAAAATATTACCAAAATACCGAGGGGAGGAGTCCCACAGCTCAATGGTATGTTTTGTGAAAAAACTTTGACATCTGTATACTTGCTTCATTATGTTCTGACAATTCTTGGATCAGAAGGGAGCAAACAGCTGATCCTTATTTGCTTATGAAACAAAGTCTGTAGGAAAACAGGATTTCACAAAGCCCAAACCATTCCATTTGAAACACCACAGAGTGAAATCTATTGCCAAATACAAGGCTGGATCCAGGAGAAACCCAGGGGACTGGCAACTCTGGAAGTTGTGGTATCCTCAGCCACAGAACAGATGTTCCCGAAGGGCAGGAACACTGGAAACCGTGGAAAATTGCGCAACTGAATTTCACAGAAAGAAAAGCGATTTTCCTATAATTGAGGAACTCTTCAGCAAGTCCCAGTGACACCAAAAGCTATTGTTTTCTTAGGCCTATTTTTTGAAAGGTACATTTTTTGAAAGGTACTGAAAGGTGCAGTTTACAGTCCCAATATTTTAAATGCTGATTCCATTGACTCCAGTTTGGACATACGGCTTTGGGTAGAAAAAAGCATAATTTGAAATTGCAGTTCTTGATCCTGCGAGAGAATAATCCTTGGTAAGTAGCTTAGACTAGATGGCAAATGAAATTAGATTACATGAATCCTGTGGCAAGTGATCCAGGCACTTAAACCTACAGTTAGTTGGAAACAGGAATCATGAGAGAATACCCAGATGCCATGTATTGAGGAAAAGGCATCAAGAGGGAGATAATTTCAGGAACAATTAAGAGTATTCACAGCATCCAGTGCCCTGAGTGTTACAATGCTTAAACAAGCTGGCAGGAAATAGTAGGAGACCCACAATCCTTCTTTTAGTGTTGAAAATGTGAGCAATTCATTAGAGTTTGGACATTCTTTCCCTACAAATGCCTTCTGCCCTTTGTCACTTGACAGCAGAGCAGTTTTCAGGGCTGCTCAGTAACCCAGAGACCTGGGTTATATTTCTCCTCATGGCAGGGTTCCCCAGTCAAGAGAAAGCTTGGAGCTCTGGGGTGCTTTGGAAGGAGGAAGGCACTGAGCACATCCCTCATCAATACCTGGTCAGTGATGAAAACACATGGGGATAATCAAACACTGGGACAAGTCACCCATGGTGTGTGGAAAATTGTTGTGCTCTGGGACTTTTAAGATCCATCTGACAAAGTCTTAAGCAATGTAGCCTGAATGCAGCACCAGCCCTGCTTTGAACAGGAGCTCACACCAGACTACCTCCTGCAGTCCCCTCTCACCTGAATGACTGATAGTGCAGTGAGCATGGAAACTACTGGTCCAAAGGAAAGCAGGGAAGAAGCTACCCAACCCTGTAAATTAGCTATAGTACTCAGATAGGAGTTGGGATTCTTGGGAAAGGTGACTTTTATTTATTCTAAATGTAGAAATAATCCTGAAAACAGAAATTCAGGACAACCCATTGTACAACCAAACAATACATCTAAATCTGGCTTCATAAAGGAACTTAAATGTAATATACATCAGTCTGATACTTATTTCTCACTACCATTAAAAAAAACCTGGTTAATATGGATAGTCAAGATGTGCTGAAGAGAGATGCTCATGCCCAGCTTGGCCCCAAAGGCAAGCGTTTCAGCCTCACCAAATCTGTTCTACTTGCATTACATCCAGCCATATCAAACCCAAGCTGGCTCCACATGTAAATTTCTGCACCATAATTCCCAGTAGTCCTGATGATACTAGTCACAGTCTAGGAAATTAAAGATAGCTCTGGATGCAGCTAGATCAGTTGCAAAGGTCTTATTAGCTCAGGATCAGGGACATTGAGTGGCTGTGCTAACTTTTCCAAACTCAAACCTAAATCCAAGCTTTTAGCATGGTTGCTGTGACTATACAGATCCAAGCACAGACTTGAGTGCCAAACAAGACCAGGGCAGGAGTCAGTCCATGGGATATACCATGAAGATAAGCTGCCTCTGGATAGCTGAGAGTTAATAGTATGGTATCTATCATTTGAAGTGCAAAACAACTCTGTACTAATCAGGAGTACAAATAATACTGGACTGAATTCTATGCATTTCACAAGCCCCAAATCTGGATTAAATCATACATGTGATTTGTAATGTGAGCTGTTTAATCATTCTTGTAACACAGATGGTCTATAATTAGAAGCTCTGAAAAAGATGGGAAGCGGGACTGAGCTAAACACTTACACAAGCATTAACACAGGCATCAAAAAAAGAACGAGAAAAAAACCCAAGGAAATAAGTATGCAAAAATCATCATTACAATTAACAGTTTAGGGCTGATATGCAGAAGTAAAAAACAGTCTGCTGAAACTTCTAAAGCAAAACAAAAGCAAACTTCATTAGACTTTTTATTTTAAAACACAGACACCATCTTTTTTCTTGATAACTTAAATGTATACTGCCCACACATAAATTATAGTAGGTCACTTTATAAGCAGGGACCACAGACAGAGATCAAATTCTATATATAGTACTTATATAGTACTAAATACCATGGTACCACATGAGTAAGTCTTTAGAAAAGCCACAGGGAAATAACGAGAAACACCAAAAATGCTGTGATAGCATTTACGAAGTTAGTTGTGAGAAACCTTGAAAGGTTATCTAGTCCAACCACTCTGCAATAGGAAGGAACATCCTCCAACCTAGCCTTGAATGTTTCCATATATGACGCATTTCCCACCTCCCCAGGCAACCTTTCCAGTGGTTTACCATCCTCATAATGCAACATTTCTTCCTTAGTTCTAGTCTAAATCTAGTATCTTTCAATTTAAAACCATTACCCCTTGTCCTATCACAATAGACATTGCTAAAATAGTTATATCCCATCTTTTCTGAAGGCCCCCTTTAGGTACTTGAAGGCTACCATAAGGGTTCCCTGAAGCCTTCTTTTCTCCAGGCTGACAACCCCAGTTCTCTCAGCCTTTCCTCACAGGAAAGCTGTTACTTCCCTCTGATCATTTTGGTGTCTCTCCTCTGGACTCACTCTAACAGCTCCATGTCCTTGCTGTGCTGGGACCCCAGAGCTGGATGCAGCCCTGCAGGTGGGCTCTCACCAGAGCAGAGCAGAGGGGCAGAGTCCCCTCCCTGTCCCTGCTGCCCACGCTGCTGTGGATGCAGCCCAGGACAGGTTTGGCTCTCTGGGCTGGGAGTGCCCATGGCTGGGTCATGTCCAGCCTCTCACCCACCAGCAGCCCCAAGCCCTTCTCTGCATGGCTGCTCTCCATCTGTTCATCCCCACAGCTTGTGGGGACACCAAGGGTTGCCCTAACCCAGATACAGGACCTTTTACAGTTATTTCACTTTTTGAAAGCAAAAAGCAAATAAAGAATAAGCTATCTTGCCATACTATCAAGTTGTAATTTTTATATTACAGAGTTAACAAAGCACCAGGATCTTCTTGCCTTAAAGAGAATTGAGGAAGGCAAGAATCATGTTTATGTCTTGCATCAGACATACTTGTCAGATTTAATATCTACAACCTGTCTTAAGAATTGTACTGGTTTCATGACACCCCATTGAAGAGTCTGATCATGGAGGTAAAAAGAAAATCCCAACAACACTTTACCCCAGACGTTCCTTAGAACTAACAGCAAGTGCACAAAACTTCAAGTTAATTATTACCATAGAACAGATAGCTGACAGACTTATTTACTTACTTGGGGGAATGGAGAGAACAGCACACAATGGCTTTTGCTTTATTTCTTGGGTATACCTCCTTGATCAATTTGATTCTTAAATTCTTGATAATTCATTGCTCTTGAAACTTGCAGATTCACACCTCCAAGATACACACCTCCAAGAACAAAGTGACTCAGCCTCTGACAACTGTAACATTCACCATTTAGATGTGTTCAATCTCTATTCATATTAAACGTGAAAACCAAAGTTAGAAGTAAAATAACACTGCAACATAAATAATTTAACATGGTAGTCAAAATTTTTCACTCCCTGAAAAATGTATTATATTAGACACGATTAGTAAGAAGTGTTATTGTTCTGGTCTATGTTCCCCTACAGCTGTTGCTGTTAGTGAAAAGCTAACATTTCTAGTAAGCAGCAGTTTCTCTTTAAAAAGAGCAAGTTTTATGACTAAAATGCTAATTCCTAAGCAGCCTGTCACAAAATTCACTGACTCTTTGCACCAGGTAGTTGTAGAGAGGCCCTGTCAAGATCAGGAACAAGTGTTAATGAATGCATTGCATCCACCTCTGAGACTTTAAAGAGCATTCAGGGAGGGAACACACCTTTTTAACCCTAAACTTTTGTAGGTTGTAAGGGTAAGAAAGATGCCAGCATCATGAGACAAAATACAAAGTTGAAAATACTGATTTCTTCATTAATGTAAATTTCAGTGTTGAAAGAGTTGAGTCCATGGCATATTTTAAAGAAAAAAGATAAGGATCTCTGGATGGTGGAAAAGAATAACATACACTGGAGAAACAATAGTTTGGACTCAGCTGTTTCTGGGTAGCTGTGCACATGTTAATAATGTTTTAGCATGATTAGTAATTTTTTTTTTTGCCTTAGTGAGAGAGATTTACTTCCATATCAGAGGTTATTCATCTTCTCTTCAAAAGTCCAGGAAGCTATCTATAGTCATTTCATGAGACGAATGTTTTTTGCTCAAGTGAACAATGTAAGCAACCACACAGGAAGGACTAATGCAGAGTATTTTGGGAAAACATTCTCAAAAGTGGAAGACAGATTAAAAGCTTTCTGATGTTATGATAACACACAAATAAAGCCACCTTTCCTCACCTGTTGTCATCATTAAGGGAGGGAAGCAGATACAGAAAGAACAGGGTGTTGAAATCATGTTGAAAGGTGTTGCAGGATGAGGACTGTGTCCATACCTTAGGTGAGACAGCCAAGGAAGCTTGGAGGCAATCTCTTCTCTGTAAGGGGACTGAAAGGGTGAGTGATGGATCATTTCTGAAATGTGTTAATAGAGTCCCACAGGCTACTTGAATCACATTCAAGATAGCAATCTTCCTGCAGTGTCTACAGCAATAGAAGTATATGACAAAACTAGAAAAATTTCAGTGCCATCTGCTTAAACAATCCAGAACTTTCTCTCCTCACCTCCCCAATTCAGCTGTTTTAGTCCCAAGCTTCAAAGCCTTATCTTCATTCATGCAAAATCTGTTTACAGTCAACTTCACTGCAATACTGGAGATTCTCCCCCACACCCCTAAGACACACAGCAAATCTGGCCAGGTGTCTCCAAATCACAGAGCCAGCTGCGCCAAACCAAGCTCGCAGGAAATAGCAAGGAAAATATGCAGCAATTGACACATCTGGAACAGATTGCAGAGTCTTTGAAAATACTGTCCCAGTTCCCTTCCTCCTGCTGATGAGATTTCAGGCTTCCAAACTGATGCATCACCTATAGAGAATTAGATAATGTATGCATTTCTAACCTTGCATATTCCTCCTGACCAAATGAAAATTTTTCCAAGGTAGTACACAAAGTATGTGTATGAAGCTTCCTATAAAATGCATGGACCAAAGAGAAGTAATTCTACCAGAACTTGCTACTTAATACAGGAAAATTGATATAGTTGAAAAATAGTGCTAGTTGAGTTTGGTAAGCATAGAAAATGAAGCAATATTGCCCCTGCTTTGCATGGTTGCATTAACTCCTTATAAGAAGTGTCCTCACAGTTTGTTGCCATAAAACATGAGATGAAAAGGAGCAGGGACAATTGTTTAGTACCTGTTTTGCCAAGTAATTTGCCTGTAATTCCATGTTGACACAAATACAGCAGTGTGCATTCTTCAACGTGGAGTACAAAAAAACCCCAAAAAGCATTAAGTCTTAATTAGCAAAACAAAGCAATGCTTTATTATTCGCTTCTTTTTCATCTGGACAATGAATGCAAAAGAACACAGAAACAAATAGAAGTTTAGAAGGAAATCCCAATAGGATATTGAACATAATACTTAACTTTCTTCTTTCCATAAAAAGCTGAGAAGTAGAGGTGCCCCTAAAGTTTTAGTCACTATCAGTTGTCTCTGAAGGATTAGGAAAATGAAAATGTTTACATATGTATATTTTAAACATGAATTATAGATACAAAACTCAATACAGCACTAGCTTAACACAACATAAACCTCACTGTTTTTAATGTTAGTAATAAAAAAGCAGAATTCTAATTAAAAAGAAAAATGGAGGAAACTATTTGACTTTTTTCCTCAAAGGTGCAACCAACAGCCAATGTATTTTTGCAACTGAGATTCCAGTTGTACAAAGGACTGAGAGATGTCTTCTCCTATTTAAAGAAGAAGCATAAATTTCACAAACTTTAAAAGAAACTACACATGCATGAACTGTAGACAGTACCCCTTAAAGAGATGATATTTATAAGAACATAATGGTATATCTTAAATGAATAAAGGGAGAGGTAAAACACATTTTCTACTTTCAGAGCTTTCAAAGATTTTTTTTCCCTTCATAGATTACTTCCCAAATCACCTTGCATTTAAACTTGTTTGTTCTTATGAAATGGCAATGTATTTATTCTAAGCAAGCATTATAAAGTAGTTGTATGATTTTTCTTGAGAAGCACTCAATGTGGATGTTGTATTTATAGTGACCTCAAGAATGCAAACCTCCAAAATTACATCTACTATTAACTAAACCTTTAATAGCCAATTAACAAAAAATATGTATATAGCTCTAAGATTAAACAAAATTTAGAGAATATGCTGTTACAAAATATATTCTGACATATTTCCTAAGAAGCAATTAAAACAGTCATATATGCAGAGTTATTTACAGGGGACTTAAAGTGTATCAGTTTTAGCACAAACCAGTATATTGGGTTGAATTCAATAAAATATTGGCGAATATAAGTTTGTGACAAGGAATTTTGGGGTTTAGTAAACTTAAAAATGTTCTATACAATCATTAGATGAATCTAAATTATATAAAAAACCTGTCTGAACTGGTTAATCTGAATCATTTAATGCATTTCATTGTACTCAGAAGTTCAGATCACCAAGTCAGTGGTACATACAAGCTGTGAAACAAGCTACCACTCAAATCTTTCAGATACAACAAGCACAGGTTAACTGAGTCTGACTGTACCTAATCTATACTTACAGATAGTTTGTTCTTATTTCAATACTATCTTTTAAACAAGCACATATAAAAATGTGCTAAAACAAAAGGCAGCAATTATAAATATTTACTAGAATGACCAGAACTGGTACTTGATCATAAGCCATCCTGTCATTCATTTTTGAAGCCATATTTTCATTAATTTGTCTTCTGGTTTTAGTAGTCTTCTATCTTATTAACTTGGAGAGTCAGAGATCATCTGGAAGTTTCACACCAGCATAGGAAAGGAATGTCTGTTCGATGCAGTCTGGAGATAAAGAAAAATTGTACTTCAGTTCATTGCCATGACTCACCAGAAGCAGTGTTGCTAAGTGACCAGCAAACCTGAACTGCAAGCAAAACAGCAGCCTCCCCACCCCCATGACAGGATGGGAGAAAATCCACAAAAACTTGCTATGATTTCAAAAGAACACCTGAGAATATTTCCAGCTGTAGGGGTGTTATTTGTTTTTTATTAAAACTAATAATTAGTGTAGAGTAGTCACTTTAGAGGAGCTTACTTGTCCATGCAAGAACAAAGACATTTTAAATGTGACAGGAAATAATTTGAACTTCTTGTTTCAGTACTTAAGATGCTTCAAAAACATAATATTTATGTGTTCATCTCTCTAAACACCCCACAGACCTTATGAGCCGACAACCCACACATCTCAGTGGTGCTTACAGGTAAAGAAAAAATTCAAAGCCACTGAACTCTGATGGGACAGCTCATTAACTTCAGTAAGTGTCCTGGGTTAAACAATGTTTTGTCCCAACACAGAATTTTAACTTTAACAGCAAGGAATTCCAGACTGCATTATCCTACACTTTCACTATTCTCTTCAAACTACAGTTCTCAAATACCATTTAGTCCTAACAACTCTTTTTAAAATAGTAATTTTAAACTTTATTGTACTGAAAGCTAAGAGATATTTTCAGTCACATCTACAAATTTCAGTATTCTGAAGAGGTTACCACAACACTAAGAAAAGAAGCCATATCTAACTGTTGCAAAAAGGCAATGCTGGCATGCAGTTGCCAATTTATATTGGTTGCTAAAAGGCAATATACACTTCAGTTAATTAACTTAATGCATAATTTTGAGGAAAAAATGCACACTTAAAAGAAATATGTCACAGTTACATTAACAGATTTTTTTTTTCATAATCAAGCATACATTGTATTAGCACACATTCATCATTATTGTATATATTGTACAGCACACATTCATCATTAGCTGTTTTTAAATCTTTATTCTTATATAAACATATTTTTGTATTCTTGTCTTATATAAAAAAGAACCAGTTTGGGTTTTTTTCAGTCAAATACTGTCTCTGTATTCAGGCTTCAAAAATGTGTTGCAGGTTAATTCAAATTGATCCTGTGAACAATGCTGGAGAAAATTTACAAAATACTTTTTTTTTTTTTTTTTTACAGCAAACATAGCTTCTCAGGTATGTCAAAATACAGTCTTTAAGCATTTTAGTGAAGTGCAGAGCAATGAAAATGCTGCAATACTTATTTCTAGGCTTAAATTTATCTTGTCATGCAATTTAAATAAAAAAAGTTGAATGCAAATAAAGACCCCTAGTTTAAGTTACATAGTGAAGTCCAATAAATCCACTTAACGGATAAATAGTATTAGAAAAAAAGAGTGGATATGTGCCAGACTGATTAGTCAGCTACCTGAAGGATACATAAAGCACATTGTTGCATACACAATAATCATACTTGTACATGACTGTCTTAATCCAGTCATGTAAAGAGAGACAGTACTCAACTATTGTTTGCATGTTCAGACCCATGTCAATCAGATTTAATATGCAGGCAGATTAGTGCTTCCTAACTTGCTGACAACAGGTTGACTACAAAAGCCAGTTTTTCCAGCACAAAGGACAGTATCCTGACAGCAGCAGATACTGTTTCTTAGGAAAAACAACATGTTCCTCCTAATTTTGGTTGCTGAACATTAGTTCCAGGGAAGACTGGAGGCAATGAGGATGCATTATTTGCTTTCAAGTAAGAAACTTCACACATTTCCGAGCCCATGAAGAATATATACACAATATTCATGACAGATTTTCAAAAACCATGCAACATCTACTTCGTGCCAGAAGTTGGATTATCTATTTTTAATATTTCTTTCTTCTTCATTTTCCTGGGAAAGATAACCTCATCACTAAAAATGGCTTACCTTCAGTACAAGAAAAAAAATCTTGTTCTGTGAGCAGCTGCCATGCTTTCAGACATATTTCTGACTTTAAGATAATTAACAAAGCCCCGAAAGAACAGAAGGAGTCCTGAAAGTGTAGAAAATGCACAAAATTAAGTATATTAACATAAATACACACTATCCCACATTATTCTTATTAACATAATTTTTAAAACCTAGCCTACAAAGTAAATTGAAGTCTTTATTTATCATTCACAAATTCAACAAGTAAGTCAGCTTTCATCCTGTGATACAAGTATTCAATTTTATGAAAGGTTTTTCACAAATTTTAGTGATTTTCAGTTCAAGTGTCATCTGCTAAAAAGATTGCTTGAAAATAATTACAAAGATGAAAAAAATCCTGAAACGTAAAAGAATCTGATTTGTAACTTCTTGCCAAGTAGAAGTCTCAAAATAAATTACTAATGTGTTAGAAGAATACCTGATCCACAAAATGTACCTTTAGCAATATGCACAGTAAATGTACTGAGAGTCAAAGAGGGGGGAAAAAAGAAAGTAAGGATTGCTCTAGCAAGAGGCCAATAATGAATTATAGTAGATTGTGACTTGGGATTTAACCATCTATAAAAAAACACCAGTCCAAGAGGAAGAAGAACAAGTGCCAAAGAAAATTACTCGACATATGTCAATATCACAGTTTTTGTCAACTCCAAATTTTAAAAATCTCTTAAATTATCTAAATTTCACTGCATTTGAAAGACTACTTCCTTGAAGATATATGCTTATGTGAATATACACACATACATTAAAACTCCAAAGGTTCAAATGAAAAACTAAACTGAGGTTTTACAAGTTCAGTAAAGGATTTAATTATTTTCTTTCCTACATGATGCACTTTTCCTTCCTGCTGTCCTGGATGAGTCCATGATTGTCTCCAATGATCAATTCCTCTCTAAATGATTTTTGTTTATGATTTTTTAAATTTTTCTTTTCCTTTTTTAAACCTTAGGACATGCATGCAAGCAAAAAAACAAAAAAAAAAAATTACAACAGAGAATGCTCTGCTAAGCAGTGGAACTTCACCTAAGCCAGACATATTTCTGTGACTAAGGTGAATCCTGCATAGAGAAGAAAGCAGTAAGATCTTGACTGCAAGTCTGCTACAAAACCTGCTACCCAAAAGCTGCCAGAGGTAGTCCCCCTTTCAACTGACAAGAAGCTGAAACAGCAAAATGAGGGCAGGCAGCTCTTTAGGTGCTTGATAGAATGTTTTCTGCATCTTACGTGTTGGAAAATCAGTCCAAGCTCAACCCATATTTTACATTTCTCTGTTAATGGAAGAAAGAAAAACCACTCCACTTTCCATTGTGTTCCTCAATAAGAAACACTAGCTAACATGTAAATTTAAAATTTAGAACTGTCTCTCCAATTTTTTCACTGATACATGACAGCTCTTGGGAAGTAGACCACTTTGCTGTTCTGTGATGCACAGGCAGATTTTTCCTGATGTTGACAGAAGGAAAGCAAGCAGAAACAGATCGATGAACACCAGAAGAGAGGAGATGGCAGTAGGTGGGCTGAAGGATGTCAAAGGGCTATGCAAAAAAAAAGACTTCAACTCATTCACTTCTGGAGAGCTGGAGAGATGCTGAACATACTACTTTGTGTGCTCTAACAAAAGGTTATCTAAAACAACAAAACACAGATCTGGTTGGTTGTGTTCCCATGACATGATAATACTCCTCCATGTCCTGCTAAGTAGCTTTTTTAGGTAGACTCCTTCTATGGTGTTCTAGCAATACCATAAAGCTACTTCATTAGTTTAATAATATTGTTGGCATACTTCATGCAAAACATACATAAGTCAAGGGAATGCTGACTGCCAGATGCACACTGTATGCTTCAGAGTGCTTTTCATTCCAAGGCATATTATAAACTTGTGATTTAAAGAAAAAAAGATTAAAAATCCTCAAACACTTCAGACCAAAAATAAGGCTTTCCCAAATTAAAGTGAGCTAGTTCCTGAGTATGTGCAAAAGACTCGTAAAAAGAAAAATGACAGCTTTTTCCATAGACATGCAGGGGCCGGGGCAGCGCTAGGGGAAGAAGGCTATTTTCATCCTAATGAAAAGAGGTGTCAAACCTCAATTTCAGGCATCACAGGGCTTGGTTTTAATTAAAGACTTATCTGGAGATGTTTGTGCCTGCAAAGAGTAATTTCACTTCAATGTCTTCTTGTGCAAAGAGTCATTTCACCTATTCAATACAATAATCTCAAACAATACGAAAACATTGAAGGGATCGATGCTGTGAGCTATTAAACTTTTGCAGGTTTATGTATCTCAAGTGCACAATAGCAGAGCAAGGTGGGCATTAGAAAGTCTGATGAACGCTCCCAAACACTACTAAAAGGTAGATAGAGAAATTTTTAGGTAATGTTGTTAAAGACTTTTGGCATTACTTGCAAGACAAATAGTGAGTCACAGTAAAGATCTCAGAGTTTTTCTTAACTTATTCAACCACTTCATTCTAACATATGCTGTTAGCCACTTCAATCAAGTGACTCAAAGGGAAGAGTGCCACCTACTGAACCAGCAACAGTTTACCATGCTTCCAGAGCTGGAGACGGAAATTAAAATGCATAGCAGCATTCATTTCTGTGAAAGAAAAATCACTCCAAATTCCATATTCAAATTACAAAATCCACAGTTGGAGAAAAGTTCTAGTGGTTGGGCTTTGGTATACCATCATTAAAAACAAACAGAAGAGCAGAATTTTATGTGCATAGGACTTTAAACATGGGCAGGCAGAGCTCTTAAGAGAAAGCTGACATCATTGGACCACTGTGATCAGCGAGCATGAAGCCATTCTCTCATCCTACTGAGCAACTGCTGATGCAGTTTGCATTTCAAAGGACTCAAAAAGGACATTTTGTGACCTGTGCACAAGACAGCAGACTCCACCTTCCTGGGTCCAGTCACATTTCTTAAAATTTAATAGATGTATAAACCTATATGTCAAGTAAGTACTACTTATCACATAAGGCCAAAGTGTCATTACACAGTTCTGCACCCCTAGATCAGTAGAAGCAGCTTAAAAAGCACAAGTTACAAGTCTCAGTATTACACATAATCCCTTATGCAGAACAAAATTTTTTGAGCTGACGGGTATTCGAATAGTCCACAGTTCACACAATAACAACACTATGGCAACCAATAACCTCATGAATACTATGGAAATAATAACAACACACAAAACTATCAACAGCTAAGGAAAAGCACATAGCTAAACATGTTACAAAACTCTTATTTACAATTATATAACTCATCTTTGAATACTTCCACATAAAAACAGAACGAATTCAACCGCCACTTACCGAGTACAAGAAATATCCACCAAAGCCAGTACTGTCCATTGAAATATCCAGTAAAATAATCTGAAAACTGAAATTCATACACGAGGCTTAGCTGCAGTAAGATAGATGACTAAGACATATTTAAAGCACTATGCAAATAGGGAAAGCATGGAGAAAAATGCAAGTTAAAATAAAAGAAATGTAATCTACTAAAAGGCAAAACTAGTGTATGTACAGCAGTCTAATACACAAATAAAACACTTCTATTATCAGTTGGTTTGCAGCAAAGTAATTAAAAATCTCTAAAAAATATGTGTGTGTACCCATGTAAAACATTTATGTATATATGAAAACACCCTTGTATTACTTGCCAGTAATCTGACATTTTTTATTATAATGAATCACCATTTGTTGATTTTCCCCTTTTCCCCCCAGTGCCTGCCATCCCAAACACATAACAGCAGCCTGCTGCTTTAGATATTAACACGAAAAGCCACATTAGTTTAATCTTATCAGACAGGGATGTTCTGCTGACCCCACAAAAGAGCTTTTGACCTTCTGTATACCCCCTACTGTTAATCGCTGCCATGAATACCAGCCCCATAAAGACCCCCAACTCATTAAAGTCTTTTCATTTTCAAACCAGCATTCAGTTCCCAGCAGTGAGCTGAACACAACTAAATGAACCTTGAAGTGCCATTTCAACTGTTCCTGAGAGTGACCACGGCAGACAGTTTTGTCCTCCCTGTGATGAGGGAGGCAGCTGGAGGGCAGGGTGTGATCGTACTGGAGACAGGTATCTGTGCCTTTACCAGACTCCAGACTTCATGCTTCACTGATAAAAAGGCTAATCAAATGTCTCCAAAACCCCCACAAAAAGCAGAAATGGAGAGATGAGTGAAGAGTTGCCAGAAGGAGTAAAATAACTCAGCAGCTCTGCACACTTTCCATACACTTCTACCCGGCTATCATTCATTATGTTTACTGCATCCTGACTTTTGTGCTTAGTGCTTCCCATTTGCCCTTTCTAGGACATTTCAGTGTATCAACCAAGAAGTAATGGGGGGAAATAAAAAGCCCTGAACAAACAAAAGAACCCCCACAAAACAACAAAAGAAATCCAACAAAAAAAAACCTCAACCAAAGATACTGGGCCACATATGCAACCAGATGAAAATCTAAGACATATAAAGAACTGTAGATAAAGCTGGCTTTTTTCTTCAATTAATCCACACATTCGCTCCAGAATAAAGCCAGATTATGTGAACTCTTTGAGGGTTTAATCTTATATGAGTATATAAGAGTATGAGTATTCATTTCTAACATCAATCAAAGAAAAAAATAGCAAGAAACAGAACTGCTAAGTTGAACTAAATAATTGGTATTTACGTTATCCAGATATAAATACTCCGTTCCTAGGATTTTGACAACACATTGACATTGATCCCATCTCACTTGTTAGTCAGTATTTTCAATTTTCTAAACATTATTCGTGTGTGCATATAAATATATGTCTATATACACACACTAACACATCAATATACTTTTCCAAGTTACAATCTCATTTAATTGGAAAGAAGAGTTACTAAAACCACCAATCAAATACTTGCCCATGTGTATTACTCTCCTCAGGCACAATCAGCCATGGCTGCAGAAGTTCCCCAATAGTAAAATTGTGCTTTTGTTCCTCCTACCCTTTCTTCTTCCCAGTAAAAATTGATACAGATCAAGCATATACATGAATTTAGGCTGTTTAGACACTAAAAAGTTTTGTACTACTGACCCTGAGTGAAAAAGGGTGACAAAAGCCTTTGGAAGAGCTTTAAAGAAAGAACAATTTGGTGCACACAGGTCTGCTTGTGTGTCACCATTAAGATGACTGTCAACACACACACCTCACGAGCTTTCTGCTCTTGTCTCTAGGATGGGAGACAATAGAGGAACATGATGACCTTCATTATGAAAAACCCCACCCCTGAGACCTTGGAATTGGCCAGGTTTAATATTTTTGAATTAGTAATGGATTACATACAGTAATTCTACAAGGAAGTTTAGTGTATATTAATTTGTATATTTGTTTTGAGCACATTTTCCAGCAGAGAGGAATAATAAAACTGACATAATGAGCAATTTCTGCCCTCTGTTCAGTATGCCTTAAGGAAAGCTGAAAATATCCCAAATGAACGCATAGTTGAAAAATTTATGTCTTCTCTCTCCATTAAGATAAATTCCATCTCAGCCCCTGAATTCCAACAAATACACCAGAATCACATCTGGTCCAGCAGCATTTCACTGCTCTGAATGAACAAAAAGGGAATTAATAAAAAAAAAGCTCTAAGAAAGATGCCGTACATGTCCAGGAATGACCATACAAACTTTCAACAATTTTTATAGTATCATGCTAAGTCTAAATCAAGTTACTAACACACACACAGGAAAAAAAAAATTAAAGAAAGTTCATTGATGGCAGAATATGAAAGATATGTAAGTTATCCAGGATCTTTTTCTTTGTTAAAAGGGATGGGATTTTAAATGTTGTGTCTCACAGATAAGCAGAATTCAAGTTCAGAAAGCAGCATTACATTTCATCTAGCATCCACTTAGGTAAATAACTTGCATTCTGCTAATGTATCTTTTGGAAAAGTATCTAGTTTTGTAGTGAAAACATCTAGAATCAAGCATTTAAGATTGTAAAAATGTGACTAACTTAAATATTAAGTTGGACTTGATCCCATGTGTATCTTTCAAGGAATAAAAGAATCAAATACAAGGAAGAAATGCTTTCTTATATTCCCTTCCCAATAGGCTAAGATATTTATAAATATCTTTTATACATGACACTATAATACCAGTGATATTTTAGGTACTTGCTTCACTTCTTCTGCAGACTTTTAAATACTCGTACAAGGAATTAGTAATTTGGAATTTACTTTAGTGGAAATGTGAATATTAAATACTATATAAGGTAAAAAAAAGAAAAAATACTGGTTTCCAATTCCCTTATTCTATCATTGAATAAATTGTTATGGGTTTGTTCTACAGAGTCTGTACTGTGTGAATCAAGAAACATACCCGTACAATGAGAATCCATTTGATCAGGGAGAGACCAAATCCACAGATTGCACCATACCTTCCAGCTATGGTATTTGTTATACAGAAGGATAAACAAAATCCAATCCAGTTGAAAATAAATGCCACTATAAAATAAAAGAAACAGTAGCTTCTGTTAATGTGTATAGCTAAGCAAACAGACTTAACAGCAATTTCACTTTTAAACTACTAAGGACACGCTTACACAGTCAGTTAATTCTCTTCCGGTAATTCAGGCTTTCAGAGATTGACTTTGAACCCAGACATTCCCCATGGTATAGTCACTTAGTGACAAAGCAAATGGTAAACAGGCTGGAACCTACTACTTAACACAAGAGAAAATTCCAACATAAAAGAAAGTATTATACTGCAATAGACACCTAACCAGATTATACTGGACATGAAAAGTAAATTCACAAAAAGGACTATAACATACAAGATTTGGATTAAAACAAAGATGAAAAACTCTTTCTACACTTTTATAACCAAAAGTATAGTTATATGCACACATACGTGCACGTATCAAGGCTGCATACTCAGCTTTATCCAGTTTGGATGGAACAGAATAAAAGCATCCACTCTTGCTCCAAAAACTTAGTGTAGATATGAAGGTAAGTTGAGAAGCTGATGTTTCATGGGTCTCTTTTAGATCTATATTCATGCCTTCTCTTTTAGATCTATATTCATAAGACATAAGAAGCCTTGGAAGCTTTACACAGAAGTCAAAAAAAATCAATGAACAAAAAGGACATTGAGCATAACTACCACTATTGCTTCAATTAACACTTTTACACAGCCCCCAGTTTAACAACTTGAAGTTTCATATCTGCATGTGTACTTGGCAATCAGCATCATCATCTGTATTGACTTCAGGCTGCATGCATTACATCAGAGTGTGAGAATTCACAATTAGGGGAATGGCCCAGCTTGGGAATCAGTGAGGGCGTCCAAAAGAAAACCACCAAATAGAAGAGCTGGAGGAACTGGTAGAAGAAGGTAACTCAGGGATTCTGGAGAGAACATGACAGTGGAAAATTGAAAACATTAGGGAACTCCACAGTAAACACAAGAATCACAGAGGAGGGAAAGAGGAATGAAAGAGGGGCAGAGGGGAACAAAACCCCTGCTTACAAATCCTTAATGTATAAAATCCCAAACTTAGCTACACAAAATTCAGACATTAAATTGTCAGAGGAAAAATGAGTCTGTCTCTTCAGTTAAAGTTTGAACACACAACTAGGAACAGAAAATTTCTCAAAAGTTTTCTTTAATTAAAGCATTTAGTTTTATCGATAAAAACCCACCATTTTTATACTTCAAAACCTTCTCACAGTTCTTTCAATAATCTACATGAAAATGCAATTATATGCTCACAAATGCAAAATTAAGTCTGTAAAACTGCAGCAGGATTCCATGAACTTTAAACACACTGAAGTTCCAAAAGTTTTGGAAGGCTTCACATCAAAATAGTCATTTAGTACAAGTGGGAAAACACCTTGCATTGGTCAAAGACATGGGTAACAGATGCTGGCAACAATAATTCTTACTTTTATACAAATTACTAACCTAAAAGGACCCCAAAAAACAAAATTAAAAAAGAAAAACCTACAACTTTGAACAGATGTTGATCCAAACTGGCATATGCAGAGGAAACAAACAAAACCAAACCAACCCCTGCTAAAAAAAAAAACAACCCTGCAGAACAACATTGTGACCAGGAACATTTACCTATCTTTCCAAGACACTTTTACATTTGAGAGAGCCTACATAAACTGTTTTGACTTCCCTATTTTAAGCAAGCTCTCCAAACCCACCATCTTTTAACAGTAACAGATTTCAAAAGCTCTTATTCAATGCACTCTCTGATCCTGCCTCAGCATAAGAGCTCACTGCTCTTTTTCCCCACTACTCAAGCTACTAAGGGTGACTTTGATTATGGTTAGGTATACCTAAAGACAGGTAACTTAAAAAGGACACAAGATTCACATGTTTCTAATGGTCTATGAGGACTAGAGAAATTCTCAGAATATGTACAATTTTAATAGATATATATTTTTTTTGAATTACCTCAACTGATTTGCAAATGCATTACAAAAATTAGAAATTTCCCAACCATAAATACAGGAGGGGAAAATTAGTTTTTATAATCTAAGAGGAGCACTGACAATTTTATCCTATTTTCAACTTGAACTAAAAATACTCAAAATGGAATGCATAAGTCATTGCATAAGTATTTGATGGATATTTAACATCAAGGTATTTGCCCAACTCTTGAAAGTAAAGGTACCAGCATGTTCCAGTCTCTTTGACAGTAAGGGCTTTTTTTTCTCTAATCAGTCTGCTGTTCTATCAAGTTATATAAGCAGCTTATACAAGGAAAAGACATAAACCTTATAAAAGTTGTAACCCATGCAAGTTTACACATTCCAATAAAACTGAAGTACATACAGAATAAAAATCTCATTATTTAGGTTTTCATCTGTAACCATTTGCTAGAAAACTTGTACAGTGAGCACCTAAACAAAAAAATCTGTCTCTTCAGCAGCAGGGAACATGTTACTTCCAGCCCTCTAAAACTCAGGCCATTAGGGAGATTCTCCCAACACTGCCTTGGTGCTGCATCATTTTAACAAACTTAAGAAGGGCAACAATAATGTCTACGTGTTCTCCATCTTTCCCATTCCTTCTCTCTTGCATCCCAGGTCTTACCACAACTTTGAAAATCATTCTCCTTGTTTCATTCTGGTTACAAAACACAATATTTGCTTCCAGAAATGCATCTTCTGAGCAGACTGCAATTCCTTCCAATTGCTTTTCTCTACATCAAGATCAGCCTCATTTGCCCATCTTTATATCTTTTTCCATCATGTGAATCCATGTGCATCTTCTGTCAGCCATGCAAGCTCTGAGCTTTATAGCCTACATTGCATCTGGTAAGAGTTACTGCAGTTAATTCTTGTATAATTCCTGTCTTAACTTATTACTGCAATGAAAATTCTTTATAATTTTCATCCCTATGTTGTCACAGATAAGCCACAGCACAAGCTCCCCCATCAAGCTCAGGGCGAATATAGACCGGTGAGGGGAGTGACCAGTAAAAGGAATTATGTACTAATTTCTCTATCTACTAGAGACAACTCTAGTAGATAGAGAAATCAGTTTCTCTATCCTTCTCTATCTACTAGAGACATCTAAGACATTGTACAAGTTCCTTGCTGTAACAAATGTTATCCTCCACTATTTTTCTGCATCCACTTACTTTGTGAAATGTAAATGACACTGCTCAGCTGTTCAAGAGATGACCTCATCTGTCATACATCATCAGCTTCCATGACATTCCTGCACAGACAATGTATCTGCCATGACATTAATAAGGTGCTATCATAAGGAAAGCCATTCCTAAAACTGAGGGGGAAAAATCTGGTGAGCTGCTACAAACACATCATGATCTTAAAAAAGAATTCTTAACTTCTGCTTGCCCATTTTCTTCATGCATCCAGATTCTGTGTGCATCCTGTAGATCTCCACTGCAAATCAAACCACTGCGCAAGAATTGTTTTCTATACCAAAAGTGATTACATGCCTACTTGAGCCCAACTTTCAATTACTGTCAACTTTCCATTAACACATTTCAGACATTTAGACTAAACTCATGCTGACTGCACTGGCATCATGATTTCAGTATCTGCTTTTAATACTCTAGCACCATTCCGAGAAGTGAGACCAATAAAAGTATGGTTTTTGAATTTTATAATTCCTGAGGTGATTACAAGAGGAAAAAGTCCATATAAATGTAATTCACATAAGAAGACTATAAGCTTTAGCATTATCTCCTCATGACAACAACTATGTGGGTCATAATGACCCACATAAGAAATGGGTTTTTGGGAGGAAGAGGGTTGGACTAAAGGTCTTTTTCAATAAAGAGTGTTTGCGATCCAACACAGTCCCTACATTTATGCTGTATTTCTCCTTAAGGTTTTCAGTAAAATAACCCCAGCCAAAATACAAAGTACAAGACTTTTGAGTTGTACATATTGAAATACATCAGATTAAACAATAGTGACAAGCACATTACATTGTGATTCTTCCACAGCTGCTCCAGCACTTCATCTGCTGATCTTTTTTACTTGGCTTTCCACAACTACACATTAATCACTAGTTTTAAGTTTTTACGTATCATGAAAAGAAGCCAGTAAAACTGATCTGAAGCATTATGTTCCAAATTTTAGCCATGACTCAAGCCTGTAAAAAGATTATAATGGCAGCTACATATACAAAAAGCAACTTATGCTTAGTTATGGCCTTTACTCCACAATTTGTTTGTTCATTTACTTACTATTTTAATATATATAGCAAACACTAAAGAGCTTAATGCTTTCTACCTGGCCTAGACTTACTAAGCGTACTGCAATAATAAATAATCCTCTCCAGGTCTTCATGCCACTAGGAATTGTTCTTCCTACTCCTGCATACAATTTGTTCCATTCTTTAACTGGGATATATATCTGCTCCATCCTGAGGGTTCACTTACAGACTGACAATGATCACCAGAAGTGTTGGCTGTCAGCTCCCAAAGAAAACAGATATTTTTTTCTTAGTGATTAATGTTCAGAAACATTCTTTGGCAATTTATTCCTACTTCTTCACTACTCTTGCTGCTATGTTTTTCTTACTACCCAACTAGAAGCTTCCTCGTTCCAATTGTTTTGTATTAAATCTAACGCATACAGAAAAACTATGTAAGTCAAATTGTTTCTACAGTAAGAAAGAAGTTAGGTGACTGTGTATAAAGGTCAGTCAGAGAATAATAACCCTAATAATCAGAGAGAAATAAGAACTCAAAACAGTTTCTCTATCTCCCAACATTTAAAAATTTAATGAAGTAAACTTTCCCTCAGCTTCTCTTGCATGCCTAAGGGAAACCTGCATAACATTTGTGGTATAGACATACAGAAGTCAGGTTTCCTAAAGTTACACAGAGGAAGACTCCCATGGGACCTTCAACCATGCTTACCATTCCTCAGGAAGCATACACAAGAAGACTGTGCTCACCCTGAGCTTGTGCTACAACTCTGCCTTCCAACTTGGGCCCCCTTGAAACCCCCAAAGTAGGTATCCCAGCTTGTGTGCAGTTTCTTGACTGTTTGAGACAATTAACAGGTTTGAAAACTGTATGAACATTAATTTACAAAACTTTGGTATGGTTATTTTCTGTTCCAGTATAGTGTCTAGGACACTTTGTACATTGGCATTTCCCTGTAAAACCAGATTTTATTGCTGTGAGTTGTATACAGTGCTTAAATAGCCTATATGTTCAAAAAGGTCAGATTTCTGTATGAGAATTTAAGCTTTGGTTGTACTAATGAACACTTTTCTCCATTTTTGTCTCCCTATTAACATATCTGTGAAGTTCAAATTCATTTTTCCTATGCTGTAGGGACAACCCAAAATTGCCTTACATGGTTTCAAAGAATTCAGATAAGCTCCACATTTCCTCCTGGGGTCCACAGGAAAAAAGGTTGGTTCTAAAGCATTCCTTAAATATAAAGGAAAACCATATAAGCCTTTTTAATAGCGTCCAAAAGGATCTCCTTCAGATAATGTACCAGTATGAGTTTATCAGACAAAATTCAAAAGACTTCCACTACGGGCAGATTAAGCACGAAAACCAAATCCTTTGTTCACAACAGTTACTTGCTCTATCACAGTAACAGCTGTGTTCAAACTGGAACGATACAGCTCAGAAATTCCTCCCTTTGGTTGTGCATACAAAAAAAAATACTCTGAGAAACTCACCTACTAACTTCCCCTGGCATTCTAGAACATTTCTACCAGGTTGTACAAGGCACTTGAAAATACAGAATAGAAAAAAACCACATGAAATGGTCTGATAGCAATTTTTTTCCATTTTGCATTCATAGCAAAATGAATACTCATTTATATATTCATTTTCCTTAAAATAAGAAGCTGACAGACACCAGTCCTGACCATTGGATAGCAGATTCTTACCTCACCAACATAATCACAGCCTAAGTGCAACAGCAGTTTCCTGAAACATGATTTTACCATATATTAGAAATAAAATGGATTGTTTTTCAAAGTTTTTTCACTAAGTTTCTAGATGAAGCCAAAAAATCCATCTCTTCCTGTAAGAACTTCACTTCTTTAGTGTGTATTGTCTTATTCTGTTTAGTCCTCCTAAACAGAGCTAAACTTTATACCTTAGAAAAACTAACTTTATAGCTTTGATGGGAAACAGGTCTATAACTGGCAATGAACCTCCTAAAACAACCAAAACCCCCCAAAAAACAGATCTGGCCACTAGATGGCCTGGAGACAGCAATTTTATGCAACGTGGGCAGCTACCACTAGATGGTGGCTACATATCGCTAAGTGACTGCAATATGTAAAAAGTTTATTTTGCTACACTTCACTTGAATAAAATTAAATTAAAGAATGCTAACTTACTCTTATACTTAAAACCTTAAAAGCTATCTGCCCCCCAAGATCTTCTAATGCTGTACTTGACAGTCGGGGCGGATGAAGGAGAGTTGGAACGAGATATTTGTTCACTCTCCTTTCACTAGAGAGCAGCTCCTGATACAGTTCTCTTACATTTTTTTAACTATTTGAGGGAATTTATTTGAGGCTGTGATCTGCCACCTCTACTTGCAGCATTTAAAGATATCCCACTCTGGGAAAAAACCCAAAAGATAGTCTTATTGTAAATTTTATTTTAATTGCTGCTCTCCTAAATCTACATACATCAACTTTCTGGAGACTTTTATCTCCTTATTAGACAAACGTGAATACACGACCCACATATAAAATATACCCTCATTACGTTAAGCTCATTTTTAATTTAATTTGCCAATTTCCTAAGAAAAACTACTAAAAACTAACATTATAGGTCTACTACTATCTATAACTGGTTTGGTGAACTCCTCATACTATGAGCACAAACAGCAGGTAAAGTTTATTAATTTCATTATGTAACCAGTATCCATAATAGCCAACACATTCCAATTGAACAAATAATTGCATAAATACCTTACAATGTGTACACACTCATTCTATGCTTTTCCTTCACAGGTAAGCAAAGTTTGCAATAAAATAGTCTCAGAACAATCATGAAAAATTATGATCTACAGATTATTTTTGTCCAATGTGTAAGAGTACTGCTCTGTGCAGCCAGACTCAGCTAAAGACCTATTTGAAGAGAAGGTTGGCAATTTATCCAAGTACATACTTGCGTTCTTGAAGGTGGACACCAGGTTCTGGGTATGCAACTTTGGACATCTGTGACTTAAAGGATTTAAGGCATATTAAAGCCAACAATCCCCTTGGCCTGCTAGTACAGTGCTAATGAAGGCCTGAATCAGAATTTAAGAGGAAGAACAAGTTCACACAATAAAGGATCTAAATAGGTTAAATACAACAAATTATAAAACATAGAAAAGGGAGAGTAAAATAAAGCACAAAAGAAAAATTTAATCACACCCCACTTTGTCCCCAAGAATTTACTCTCTCTATGCTCCAGCTACAGAAAGAGGTCAGACTACAAAACTCACTTTGCTACTCTATAAACATCTGCATAGATTTGCTTTGTGAGGCAGACACATATTTTTATCCCAAGATACAAACCCTGCATCATACACCAACACGAAAAAACCTTCTGTGAAAGCATTGTAACCTGCATCTGCAACAGTTAAAGAGACTGCACAAAAGATTACAGAAGAACTACTGTGAAACCTAGGTCAAAAGACATAATGGAGACTTCAGTGGATAATCAACCAGCTTTAATCATGATGAATTCTCAGCAGAACAGATATATCCTCAACACCAAACTTCCATCCAGGTTGCCAAACATAGTTCAGAAAGGAAAAAAAAAAGGCAGAAACTCAAAAGAAATAAGGAATTGGTAAAACTAACACAGCTTCCTTGTAGAAACAGTTTCTAGTTGCTAAATCTAACTTTGCTTAATGCAGTACAAAAGTTACAAGACCCGCACAGTGTACACGCGGTACATGACAAAGAGCTACAGGAGGGCTGGTTGAAATCGGAGGTTATCTGAAGACAATGCATTTTTATATAAACAGTGGTTAGTTCAACCTGAAAATGAGTATGGTTGGATTTGTTCCAAAAATCAATCCAGGGCTTTAATTCACTACACTAACACCAGCAACTTTTATATAGCACATCAACTCTCTCAAATTTTTTCCAGTTAAAAATCAATTGCCAGATTTCTGTGATCTGGCCTTTAATTCAAGTTGGTGGTCCAACTAGAAGATGATAGAATTTCATATAGAAGTGCTAGACCTTCAAGAATTTACTATGATTTTGCTTTGTCCCCTTATCTGTGACAGATGCCACCAAAAAAAGGCAACATATTTGCTATATCTGGAACAGGAAATTGCAACATATTTGCTGTATCTGGAACAGGAAGTGTTTATATCTGAGCACAGGCAGAAAAATCTGTTCATTACAGTACATCAATGCAATTTATCACAGCTCTCTTTTATATTCCATAGGAAAAAGGTACAATGAAGATATACCTCAGTAGGTCTGGGATACAAGATAACTTACTGAAAAATGCCAACATGAAGATGCCATCATTGCCCACTCTAAGCTGATCTGCATCACTGAAATCATCCCGTGGTGGATACTCTTCTTCCTGGATTTACAGGTTAGTGATAATTTAGTGAAAAGTTTAGAATAACTATCTATAGGATAAAGTATTAATCATGTTTCTAAAGCTAGAGGAAAAGTGACATTTCTGTAACATGTCCACATAAAGAAAGTTTAAAAAAAATAATTTATAACTATAAAACAAGACTTATTTGTTGCTTATATTGACATAGCCCAAATTTTCTGTAGAAAATATGTACATACTATCTATTCATCTTAAATGAAGCCAGAATTATTTCATATTAGTACTTTGACAATCAAAACCAACATACATTTTTTTTAAATGTAACTATCTTGATATGTAGCCAAACTATTAAATATTTTTTTGAAAAGACATCACACAGTATGCTCTAAACTTTTGCTGCTGGAAAGGTCTTCTAGTAATTTCCTTAATACAAAATAAAAGTTATAGAATAAGGTTAGTATCTTAAAATCAAGTGCTGATGCAACAGCATTGCACTAACCAATTTTATAACCCACAGCAAAACATCAGCAAGGCAAAGAACACCTCCAGGGTCACTAGAGGGCGCGAGCACATTAGAAGCGTCTAAAAGGCTTCTCAACTCAAAAGGCACAGCACTTGAAGTCAAACAAAAACAAACAGAGATGTCAGGCAAAACGATCCAAAGATTTCTCCCATTGAGTCAAAATGCTGGATCTTAAAATACTGAAAGTGAGAGTTGTTTTGTTTCTCAGCTTTCGATTTTCAACAGAACTTGGCAGGTATTATATATGCAGTTCTAGGCACAGGTGGAACATTGCTCCAGCTGTAGACTGGCAAACACAAAAATTTTCACAATGACAGCATGTCCTAAAGAGCCTGATGAAAACTAACAGCAATTAAACACCATTTTTATACTTAAATGAGTAACATCAAAACAATGCAGGATGATACAAGTTAAATAATGTTGTCAGTAGCAGCAATAAAATGGTCTAAACAGAAGCACAGGTAACATTCTTTTCCTAATTTTTCCTCCTGTTACCATAATGTATTGGAACTGACATAACAGATTTCCTATAAAAACAAATTAAATCAAGACAGATCAAGTGAAATTTACTTGGCTGTTTCACCCACCAGTACTTACTACAGAAATAATGTTTATGACTAAAAGGGCCTTAAACAAGCACAGTGATCTAAAGCTCTGTCACATGTTCCCCTTTGTCAATAGAACAAAATAATTTACCAGGGCATGGCAATTAGGTTAAAAAACATGCTTGAATGACTGCTGTACCAACTCAGAGCAGTCAGCTTCACCCTTAGTAATACGGCCGTGAAATTCCAGCTGTGCTCTGTATTTCAGATTAATTAACCAAGACATTGTTTCAGATAACTTACTTAAAAAACACTGCTATTCACACTGACAATTCCAATGGAAGCACAAAAAGCCAGTTAAACAACAATTCTAACTCAACTCCACATAAATTTCAGGTGTTCCAAAATGATCATCTTAAGTGACTAAGGAAGCATCAGTTTGCTTAGCTCAACTTCCCTGCAGATACAAGACTGATGGAGAGGAAGGGAATAGGAAGGAAAGAAAGGCTTAAAAGGCATTAAAAAAAAGAGCTGCATTTGAATGTGTTTATCTCTGAAATGTGTGCCATAAAACTTCCTTCTTCAAGTCAGACAAAAAAAAAAGGCATTTTCAATTTTAATTTCACAAGGTCTACAAAACCCCATACATAATAATTTTAGACCTAATTTTAAAACTATCTTCTAATTACTGTATTTCATACTGGCATTTCCAAAACAATTCATGAATTATGCTCCATGTAGAAGTTGCCTCAGAAAAAAGAAAATTTTGCTCAATTACAGTAAGAAATTTAGCGAAGGCCTCTCTCTGAGGCTTACACATGTGAGAAACACAGGTCAATAAATACAGCTCAGGAACATGACAGCAGATATTTGCAAGAAGCATGGTTGTAGTAAGTGTGAACAAGTATTAATTTATCGCACTCCATGTCAAAAAGGAAGATGAAACTGAATTCTCTTTACTGTCTCCATAAACCAGCATACAAAAATTATGAGTGCTTAAGAAATTAAATCAGCCACATCACTGAGGATTTTGAGGTTTTATGAGCAGTCCTACAGACAGAAAACACTAATTGACCACTGCTCAAGCCCCACTAATACTGGCTGTCTTTCAGTGCTCTCACCTGATCTGGTTGGTGTCAATTGCCCTAGTATTTCTTCAAAATATAATTGTTTGCTGCCATGCACTGAGGAATGAAAATGGGCAATGAAGAACAACTGTCCTCTGCACTGATGCTTAAACAGATTTTTACAAAATACCTCTGCGATGGTGACATTTTTATCAATGAGGTCATACATTTTATTTATATTTTTCTTTTTAATGAGAAGAATGTAACACAACACACACAAACCTATAAGATATGTAACACTGTTTCAGTAAGTTATTGATTTTTGACAAATTTAGCCAAGATAAGGAAGATGGACAGCATTTCTTGCTTTCTAAATAAGGTGACATCTGTAGGAACAGAAAACTTACTGCTCCTATGACCAGAGAGACATCTGAACAGCAAATTATATTATCAACATAAATGGCATGTCACACAGAGTAATTTCTCTAAACAAAAGAACATCCAATGGTACAGAGTACCTATTGAAGTTGAATCTATTAAATCCCCATAAACTACAATGCTTTCTGTAGTATTCTGAAAGAGGAGGACTGTTTTTTCTCCTCAATGTTTTTTAGCTTTTTTTCAAACTGAAATCTATCATGGCATATAAGGAGACAACCACCTTAATCAATAAAGAACCACTAAACTGATTTAACTCTTCCCAATGCAATGTTTACAGAGAAAAACTTCTGAGGAAAGGGTCAAATTACTTAGTAAACCCCACAAATTATACCTTCAGCATACAAACCAAAAGGGAGAAATTAATAATGGGGGGAAAAAGGCACAATTAACCCCAGAAGCATTTGTTTGCCAGCAGGAAAATTCATAGCAAAGTCTAAACTAGAGAGAACTATACCATACCTCTGGACGACTGAGGAATATTTCATCAAACAGACTCCTAGATTCCCTAAACTGGGCGTGCTAAGCATGTAAAAACAGAAAAACATAAGACAAATGCAACTGAAAAGCATTAAGTAAAAGCCATTCATTGCAACATACAAACAAAGTCATTAAACTGTTAGCAGCATTTTTGTCCATTACATTGCCCTTTCAAAACTGACATTGAGAATTTGAAAAGAAAAAGCCAGGATAACTAATGCCATCATTATTGATGACACAGGGCTAGTACAATTTCTTTGATAAAATGAGATATCTCAGAGCATTTGAAAGGAATACATGTTTATACACAATTTATTCCTGCAAGACAAGCTACACAAAGAATTATAAAATTATTGAAAGTTTCAGTAAATGTTATGTTTGGATTTTTCATATTATCTGTTAAGACAGGGCCTATGATAAAGTATTTAATATGATCGCATTAAGGATCTTTTGAAGTGGCCTACATAATTCAGGGAAAAATATGAAAGCTGCATAATAAGTATGCTGCCCTTCCATGTCATTTTCCCCTCTTTTGCTTAATGAGTAGATTTGAACCTTCACTGCACACTTTGGAGCACACCATGAAAATGATCAGCTTCACACATCGCTCAAGGTAATATTAGGACATTTAACTTTTTCCAACCGTTGACATTACTGCAGTAAAGAGACAATATATCCTCGTTTACAAGGGAGAAACCAGAAGCTTAGAGCACAGCAGAGTTCACATTTGTAAGAGCATTAATTTCGTAAGGCTGAAAATAAAAACTGAAAAATCTACATGTTACATCATTTGTCTATGTTTTGCAAAGTGTGTAACATGCAGGTCAGATAATGTCTGCAGCTGTCACTTGTGAAAGTGAGAAAACAATTGAACTTTGCACTACTGTTACATAATTAAGTTACTTATCTGTTCTTCCATGGGTATTCAGAGCTAAATCCTTCCACTAAAGATGGCAAGCCACCACTCAAACTGTAACAAGAGCCTTCTTTCTTATTCCAGCCATCTGCCACATTAAGACAGCCTTATTACACAGTCTTAGTCTATCTCAGTGTAAGTCCAGAGGTATTAAATAAGGTAGGGATTTTGTGGAAGTATCACGTGGTAAGATAATTAAAACAGCAGTAATTAAAACTGCACTGGCACATAATTTTAATAGTATCTACAAAGCTGAAACTCAGATTCAGCATTTCTTACTTTTTCCCCAAATCCCAACTTTGCAACCTTAAAGCTGCTTCTCTAATACAGCTTGTGTGTGTGTGCACGCATTTGCCTAAAAAAGAAAAAAAAAAACAACAAAAAAAAGCCAAACAGAAGCAAACTGAGCAGTATTACTGACAAACTTGAGATCTTCAGCACTCAGCAAGAATGTGACTTTCAGATATACTTCTGATCCTAACTTAGGAATGCCATAAGTCTAGAAACTTTTAGTCCATCTCTGCTTTGGGGGATTCTAACTGAAGGCCTACCGATTTTTCATAAGTGAAATTCTTGTGGTGTCAGCACATAGTTCTTGAATTTCAAGCTCTCCTGTATGTTCTGTGAAAAAAGTTTATTTCTCACTTCATCACTGTATCCAATTCTCTTTCCTCTTACCTCCAGATTTCTTTTCCCTTACTGGTCTTCTTTTCTCACATACCAGCTTTAGTTCCTTTCCCAGTACTATATTTTGTCCCCACTTGTGTTCCTTTCTCCACTAATCTCAGTCAACCCTTTTCCCTTCTGTCTCTCATTTAAGTCTTTTTACTCCATCCATAACACTGCCTTCCATTCATCCTTGCCTTTTTTTATTTTAACTTAGACTCTGATCCCCACTAGAGTTACCTCCCTGCTAAATCAAAACCAGAATTCTCTTTCCACAACATGTAAGGTCCAGAGTCTCAGCCATTGTCCTTCTTCCCTCCACCCACCACTGAAAAAAGCTGAATCTAGTGGCTTTCCCCTTCCCTTCTAACTGAAGGCTAAGAATAATAAAACTGCTTCAGGGCACACCAGAAATTGCTATTTCACAGGTCCAATGTTTTCACCAAAAGCAGTCAAGAGCAGCCATAAGGTGTATCCACTTTTAGTTCTGTAATTCTACTCTGATACAGAACATTTGAGAATGTTCTCTGGGAACAGCACATCTGAAGTCCCATCCCCTTCAGAGCTATGAGCAGCCTAAACTTTTCATGCAAGACCATCTCCATGCATTTACAAAAGCTGAAGCTGTATTTATCAACTGAGGAAACTCATTTTTCAAAAATTTGTGATTTAACCAAAACCAGGCAGACTGCTTGAGGAAGGGCAAAAGATGTTTCTGTTACAGTGACCTGAACTTGGAAGAAAGGTTAAATAAAAGTTTAAAATGACAAGACAAAAAACTTGCTCTGTTTTGGGGTTTCATTTGTTTCGCTTAGCTTTATTCTGGAAATTGGCTGAACCTCAGGCTAAGTTGTCAAGGAAGATTGCTTGTATGTCTGAAATTTGTGTTTCATAGGGTTCTAGATGTAAGAAGAAGAATCCTGTGAAAGATGCAAATCCTGTCTGCAGTGTCACAGGTACTCTATAAGTTAGGGTTTGGGTTTTTAATGCTGCAAATTTGTAATTTCAGAATAATGGTTGCATTCAGACCAGTGTTTCAGCAAAAGTTTTACTTATGTGACAAGCAGTATGGACAGACTACAAAGAATCCATGCTCCTGTTAGAGCAGATAAAATGTGACAATGGAGATGATGCCCTCACTGCTAACACATGGCAAGTCAAATCTCCATGGTTTCCTACGGAATTCAGTCAAACAGCTTTGTGTGACACCGTCACTGCTGATGTTACACAAACCTACTTTAACATTAGCTGTGCATACCTCAAAGTGAGTGTTGTGCACTGCAAGCACTGTGCAGCAGTCAAGGAAGGACCTGCCTCCTGCTGGGTGAGTAAAGGTTTTTTTTCCCAGTCACAAGCACACCGCAGACAGTAAGATTTTAAATGTATATCAAATGTAGGTACCTTTGATCATAAGGAGGACATTTTTACTGAAAGCACTGGAAGCCTTTTTTGGGTATAGTATATTATGGTCAATACTGCCAAGCAGCAGAATTTCCACATTTCACAACTTCAGAGAAAAGAAGAAACTTGCTTACAAAACTAACATTTACCACTAACTGCAGATACCAAACTTCTATTTTGAAGACTGTGTTCTTCATAAGATTCATTCTTACAAAACAAGAGACACTGAATATATGCCTATTAATTGTTTACCACAACTCATGTAGGGGCTTTTTTAAGTACTTGGAACATTTCTTTTAACTTCAGTATTAAAGTTTCCATAGATCAAACAACAGGAACCTTTCCTTTTAAAAGCTATCTCCACGATTTGGGGTCATAACTCTTCCAGACAGTTGAAATTCTCCCTCTCTAAAGTCTCTGGTAATTCTTTTGTTTTTACCATCCGAAACAGTACATATTAGTGATAACTCTACAAAGTAATATCAGTAGGGGATACCTAATTAAGAGTTGACAAAATACTGCCTAACTATTAAAACAGGGCAAAATTTGGCTTTTAAAGCTGTTTAGACAGCTATGTCTTTAAAAAGACTGAATATGATGTGCTTTTTATAGTATTCACAGCTAACTTACACTATCTATATAAACCTAAACATCCAAAATATTCAAATCATCAGCCCACCATTATTATAGTAATGGGTCATAATTTGGGCCCAATTGTTAAAAATTGGGCCTAACATGTAAATAAGTAGCCTAAGATGTTTCACAAAACTGAAATACAGCAGAACTGTATCACTTACTCGCTGGGCAACTTCAGCTGCAGCAGCTGCCATGGCTGCAGCTTTGGCCTTCTCTGCTTCATCGTACGTAGGAAGAGAGGTAGCTACACTGTATGGAGGTGGTACAGGATAAAACTCATTGTGTGTGTCTGTTCAAAATAAAGAAGTTATTTATTTTTAAACCAGAAAAATGTCAAGAATATTAACTTCCACATACACATAATTATTTACCCAAAGTATATTTTTTTACAGAGGCTAAAACTGAGGATATTTGCATTTTAAGTTCTTTAAAATATTTTTAAAACAAAAGCTTTTAACAGCTTGATGGTACTTTGAGCTGCTACACAAGGCAGAAATCTTAACATAGACACTGGCAAGAAGTCAACAAATTCATGAAGAAAAAATCATATTTGGTTAGTTACATCCCCAAGCATTCCAATCAAATGCTTTTTATCCAATCATACGAAAGACATGCACACAAAAATCTTTAAAAAAAAAAAAATGTTTTCAAATATCAGCATCAATCTGTTACTTCAGTCCAGTAATAGCCATGCTGTATTCTTATTAGTGTGGCCTTGTTGCCAACTCCAGTTGCTCTCTGAAAATCAGTTTTTCCAAGATTTCAGTTTTAACACATTCTTTTAAAAATAGTTCCTTCCATCAAAATGGACCACATACTTCATTCTTCTGTGTATTAACAGTAAGAGATCACCATACAAAACAGAATTATTAACAACATTAATAAAAAGTACTTAAAACATGCCATGAGCTTCTTCCTACAGCCAGCAGTAGCTTGTTAAAAGGCTGTTTACGTGATAAAGATTTGTCAGTACAGGTCACGTGGTCAACAGATTTGTCAGCACACCAACACAAGGATGTTATATATAGGGATAATTCCACACAGCTATGTATATTACTTGCAAACACTGTCTCAAAGAACAGGGACAGGAAACTGTTCTTTTAAAAACCATTTTTAAAAACTAGGTTGGTAGCTACTCCTAAAATATTTATTTGGCACATGGGAGACACAAATCCATGCAACTTTACTTAAACAGGAACTTCGATGTTGCCTGCTGTTAAGTCTCCCATATCCCCAAGAAAAGTCACAATCTCCTAAGAAAGGGAGTAGTGAAAAAATGGATAAAGGAACCCATTACTCATTTTTCATGAGAAGTTTTATCAAGAGCCTTTAAAACAAAATTAACCTTTTCATGGCAATATTTTCACCAAACCATGTCACACACTAAAGAAGTCTGAAGAGTTTTTTAAAAAGAGGCAATGGAACTTGCTAATGAGGTCCAATAATGGAGCACTACTCAAAGATGTAGATTAAATGTGGAAACAAACTATAAGCAGACTTAAATGAAACCCATTAAACTAATTAATGAACATCCATTTTGTCTAGCAATTTGGAATAATCAGCATAATTTACAAGTGTGCTTCTTCTGAACAAACCAAATGGCTGCACATCAAAGGACAGCTTTTTACTGCAATTGTGTGCATGGAAAAAAAAATTACACGGCAGCATCAGACCACTTTGAACCAAGAGCTGATTCATACATGCTCATCCCTGACAAGAAAAATACCTGAGGTTGCAGCTGCTTCCACAGCTATGCTACAGTAAGGAGGAGGGGAAGTATCTGCCTCAGGTGAGGCTGCTGGCTGCGGAGGCTGCGGAGTCTCTGCAGACGTTGAAGGCTGCTCAGCTGCTGAAGACTCTGGGGGGTCATCCTCATTGTGAAGCTTAGGAGAAAAACACACACATTTCAGAGGCGTTCAGGGAATACTTCCCATGACAACCTAATACTTGCAGAGACATGTTCAAAGAGAGACAAGATTACTCTCATCAACAAAACAAATTATTCACAAAATAGCATGTGACCACTTTCAAGTAGTCCAGCTAAATTCTTTTAAGCAAACAGCAAAAGATTATCTTAACTGCCCTGCCTTTTTTTTCCCAGGAATGGTTTTCTTCTCAGTGATTTACAGGGAGTCCTAAAAATCTGGAGTTTTCCATGTTTACTATATGGCAAAATACTATTACATGAATATTTTAATATCATTATATTTTCATTCTTATGTACAGTCATAAAATGTATTCATTTATTTAAAACACATCAGGTAAGAAATACTGTTGTTCGTTGTATTTACCAAGTAGAAAAAGAATTAAGACACATTTCTGCTTCTGTAACTGGGACTTTCATTCTCTTGCATCTGGTCAAAGAGTTTCTCCATGCAAATTCTAAGACTTCTCAAAATATTCTACCTTTCTTTACACCCAAGAAACAATCCTTCCCTAAAACTTCAAGTTGCTGGTTTGTTTTTTTTTTTTTTTTTCTTGATTAAGATACAGTTTTCAAAAGACATGTCCAGTAAAGGACATATACAGAAATAAGAATTTGGATAAGGAAGAATGCTGATTGAAATGGTGGAATTCAGATCCAGCAACTAATATCTTTTCTTAGAGAAGACACTTTTGATTATTTTAGCTAACTTAATAGTTCTTAGAATGTATTAAAAAGAAAGAGTACTAGACTTAGAAAAGTGCTAGTTCCCAGTAGCGTGAACTACAAGATAAGATTCCTAGAATACAACAACTGAAGCACGACATGTAGAACCCATACCAAAAAATAAGATTAAGTTAAACATATCTAAAAAAAAGAATTCTATAACTTCAAGCACCCTACATCAAAATATTATTTCAGTAACAAATATTAAGAATATAACTACAATTATTTTCTATTAGGCAAAGTATAATCAGGTCACTGGAAAAAGTGCCTTCTAAGAAGAACACTAAATTCCTTATTAAGCAGTGTTACACTGACACCAAAACTGTTTTAATATGCAGATTATATCAAAATTCACGGGATGGTTGATGTTGAAAGGGACCTCTGAGCCCACCTAGTTCAACCTCTCTGCTCAAGGAGAAGCATCTACAGCTGGATGTACAAGACCACATCCAAAAATCTTTTGAATACCTTCAAGGATAGACACTACACGGGCTATGCAGAAAACCTGTTTCAGTGCTCAGCCACCTTCACATTGCTAAAAATAAGGAAAAAAATATTTTAAAAGTTTCCTGATGCTCAGAGGTCACCTTCAATAGAAATGATAGGTGGTTTTGAGGGTTTCTGGGTCCTGAGCAATCAGATCATTTAATGCCTAATCAGTAATCTAGAAGTAGCAGCAATACGAGAAACATTTTTAGCCATTTTGAGTAGTTAAAGCCAAAGAAAATAAAAGCACTTCAAAATAACCTACTATATTCTGGGATACAGAAAGCAAGTGAGAATACAAACCAGTCAACTCTAAAAAGGTCGATCAGAAAAGCAAGCTGAGAGCTATAAACATTACGGTTCTAAATTAAGTACAGTAATTCACAATAAATCTAGTATTGCAATGGATGTAGCCAAAATAAGCCCATTCTTAAATAAAACTAATTTGATCAACTAAGGTATAAAGAACAAAAAACTGCTGGTATAGTTCTTACACTGATGGCTCACCCTCATTTGGGATGTGTGTGTAGTTCTGACTACCCCACCAAAACAACCTGGTCTCTGGGCAGGGGAAAAAGTCAAGCAAACTTAAATGGATCTCTGTTATTTCCATTCTTCCTCTCCTGCCCTCCTCCTCCTCAATCACTGCAACTTTTTTTTTCCCTACGACGCCACAGTAAATGCTGTCGTCATTCTGAAGATACAGAGATCCACAAGCACATCACTGGTCAAAGAGCAAGTTACTCATAAAAAAAAAAATAAAAACTTTGCCATTCCCCAGGAATTTAATTTTACAACTTCTACACGCTTTATTGAAAGCTGTTTTACTCCAAATTATCTGTAATATACTAACAGTGGAGTAATTTAGTAGATGATGGAGTTAACATGAAGATCAGAGAAGAAAAATGTACATGAGACTTCTTGCCTTCAAATACAAAGTTAATGAGTCATTCAATGGTTATAGCAACTGCAATTAGGAAATGGAAAAATTCCATCCTAAGGGTTCCATACACTAGAGACCCGTTATATCCTTTAGTGCCACCCAAAGTGTCTTTACTTTGTAAGACTTATATTTAGGAAACAAGTATTTCTATTTATCATCTCTTCTATTATAGAGGCCTCTCAGAAATTCTGAAAAGTATCAAGGTTATCTTAATGCAGCAACTTAAAGAGAAATCTACACCCTTTTTATTTAAAAAAAGGCAGCAACAACAAAAAACAACAACAACAACCACCACCCCACAATAACTGGATTAAGTAGCTTGAGTGTTTACAGCTAGAATAATAAACACAAGTTGTTCCATGAACACAAACTAGCTTTTGTTAGTTCTTGTTCAAGTGTCCTGTATCCTACTCTCTCCTCAGGGCAGTAACTTCAGCTCCTTTCAGAGGACTACTTTGCTGGGTTAAAAAAAAACAAAACAAAACAAAACAAAACCCCCCAACGGCAGCAGAACTTGCCCCGGTAAACTGGAAATTTTGCCCACACAGCAGAGTAGATAGCAGTGATAATATCATTTTGTCCTGTAGCAACTCTGCCTTGTCTTCACAGAGCACCGACTCTCCTCTCTGGAGAGCTTGCTTGAAACCAGTAGGAATCTGACTAGCTTTGAGCCTCCCCCTTCACATTTCATTTTGGCTTCTACTGGCGGTAAATTTAGAAGTTATTTCTGGAGACAGGGGAAGAAAAGGCCTGACACTCTTCATAGGCTTCATTGCCATAGAAACCAAGCTAAAAACACCCAGAAGGGAACAGAAAATGTCTGTTTCAAGGCATTACTTATGCTATGTACTTAAATGTCACCTGAAGCAGCATTTAACATTGAAAGTATATAAATAGTATCCAAGATTTTTCTTTTTCCAATAGTAAGAATGTTTCACCTAATGGTTAATTAAAGGACTAAGGAGAACTCACAGTTCATCATCTCAGCCCCTCCCAAACCTCCAATGTACCATAATTTGGTAGTAGGCAATATAGCTGCTTTTGTGAACATTATGGTCAAAACAATTACCAAGACTTATTAAACCACAGACAACTGTAAATTAGTGGCTCCCCCTACTCCTTCCCTCACATTTTAAAAGTGGGTGACACTGAAATTTTTTTCCTTTATGTTTTAGTCTGTACTTGGGGTATCTAGTTAACTACATGGAGCTTCACTGTAAAAAGAAAAAGTGAGTACTTTGCTATTAGATACATTACTCTTAAACTGCTAATGCCAGTATTTCAATCCCTGCTTTTGCAGCCCACAAACTACAGTACATTACAGGCTCATAGTCTCAAGTATCTATGATAGGACATGTAAAATTCAAAGATCAGTTGAGGAGCAATGGCTGTTCCGCCAACAATGACTCAGCCTCATGGTAACCACAAAAGGGTGAACAGCACAGGAAAACATAATAGTTTCCTTCATATGATTTTTACCCTCTACTATCTTCAGTTTCCTTCCCAGAAAAGATCTACAAAACAGTGATTCACTATTTCATTTCAGAATAAGTTAAAATCAATGCCAGACTTTTCAGCAGCAAAATATTGCATAAAATAGTTATCTTTATTTTCTACTCTTACATTAATAATTTATTTTAAAAGGAAATTATTCTTATACAATGTACACAATTATTCCTTCTACAACTGATTTCCTTAAGTCTGTTATTCCATATAATTATTTCCAAAGTAATCAGATGCAATATCTGAAGTCAGCTGACAGCTTACAAAAAAACATGACCCACGAGAAAGTGCTTAAAACAGAAGCTTTTACTGAGAGGATGGATGCAGATACTTTAAATGTTTAGGCTTATCAAAATAAAACTAAAAGTGGAAGATCTCATTATCTACTTAATACTTTTTATCTGTCTGAAGATAGCAACTTTATCTGACCTACAGATGTTTGCTTTCCTGGCCAAACAGTTTGCTTTATTTCTGATGAACTGACTGATTGTACAAGAGTGGCAATATAAGCAAGTTATTCAATTATACCATTAACAAAAAAAAAAAAAAAATCAGAGGAAAATGATACAATAAGATGTCTGCTATCACCTGTACCAAAAATGCACAAGATTAGAATGATGATCTCTGNTAACCAAAAAAAAAAAAAAAAAAAAAAAATCAGAGGAAAATGATACAATAAGATGTCTGCTATCACCTGTACCAAAAATGCACAAGATTAGAATGATGATCTCTGACAAAGTGCATTGAAGTAGCACATGCTAATTCTAGTCATAGTGTACAAACACCTCTCAATTTGTGTCACCTGATTTTACATTTCAAAAGCTGTTCTTTACTCCTTTCATAAAACATTGTTATGGAAACCAGTATATTATAAAATTATCACAACACAATTTCAACAGCATATTACATATATTGTAAAAATGTGCAATTTTATTTAAACATTTAAACTTTTTTTATAAACATGGTTTTTTTCAATCTGCTTACATAATTTTTTTATCATAGCAAAAAATTATGCAGGGGATACTGCCATACGAGTTAAAAACAAAAAATCTCAAACAATTAGCCAGCTTTCTTTTCCTGTTTCTTTTAATACCTTTATTACCAGCTCATCTTGTCAAAATGTGACTTTTAGGGAAATTTTAGCAGTGATGGTTCTGTCTGGGGCACCACAGAGCTACAAAAAGTTCTCATTAGCAATCATAAATTACAAAGTACTTTTAACATATCCTTCTTTCTACCTTTCAAATGAAATTACATTTTTGAAGAAGCTCTGAATTTTTAACCTTATACTGACAAGTTCATGGTTTCTTCCAAACTGTATCAAAACTAATACAACACACAGAAATTCCATTATGTTGGACCTAAAACTTTGCTTCAAGTAAAACTGTGGAGACAGCCAAGCAGATCATGCAAGTTCCACCTTTGTATGCAAAACAGTCCATTGATGCACTTCCTTCACAAAAAGCAACACTTGCCAACTGAGATTTTTCTTCTTCACTTGGTAGAAGTTACTTTGGTGTTCTATTACCAATTAGTCAGATTATGACAAAAGGTCAACAAAAATATCCATTTATCGCAGCTTCTAGCACTGGAGGGAAAGGCATGACAGACTAAAGATTGCCAGTGCAGTGCACAGAAAGAACTCTGACATTTCTGCATTAGATTTATGACATCTTCCATACTGGCACACACACATTTATTACACAGACATCACAACATAGTAAATGTGATAGGTGAAACAAACAATGGATTAAAATAAAAGCTATTCTCTTCAAAAAGTTAACAGGGAGCTTTTCACGTCTGTGTTTCACCTGATGCTTTCATTTGCTGAAAAATTCAAGTCCTTTTATGCTTGCTTACTGGTAGTGATTTCTAAGTCTGCAATAAACTGCTCTCTACAAATGAGGCATGAAAGCAGAGATCTCTTGCTACATAAAAATAACTTTAACAAATACAGGCTGCAAATTTAATGCTTGTTTTGTAACCACATACTGCATTTTTCAGCTTTACTAGTCTAAAAATAAGATTTATTTATCTGTTAATAGCAAAATTTTAATCCTGGGATTTTCAAGACAAAAAAAAAATCTTGAAATAAAATTTGATTCTGAACCTGTTAGAAAAATATTTTGTTATGTTCTGTTTTCTGAATGCCACCTAATTGATCAACAGCTCATATTATCAGCTATTTTTTTTTTTTTTTTAGAAAAACCCATAAAACCTATATTATTAAACCATAATCACCATGAACAGAATCACAGAATGGTCTGTGTTGGAAGGGAGCTTAAAGATAACATGGCTTCAATCCCCCCACCATGGACAATGACACCTTCCACTAGACCAGGCTGATCAAAGCCCCCTCCAGCCTGGCCTTGAACATTTCTTCAGAGGGGGTGCCCACAGCTTCTCTGCACATGTTCAGTGCCTCACACCCTTCACAGGAAACAATTTCTTCCTATATCTAATACAAACCGACCCTCCTCCAGTTTGAAGCCATTCTCCCTTGTCCTATCACTGCAGGTCCTTGTAAGAAGACCCTCTCTGGCTTTCTTGCACAGCCCCTTTAGGTATTGGAAGGCTGCCATAAGGGTTCCCTGGAGCCTTCTCTTTTTCAGGCTGAACAATCCAAACTCTCACAGCTTTTCCTCATAGGAAAGCTGTTCCATCCCTCTGATCATTTTGGTGTCTCTCCTCTGGACTCACTCCAACAGGTCCATGTCTTCCCTGTGCTGGGACCCCAGAGCTGGATGCAGCCCTGCAGGTGGGGTCTCACCAGAGCAGAGCAGAGGGGCAGAGTCCCCTCCCTGTCCCTGCTGCCCACGCTGCTGTGGATGCAGCCCAGGACAGGTTTGGCTTTCTGGAAGTGCCCATGGCTGGGTCATGTCCAGCCTCTCAGCTGCGCCCACCCACCAGCAGCGCCAAGCCCTTCTCAGATGCTCTCCATCTGTTCATCCCCAGCCTGTGTTTGTGCTTGGGATTGCCCCAGCCCAGGCACAGTACCTTACACACTGGCCCTTGATGAAATTCATAATGTTTGCACCCACCCATTTCTCAAGCCTGTCAAGGTCCTTCTGGGTGGCATCCATTCCCTCCAGCATGTCAACCACACCACACAGCTTGGTGTCATCAGCTAACTTGCTGAAGGCAAGTGCTAAGATCAATCAGCTCTGATTTAGGTCACTAGTAGCCACTGAAAAATCAAAACCAAAACCAATAATCTGTAATTACACTCAGAGACTTTTAAGAGCAGAACAGCTACATAAATCATTCTGCAAAATTAATGTTTTCATTTTCTTGTTTGGGAAAAAAAAAACAACCATATCCACAACAACTTTTTGAAATAAATATTTCACAGTTTTCTAGAATACAAGGATTCTTGAGAAAATGTCAAACAAACCACACTGTATTTTAACTTACTAGTTTTCTCCACTGTATCAGGTTTTTTACCTCCACAAATAAGGTAGTTTTCAACATGCTTTTTTCTTCAAATATGCGTTTTAACACCAATCTCCCATGAACCCAGGCAGACCAGCAAGCAGGAAGGCAACTATTTCCAGTTCTCTACCAAATGCATGCTCTGCTTGCATGCCACATTGCTCATGCAATATGGTCCTGGCCACAGCCACAGCACTCCAGAGAGTTTACAATCCTCTAAACATTGGTGAACCTTCAGATTAATAAACACTGAACTACTAAGCAACTAAGCTTGTAAGACATTTCAGTAAAATGCAGAAGTATAAAAATTTTCAGCTACTTTTTGCTTTTATGTATTCAAAAGTAAGTGATCAAATCTGATTAGAATTCCTGACTGCACAGAACAGATGCACATCATTTTCTTTTCCTCACCATCCCATCACTTGGCAAGCATCAACTATCCAACACCCAGATCTAGCAGTACCACTTCATGATAACAAAGTGGGTTGGTTTGTTGCTTGTTTTGTGTTTTTTTTTCTTTTCATGAGGCATCTCTGCAGAAAGTTTTCAACAGTAGTTAGTTAATATGTCAGAAGGTCAAAGGTGTAAAATCTGCACTAGAAGCTGGGAAGCTGAGAGAAGTCCCTTGCTGCCATTCCACAGCTGTGTAGAAATACCAAGTGTGTCTGTTAAACAGGGATTAGATACCATGGAAACCCAGAACCTCTGGAGGCAAACTTTGACTGAAAAGAATTCAGAGATTTATACTGAATGTTGTTGAAAAATAAGTTGCCAAAAGAATGGCTTTTCTACCACAGTGAATTTCCTTGGGCAAAAATAATCGGCAGCAAGTGAAAGTGCTTCACATATATTTAAGTGATACTTAAATTATCTTAGTTCTCTTTTAACTAGGGGTCTTTGGGCTATTGAATTTTTCAAGGTTTTTTAAAAGAATCTTATAAATCTGATTAAAAAAAAACATAAACCAAATAAAACAATGGTGATCAGAATTTTGTAAAGGAAGAGAAAAAACATTATCATGTATGTGCAGATAGATCTACATAGATGTGTCTCTCTGTCCATCCCAATGACTACCTCACATATAACATTTTACATGCTCTTTCATTTTACATGTATTATAACTCAGATTTAACCAATTAATTACACATTTATTAGCACAACATACACATCTGCATTCATCCCTATGGCTTCTATTGAGATCCCCCCCATTCCAATCCCTCCCATTAACAGTAAAAGTAGAGGTATTAGTGAATATGAGAATATACCTGATGTGAATGCATGAACTCTTCTGGAAAAATGAATGTTCTAAGACTAGTGATACTAGAACTATGGTCTTATTCTTCAAAGTATATCCATTTCTCTTCTCTTTTCTTGAAGGTTTCTTGTTTGCTAATGAATTATGCCACAATAATTTTGAATATTGGAATTTTGGTATGATCCAAACAGATACATGCTTCATATTCATTGTAAAATTATAAACTGGGTATTGTTTCCTAATATAACTATTACATAGTTATAGTAATTAATAGAGAAATTTGCCAATAAAAAACTGCTATGTCTAAATACTTATAACAACAATGGCTGGGACCAACATTTTCGAATTTTTAATAATGTAAAAAAAAATCTAGGAAGAAGAAGTTGTTAAAAGCTTACTCTAAAACTTGTAGACAATGAGACATTGCAACTCTGACCTACTCCAGAATGTAGAACCTTCTAAAAACATCACCACCAATCATGTAGCCTTCTGTTTGTCAAATAGTAACTTGAGAATAGCTTGAGGAACAGGTTTAATTCTATAAACAAAGTATAAAATGAGGTTTTCCTCCTTGAACACTTCCCAGATAGAAGAAACTCAGTAACAAAACAGAGGCACGTTACCTAGACCAGAGGTCAGTCTAAGGGCATGTTCTGTCTCCCACACAATCATCAGCACACGAGCCTTAATCACTTCTTTGACAACCATTTTCCTCAGATTCCCCAATAAGCACAGCAGTTCCATTACAGCAGGTGAAGCATACATCTCTGCCTATTCCACCTGCATCTGTTATGGATTTAATGCATGTGAGTTTGTTTTCTTGAATCTGCTGGTATAATCTGCTTGTATAATCTCTTATTATACAAGTGTACGTTTGCTTCTCCTTATGTACTTTCTTTTCTAAACCAAACCTCAGTGAGTACTCTACACAATTTGGTGAACAACAGCTCCACAACTGCTTTACCTACTGCCTTGGTGACTCTGCAGGTGTTGGTCACTTCCAACTCCCACCACCTATTTCAGAGCACTTTTAAGAAGTCTGCTTCCCCGTCCTTTCTGTAGTGAGCAACCAAAACTGTGGACAGTACCCAACACGCAGGCAGGTCTTGTGTCTCAAACAATGATATTCCCTGTTCATTCTCCCTGTTCTCCCTAATGATGGACAGTGCTGCATCAGGATTTGGCAGCTGCCACTAACCAACAGTTTCAGCAAACCACCAGTCACAGGTCATGTCTTTACTCAGCAGCAGTTTTATAGAATCAGTATGGAAAGTAGATCCTGGTCACTCCTAAGTCACATAGAACACAGACAACACATAAACAGTAAAAGTAGAGGGAACAGGAAAGCCTGAAAAGTCAGGAAACATCACCAAGAGCAGACTCAATATTCAACAATTAGTTCCATTTCCATTTTAGCTTACATTCATTTGGGCTGCAAAATTCAATGTTGATTGAAAACGCTGACTATTACTCTAAATGTTATACATATTTCAGTTAAAGTACAATGAGAGAGCTCAAGAACAAAAACTTTTTAAAGATGATGCAGGAGGATGCTAACATGACAAATTTATTTTAAGAGGGAATAACAAAGATGAATAAGACTTTCTTCCTGGAAATGTGTTATGGAAACTGAACTGCAGAAGCAGCATACAGCTCCACCTCAAGCCCCTGATTTGAAAGAAGTAGGAAAAAAAGGACTCAAGTGTATGTCTCCTGTACCATGCATAAGTGTCATTGAAAATTCTTCAAACAAGCTGTGAAAAACTTAAAAAGTCTCAAGATTATGGACAAACCAGGAATCTTATTGCATGTGTACTTAAATAAAGCCAGCCTAGCAAAAGAGTTTCCTACTCAACAATATGACTCAGTAGCCAAAAATTATATCATTAATTAAATAAAATGTAACTCAGAAGATACTATTAATCAATAAGAGAAAACTCTATTCTTATTAGCAGGTCAGTCATGCTTGATTTTTTCAATATAACCCATTTTCTTAGTAAGTGTAAATGGAGCAGCTGAGCTCCTCAACTTAGAGAAATAATGCAGACAAATTTCAACAGCTTAAAGAACCACACATACACAACACCAGCCAATTCACAGTAAGAATTCACATTCTTACTGTGAATTGCAAGAGCAGGCTCTACTGAAAAGATTTTCATTTTGATTTGCAACTTGCACAACATTTATAAACATTCAGGGTCCTTCCTTTTAAAAAAAGCATGTTTAGGTCTTAACAGGTAGTTGGGAATTTTTTCAACACTACTGTTTAAGAGTGCTGACTGAGCATTTTAAAGCAATCCTATAAAATAAGTGCCACAAAGGACAATTCTCTGGACCTCTCAATTGCCAGCAAGACAAAGCACACACCGAAAGCAGGAACTTTCCAGCAGGTTGGGTGATTATAAGGCAGCTAAACAAAACAAAAAAGCACACAAGAGGCACACAAGAAAGGAACATAAGTCACACCACTCAACATCAGCTGTGGCCCAGCACTGCAGGGATTTAGTGGCCAACTCCTTTATTTGAATTGTGCACTCATTCCAGAATTTGGAACAGATTTTAAAGAGCAAACAGCTAGTACAAGTCTCTTTTCCTAACCATTTTTTCCATGTATTTGATGCAAGTCAATTGTATGACCACAACTCTGAAGATTCAATTAAGAGCCTTAATGCTTCAGTACATTCCTTGACAAATACCTAAAGGATTGTTTCTGTTAAATTTCAAGATATGTCAATTGATTCATAAGTACCATGATCAAAATGGACAATTGGCCTTAGTACCACCCAAGACCCCGATCCCAAGTGTTTCATTTTTTACCAAAGGCATCACTTATTCCACAAAGATGACAAGTGTTAATTACACTAACCATTACCAAAGCAATGTGTAACCACGAGCTTGCACCACTTTAAAAAAACCCTAAACTTCTTTCCTGCAGGAAGGAAACAACTGCCACTGTAAGTACCCTCTTTTCAATAACCTTTCCTACATAATCTTTTCAGATTAATCAGGGATAAGGAAAAGCATGTTCAAGAGCTGAAGCTACATATACATCTTTAGTAAGGACATAATTCTGACCTCCCCTACAAGAATGATGAGTGAATATTTATAGGATTACTTTCAACAGGTAAATATTGCTCAAAGCTAAAACTGAGAAACCGTGTTTGTGAATATGTTAAGTTATCCTGCAATAGTGGGGAGACCAACTTTTTCTTCATTTTTTACAGGAAATGCACATTTTACAAGTAAGAAGGTGCTGCCAAGCACCTAGTAACTAAAGAAAAAGAAAGGTTTACAAAGAAAAAGCAATATAAAGCTTATTGCAGATATTGTCTACACCACTCAAAGTTTGGAGGACTTTTTTTTTAATTGTTCTGTGCATTCCAAACACAGCTGGAGGCACAACCATGGATGAGGTTGGGGGGCATGACTCAGTATCTAATGTTTTGGCTATGGAGTTGTTGAAGAGTAAGTTAGACTATCTTAGTTTTAGGCTAATCTTAGCCTATGATAATGGAAACAATACTTAAGCGGAATAAAGAGTTAAATGTTAAAATGGAAATTTATTTTTCACTTTCACTGTAAATCAGACATGCTCTGAGTGCGGGCTGCGCCTGACAAGACTTAAGCACAAACCAGAAAAAGTTAGTCATTCTCATTAAAAAACACAGCTGGTGAAGGGGGTGCCCAATTTACTAAAATCAGCTACTTGTGACAGTACTTGCCCAGGAAGTGGGAGACCTAAGCCTGAGGCAGCTCAAACCCACAGTCTTGGCTCTGCAGTAGTTCAGTTTCAGTAGGAAAAGTTGGCAGTGCTTCTCCAACTTTGTAAGTTGCCAATTTTTTTTCATTCTTTTTTTTATTATTTAATCTCTTAGGATTGCTTTTCTTCTTCATTTGAAAATGGCTTCCCTGATTTGAGTGTACTGGTATATGTTCATTCCCCTTTTCAAAACAGCTAGAAATCTCAAAGGAGATTTGAGGCTATGAAACTTCAGAAAATACTGAAATCTATGACTAAGTGAACACTGAGGTCTCACAGAGTTAGGTGTGATGACATTACTGGTTGCCACATCTTCCTTGTTTTGACAACACCGTCACAGGGAAGAAAGTTTCAAAATATGCCTGTAATTAGCCACTTGTCAAAAGTAATTCATTTTCCCCATCCAGAAGACTACTACCAGCATTTTGTATTAACACAGTGCTTGATTTCTGAAGTGATCCTGATGTGGTCCCTACTACATTTTTCAAATACAAAACTGAGAGTAGGCTTACAGCTTCTCCTTTTTAAAGTACCACAGAAAGAACATCTAGTTTGGCCATAACACAGCTGACTCCTGCTCAGAACCCTGATATTTGAAGTCATTTTATTCATGTTACTGAACTTTCCTAATACGATGAGAAGACTTACTAGATGTGACATGCACGCCACAGGCCGAAGCTGCCTTTTTACATTACGTGATTTCATGTCACTGCAGAGATCAGGTACCTCTTTCTTCAGGCTTCATGCATCTTTCAAGAACATAAAAATCCCCCAGTTTCACATGATAGGCTCAGCCACACCAAGATCTCGCTGCCACTAGACCTGTTCCCAGCCTCTCCTCCTGTACTTCCTTTGCACAGATCCAACCTTAGATTCTGGCCTACCAAGACCTCTGGTGAGAAACCTGAGTGAAGCAACCCAGGTACATTTTGCTGGGTTTACTCTTTTTGCTCAATATGGTAAAACTTATGAAACTAAGCCAATTTGTGTGCAAAATAGCTTAGGTCATTCTGTGCCCACACCAAAAAGAAAGGCAACTGCCCACATAAAACCCCAGAAAGTTACTGTAACCACTGATATTCCTGGTGTACCAGTGAGCCAGGGTTTCCTCCTATGAATTAGCTGCAGAGCAGTGTGTTATGTTTGTGGCCCTCCAAGAGATTCAAAAATCAGATAGTAATGGCAATACACAAACAACCCTGCTTTAAATTTCTACAAAAAGTATTGTATCTGTCCAGTATCTCAACACCTTTATTTAGGAGCAACATACAGAGAGATTTGAAGTTTATTTCCTTGTTCACATAAAATGAGAAAGTATTTACAAATTTAAATAAAAAGTGAAAAGTAAAATGTAGTCCTTTAAGTACTAACTGCATCCCTACTGTATCTGCAAATGTCTCAACGGTTACAATTTTATTTGTTTGTAGCAGGTTTCTTCATTAAAAAATAGCAAAAAATTTTTTACAAAAAATATTAAAGCTGTTCCTTCAAGAAAGAAACTACTGTTTAATAGAGAAATTTGTAACAGGTAAGTGCTACAAAAATAATTTAAAAACTTAAAATTGCTAATATGACAGTCCATAAAAAACAACTAAGATACAGGGACAGATCATTGTCTGAAGGCACCATTTACTTCATTTCAGGAAAGCCTCATTTGCTCTTCTAAGCCATTAAAAGTCTAAACTAGGTATTTCATGTGCAAAAAGTCAGTGCAATGAAAAATTGTATCTTTTCATGATTGAGGCTCCTACCACTAAAAATATCTGTGCATCTGTCACAAACAAACAACTGTAACACTTATCAGTTAATGCATCTTTCCTCAGTATTTTTCAGCATAATAAACTTAGTGCTCCAGATGCCGAATTTTATCTTCCAGTTACAACATTACCCCGTATCTGTGGAAAGCAACAGAATTTCCCTAAGCTAGCTTGAGCTATTCAGTAACACCAATTACATAAGAGTTACATTTATTGTCCTAAGACAATAAATACCGTAGAAAATACAGTAGATATACAGATAGAAGCTAGCAGTCTTACATCAGAACTATAGAATTACCTACATTTGGGAGTTTATTTGCCAATTACTATTAGGCTCAGTCCCTGGAAAAGAAAGAAGGAAGAGATTTTTCTTTGTTCACATTTCCTGTATAGGTTGACTTTCATGAGAGTTACAAAGACAACTTGACTTTGTTCAAGGTTTTTTTTTAAGTAACATTGGGAGAGTAAACAGTCAGCAACAATGGAGGTAACAGATACAGAAAATAAAGCCTTATCTGAGTTTGTGTTTTGCTACAGTGTTTACAGAACAAATTTTCACCTTTTAGCCCCACTTCTAAAGGCACACATAACTTACACTCATACAAGACTAAGATCCCTTTTAAAGAACCACAACTTCTTTATCCCTGTATAGTGCCATACAACAGCAGGCAGCCATCAGTCTTGCCTCATCCATCACTTACAAATCCCACCAAAACCAAGTGCTACAGTGGCAAGGCAAGTTCAGTAACAGCTGAACTGACATCCCTGTGGAGAGCTGCCTTTGGCCCCACCCAAATCGGTTTGTTACCTTCCCATTTTACCATTTACCTGGTTAGCTCTGACCAAACCCTAAGTCAAAGGCTCAAGACTACCTGATCCCAAACTTTAATCAAGAAAGACTGGTTATTACAATTCATGAGCAGTACAGCTTGTAAGTCCTGCAGCCTTCAATACAACTTCTGTGCCTAAATCACTCACACGCACACGAAGTCTTCCCTCATGACTCAGTTATCTGGAAAGCCACATTTCTAAGTAAAAAAGGCAACCTTGAGCTTTAGTGCTTAGCTGCTCTCTCAGTTTTATGTGCTGCAGAAAACAGCTGCATTTCCTCCTCTTTGTTTCAGTACAGATTCACAAAACATCATTCCAATCACTTTCTCTGCAAACAGGCTGGACTAGAAGCAGACATTTCGGACAAGATACTAATGTTATTAAGGTCAGATGACAAAGAACTAGAAGGTAAAAACAATCAAAAGAATGATTACTGAATAATTTTTATTATAATTTTCCTAAACTTGATGCCTTATCCAACAAAGGGCAGAATAGGAGAAGAAATAGAAAAAATACAACAATAAGTAAATTATACAGCTGAACTGACTTATACCTGCAAGGAATGTCAAATGTAAAATTTAAGATACATTCACCAACAGGAATGCAGCCATTCAAGTGACTAAGGAAAAGAAAAAAGGAAGTAAAGCAAGACAACAAAGGTTGGCTAATTTACTTCTAATGTCATACTCCTGCAGGGAAGCATGACAAATTCTTACCCATCAATTATTTGTCTTTTTGCCCTACGAAGAGAGACAAAACAGGAGGGCCAGAAAGCAATACAAATCACACATGCCCGCGGCAGAGAGTTACGTAATGCTGACGTACTGCCTGCTCTTTGCTCACAACACTTACTTTGCTGCAATTCCAAGTACCAGCTTTTAACAGCAGCCCGGTTTGAACACTTTTAAACTGCTTTGTAAATAAAATGCAGACACACAAAGAAGAACAAGATACAGAATGAAGCTTTAGAGCTATTTCCAACAGAGATAAAAATAAGAAAAGCAGAGGATTAGCTTTATGAGACATTTTCTGTTTCATAAGAAGTAATAAAACTGGCTTTTTGTGCTAAAACTCAAAACTAAGTTGCCTGCCAATCTGAAGTCTTTTAATTTAACTTACTTGAAGAAACCACAAATAAAAAGAGAAAGATAGCTCCTTCAAATTCACTGAAGTCCTACTGCCAGGAAACACAAGAAAATAATTCTTTTGATAATAACACACACCTAGAAATCTTTCTATTTAGAAGAGAACTTGCCCTGAATAGAGTCAAACAGATTAGCTAGAATTAAAGGCAGAATGGGTACAAGCAGGGCCAAAAAGTATTTAATATTAATCATGGGACCAAAAAAAGAAGAAAAAACCAAAACAAAACAATACAGTGAATGCAGCAGAACTGGCCAGATTTCGGAAAACTAAATTAATAAAACTTTCATAAAATGTGGTATTAGCCATATTAAGTCATCTTTTTTTCCTACACTTCGTCTTTAAAAACTAGGACGCAACCATAAAATCTGCAATAATCTATTGCTCAGTACCTATCATAGCCATTATGTAAGCAAATACATCACAACACTTAAAATCACATGCTTGAATAATCAGCTGCTAATTAAGTATATCTGCAATTGCCTTGTTCCTTCCTTTTTCTGACCCAAAACAGTAAGTAAACATTACAAAAATCTCGGTCTTCAGCAGTCAGATATAACTAAAGAAACTAAAACAACATGCTCCTTCTTATGGGGCAGTAATCAGTAAGGCTGTATTTTAAACTCTGGAGCACAGCAGACTGATTTATAACAAATGACTACACAATTTAATGTACACATCAAACTGAGGAGGCCAACTCATGCAGACAAACATTAAGCTAAGCCCTTTTGGAAGGCCACACCAAATAGTGTTTACCCAAAGCTGGGCATCAGCACCATCACTGGAAGTTCCTAACAAGCTAATAAGATAAAAATATTACAGAGACAAACTTTTTCTTCATGTGGGTTTTTTTTTTCTTTTTTTTTTTTTTTTACTCCTTTGAGTAACTAAATTAAAGTCTCCCTTCTACCTGTCTGACCTCTAATAACATATGCTTTCAAGGCCTTTTAAAACATGCCCAGGTTACCTCAGGACTCAAGGAAGATAGTGTTTTTAGGCTTTCAAGAAAATGCTCTGCCAGCATTTTTCTTCTCTGTTACAGAGAAGAAGGAATGACTTTAGGACTTCTACTGATTTCAAGTTATGGAAGCACAGTGCCAGAAAAAAAAGCAGTTGGTGACCAACTACCGCCCTAAAGGAATACGTCACAGGGTGCGTGGTGTGTTCATCACCTCTATGACGATCCCTGTATCTAAGTGCCCAAAAGCATATAGAAATTTACAGCGCTGTAAGACTATCAAAATAAATATTCCAAATATAATAAAAGTGTTTCCTATCATTTTTTCCTTAAATCATAACCTAGGAACAATCTGAATATAAATACCACTATTTACATATGCACAGACATAAGTATGATTACTTCTGTGGACATGCTTTTCACTGCTTAAGCTGTAAAACACAAGCACTAAGATAAATAATTCAGGATTTAGCTAGACGATAGCAGTAGAAATTTGAATCACAGAGAGTAACAAAGATTTCAGACTTCCTTATCTTTACATTCATAGCAGAGCTATAAAGCACAAGGAGTTTAAGGATAAAATTTAAACTTTCGAGAAGACTGACTGCACCTAAGTCATTTTTACACCCAATAATCAGGAAAGCTTACATATTTGGAGTATAAGTGACCTTAAGCTAATGACTGCAAGATTTATGTAACTGACATTAAACTAATGACTACGAGAAACAAACAGGACTGTCAATTCGGGCAGGATGAAAATCTTTGTATTCTAAATGATTACTTCCGTGGTTAAGTTCGGGAACGAAAGAAAAATTGGTCTCAGTGACCCACAAAGCTGCAGACCGCTCTTGAGAAGTCTCTTCGTGTATGTGCACACACATAGAAACAATCACACACACACACACAGAAACACACACTGAAGGTCAGTCTCCTCCCCGCATTTCACACTTCCCTCCCTCGCTCTAATCCTCACACAGGCTTGGCACTATCCCTGTGCCAGACAGCTACGGGCTTTTAGAAATCTCAAGGATCCAGAGGCTCGCTCCGCGGCACGTACTTAGCAGAGCCGAGGCCCCCCGCCCCTTCCTGCCCCGGCTGCTCCGCACTGGCGCGGCGCGCCCCGCTCTCCTCCTCGGCCGCGCTCTCCCGGG
>VZRH01006240.1:369120-399860 GCA_013397555.1 Urocynchramus pylzowi
AAAAACCAAAAAAAAAAAAACCAAAAACACAAACCAGGTACATAGAATAAATGACTGGAGATCAGGACCATGGCATGTTCCAGCCATAAGTGTATAAGTACACTGAGTAACAATTAAGTGAGCCTTTTTGCATGTAATTTGGAAAGCTCTTCAGTGAGATCTTCCAGAAGTGCTGGGTCATGTGCTGACTATACTGCTATCAAGAGGGTGGGAACTGAAAATTGAAACCTCTGTAAAATCTGAGGCAATATTGAGTCTCAGAACGAGTCTCTTCAATTTTCAACTGAAAATCGAAACCTCTGTAAAATCTGAGGCAAAATGCAGGCAATGTTGAGTCTCAGAAAGAAGAGTAGGCACCAGAGAAGGAGAAACAGGTGAAAAATAGTTTGCAAAAAACTTTGGTACCTTGGAAACCAATAAATGGGAGAAACCATATTGCCTAAGATGCTGGCTGATACTTTGAGAGAGTTTGACTCGAACTAAGAAATAGTCCTTTGCTCCCAATACTTAGAGATCTAAGACTGCTTTCCTAGGTCCAGTTTCCCTTGACCATATCCCAACTCCATTTGAGGGACATACTCAGGCATGCATTAACACAAATTCCCTAGCTTTTGATATTTAACATACCATGTTTCAATTGAAACAAAGCCAGGACTTGTGAGCTGAATGGGACCCATAGTGTTTTACAGCATCTTCTTCTGGTATTTCCAACTGGAATTGTGTCAGAATCCCAGTAAAAGTGAATCTGCATGTAACAGCTGTAGTTAGAACTCAGGAAGTGCTACAGGAACAGGTCTTCAACTCAGGTGTCAACAAGTAACACAGAATATTGTTTAACTCAGCAAACAAATGTCCACTTGGCAGGATGTGCTGGTCTCAACTACTTTCACTCTGTGACAGATGTCCCAGTCAGGCAGGAAGTGTGGCATTTGTTTGGCTCAATGGGACATCAGATTTATGAATGATAGAAAACTTGTTTCCAAAAGTGGAATATACCAGTTGTTCTGATGTATGAGCTCTTGCTGAGGTAAAGTGTCTGAGATAAGACCATGGTATTTGCATATCAAAGCAGTTTTGCCAAGCATGTGCCTTTCAGAAACATTAGTTTATCTGAGCACTATCAGAACTAGGTAAAGTAAATGTTAATAATTCACTCTCCTTGAAGATCAAGAAATGCCTCTCCAGGATTCAAAACTTTTTCAGGACATTGTAGGCAGGACTGGGTGCCCCAAATGGAGGCATTTGCTCAGAGTGAGTTATCTGTCCAGATTCTTCAGCCTTACAGCCCAGCACATACAGTACCAATATGAGTAGCAGGCTGCAGGCTCTGTGTGTTTTAAGTTGACAACACAATTATTAAGACATATCAGGATCCATCTGGACTTGCCTTGACCTGCCTGAAGGCTGAGGTTAGCTTGTTTAGCTGTAACAGCTGCTGTCTGATAACCAGACAGCAGATAACCAGACAGTTACCTGATTTGTTTCAGCCTTTGCTTAGCTTGGTACAGCTGAATGCTACAAGGCTTATTACAATATATATTGTTATAAATATACATGTAAATGCAGCATGTAATTTTTTTTTTCTATAGTGATTCATGATGATGCTACAAAAAAAATGCAGGGTAGAGATGTGCAGGCATCAGATGATAACTGCAGCCTTAACAGTGGAGACAGGCTGATAACAGAGGCCTCTGGTTGTAAACAACTTAGGAGCAGACAGTTACTGGGTGCTGAAGGAATACTGCCTTGGCAGATGGGTAAAACAATTTAGGAGTGACAAAAGGAGGAAAAAACAGGTATCTGATTTATGTCAAAACATGCTGTACATAGTAGATTTTGCAGTAATATGGAATTGTGAACCAATAATTAAGGAGCAAGCAAATTGTGTTAGGAAGTACATAGTAATGACACTAAGAAGGCCCACGAGTGAGGAGGAGAAAACCATCAATACCAACATCATATTTTTGGTAAAGAGAATTAAGAAACCCTCCACATCACACCTCTTCTGTGGATGTCTTGCCATGACACACCCAGACCCCCCAGACAGAAGCCATCAACTTTAGGACAGGATCTCCTTGTTACCAGAGTGACACTGGAAGGGTAAGCACAATACCAGAGAAAGGGACAATTACTATAAAGCTTGATTATTTTGACTTTCACCCTATGATTATAAGGATGAGCCATAATGTTTGGATAATTGGAATTAAAATTGTTAGTATCATTATGTTCAGACCAATAAAAATTCTTTGATTAGACTATTGAGACATGAATTACAATAGCAGTAAATTTCCAGTTCTGCATAAAATGTAAGTGACCCACATAAACTGCATATGTTGTATTGCACCAAATTGGTGACCTAAGCTGTAATTTAAATGCAAAAAATCAGACTGAGTTTGTGGAGGACCTAGTTTGTGGGCCTAGATTCTTAAAACTTGATGTAGCTACCAACTCTATTGATTTGATTTCCACAGACTGTAGTGGGAGGTGAGGTGTCAAGTTCACATATAGGCATCTAGCTATATCCTGTGTGCCTTCAAAAAGATACTGAATCTGTGTTTTGATATTCTCATTGTACAACTGAAGAGATGCCAGGTGCTAGCAATCAATTCATGGAGGCTAAATACAACAATCAGAGTCACAGAATCATGTAGCTTATATGGGACATGCAAAGGTCACCTAGGCCAATTCTGCACAAAGCAGGCCCAGTGAGGTCAGGTTGCTCAGACCAGTCAAATTTTGAATACCTCCCAGGATGGAGAATGTTTCATCTGTAAAACATTAATTCTGTTCTCTCAGTTGGTTATAAGAAGGGCTTCTCTGGTAACTTTAGACGTGGATTAATGAAACACTGAGGAACTCGATGTAAAATCACAGTCGAATGTGTAATTGTGGATTGGTGTCATGGAGACGATGTTGGCTAAATGTTTGATGCATCTTTTTTTTTTGGTCTGACTCAGTCTAGTTATAATGCTTTTATACAATTTCAATTTTCTTCCTTCTTCAGCAGTTTTAGAGATACAGTCATAACTCTGAGCAAACATTCACATGGAGGAAAGTTCCTCTCATATAAACTCCTCATATATTTTTTAGCAAAAGAAGCCAATGGACAAAAAAATTGGAATCGTACCAAGTCATGAATATTTTTAGTACCAGATGTCTGAATGAACTAGAAGACCTTAACTCCATCTGAACCACATATCCATAAGACCAGAGCTAAGAGGGGGAAAAAATACAGCTTTTCAGGCTTTTTTTTTTTCCCCTGGAAAGAAAGGTACAGCTTAAATAGGAAATATTTTTTTTCATGGGAGTTTAGGGATCTGTCATAATAACAATCATTAACCTCTTCTAGTTCTGAGAAGGCTGCTTATCACCAGGGTACAAAGTTCAGATTTAACAAATGACAAAGCAGTATGGATCTTTGCTGTAACTCGTTACTCTTCTGTTTCTAAACATTATACCTGACATATGATACTGAAAAGTATAGTAATTCATATGTCAGGGAGAATAATAGTGATGCAATTCAGGAAATCAGTGCCAGTATCCTCTATTTTTCAAGATAAAGAGGCTATTTTGTCCAAATCTGGTTGGCAAATTAATATATCAAATAGATCAAGTTGCTAATTCATTTCACTAGTAGTACTGTTGCCACTAAAAGCACATAATTATATTTAGTGCTTCTATTTGTAAACCCCATTAGAATTGGCTTATGTGATCATCATCTCACAGCCCGGCTATAAGAGCTCATAAATCTGAAAAATTTAGATTAAATACTTCTATCAGGATAAAAAACACTGTCTGTACAGAAACAAATGACTAAGGCAAAAATGGCAATGAGTCAGTCCATAGATGGCCCCAAAAGTTAGTGACTGGCTTACTTCCCAGCAGCATGAGTTGGGAAAAACCAAACCACTGCGTGGTGACTAGGCTTCTTTCATTCTTCAGTATTTTCAGTATGGAAATCTGTCAATACTTAGGACACAAACACCATCCTCATGGACATTGCTAACTAGAATGTGTCTTAAATATGTGCACTATGTAAACCACAGCTGGAATATTCATAGACAAGTGCTCCAACTTGGTTCTTCAGAAAAATAAATAACTGTATGTTGACTTTGTATTGAATGTCATGTAGAGTTCAAGATTTGGAGTACCTGCCTCCAAACTGTGACGTATTTGTGTCCACGATAACCAGGGAAAGCTGCAGATCTTAAACAGCTCGCTGTTTGCACAAAATGAAGTGTGCCAGAATGAGTGTAATGATTGCTTGGGACTTTTGAATAGTTTCTTTATGATTCAATAACTCTTGTAGATGCTAAAATCTGCCACAATTTCCTTTTCTTTTTACTTCAAAGTTCAAGGTGCAATCTAATTTTCTTTCATAGTAACACATAGTCAATGGTACAGACTAACCCATTTCCCATTATGAGAGTAAAATAGAAGCAGCATCTAATGTGCAGCCCCTCAGCACCAGTTATCCCCTCAATAGGGTGGCAATGGATACAAAAAGACATAAATTTAAGTTGTTTGGTGTTATATGAAAACAGATAGAGTTAGTTTACTAAGGCCACAGGAGGATCTTAAATGTCTGTCATGATTTAAAGACAAGTAAACACATGTAGTTAGTTTACTAAGTTAGTTACATGGAGTTAGTTTACTAAGGCCACAGGAGGATCTTAAATGTCTGTCATGATTTAAAGACAAGTAAACACATGTAGTTAGTTTACTAAGTTAGTTACATGGAGTTAGTTTACTAAGGCCACAGGAGGATCTTAAATGTCTGTCATGATTTAAAGACAAGTAAACACATCTAGTTGACAGCAATGAGAGTTTAAGGTTATTTCTGAACTGCATGTAGTGAAATTTCTGTTACTGTAAACCTTGCTATAGAAAATTCATAAATGCACGGGAATGAACTCTTCCTGAAGGACCACTTCCTTCCTGTAAATTTCTATGGAACAAAAGCAGATTTCCTGCAAAAACACTCATTCACCTGAATGAGAGCAAAACTAGTTACTTATAAAGCAAAATTGATAAAAGCAAGGTTACTCTAGCAGCTAACTGTAAGGGAAACTATGTTTTCCCTGGCTACCTCAGAGAGCTACTACACTGCCTGGCATTCTCCTGAAGCAGTGTCCTTGTCTGTACAGAGGGTAGATGAAAGGTCTTGCATTGCACTTTATCAGAGGGAGGCACAAATGCTGACAATGTTGTGCCAAAGTACACATTGGTATTTGATTTTTTAAAAAAATGCCATTGTGTCCAAAGCTAAGGAACAAATACAATTTTATATTTTCCTGTATATTAGTACAATAACATATTGTCACTTCAGCAAAGTATGAATAATTGATTCAGTGAGTCATTATAATTTATTTTAAAATAAGTCTAGAATAAAATAATACTGCCTTTTGCACTAACAGTTAAAGCAAGGCTAAACTAAACATCTTTGAACTGTGAGGGCCAGATACTTTGCACGTCCTTAAGTGCTTTCATATGCTCAAAATAAGGAAGTAGCTTTAAAAACATGATTCATAAATCCCAATGAAATAAACTCATGCATTATCAAACTGCTATATTGCTCCAAAACTTTTTTTTTTATATTATTTTCTGGAACAGAGTTGCTTTCCATGGAACAGAACACAGACTACTGGATTTTAAAAAAGCATAGTCGTGAAATAACTTGTGGCAGTGATTAGATTTGCCCCAGTTCCTGGGAAAGTAAGGCTGGATGGCTGCAATTATTTCCTTTCATTGTCTCCCTTTGCTTAGTTGTGCTACACAAGTTACCAAATCAACTGGAAATGCTAGATTAAAAACAGACAAACAAACAAACAAACAAACAAGCTACTCCCACTCCCACCCTTTTCCCACCGTTTGAGGCTCTAAGTGAGGCTCATCTGAAATTCTCTGGGATAATCAAGGCATCCTTATAGTGCTGGCCAAACCTAGGAGACACCTCAGCTTTTAGAGGTGTCTGAAGGCATCTACCTCAGAAACCAGAGAGCCTTTGAAATAGCAACTGAAAGTTAAAACAACTGAACTAACCTTTCGTATTTTTTCTGTCTGATTATTTTCCTTCTCCCACTCTGCTCAGTAAACCCACACAGCAGCCTCATAAGAAATGAAGATAATAACAGTAGCAATTCATTTTTTTAACTGATAACATTATCTTTCTGAAATAATTTTTAAAGTTTTCAAGGTTTAAAAATAGAGACAGGTTTAAACTTTCACAGAAACAAATCATTAGTAAGTGAAACAGAAACATGCTGATAATAAAGGCACAGCAGATGAGTAAAATACTGTGTAGATCTGCAACTATATCCATTAACAATGTGTTATTATTATAAGAAAAATGCCCAGAAAAATAATGGGGATTTTAAATTATGTGGCTATTAGATAAAGGAGGAAAAACATGTAGAGAGAAAGAATATCCTGAAAAAATAACCAGTTATTTTTCCCATATCTAGCAGTTATCTATTAAATTAAAGTCTTTCTCCCACAGGTCTTGCCTAATTTCTATTCTTGTATGGACTGTCATGAAAATCTTAACACTATTTCCACACATATTTTATAAATGAAACAAACAGTAAATTCTAGAGAAGGCAGAGCAAGAGATCAAGAATACTGAGAACAGCCAGGAATTGAGCTGTCAGAGTTTCTTTTCTAGCCATTATCTGACTCTGTTGGAAAATAGGGTTTTTTCTGGAAATTTTTCTTGGATAATAAAGTATCACAGAAACATAGAATGGTTTTGGTTGAAGAGGCCTTAAAGATAACATAGTTCCAACCCACTTAGCCTGGGCAGGGACACCTTCCACTAGACCAAATTGCTCAGAGCTCCATCCAACCTGGCCTTGAACACTTCCACAGATGGGGTGCCCACAGCTTCTCTGCACATGTTCCAGTGTCTCTCCACCCTTGCAGTAAACCATTTCTTCCAAATACCTAACTTCAACCTTCCTTCTTCCATTTTGAAGCCATTCTCCCCTGTCCTGCCACTGCATGTTCTTGTAAGAAGACCCTCTTCAGCCTTCTTTTAGGCCGCTTTAGGCACCATAAGGCTGCCATAAGGTACCTGCAGATGCTTCTTTTCTCCAGGCTAAACAATCCCATTTGTCTCAGCCTTTCCTCATAGGAGACATGATCATGCTGAAAGGCCCTCCTCTGGACTCACTCCAACAGCTCCATGTCCTCCCTGTGCTGGGACCCCAGAGCTGGATGTAGAGTTCCAGGTGGGGTCTCACCAGAGCAGAGCAGAGGGGCAGAGTCCCCTCCCTGTCCCTGCTGCCCACGCTGCTGTGGATGCAGCCCAGGACACGTTTGGCTCTCTGGAAGTGCCCATGGCTGGGTCATGTCCAGCCTCTCATCCACCAGCAGCCCCAAGCCCTTCTCAGCAGGGTTGCTTTCCATCTGTTCATCCCTAGCCTGTGCTGATGCCAGAGGTTGCCCTGATCCAGGTGCAACACCTTGCATTTGGTGTATAATAATCTTGTATTTGGTTCTATAATATTCCTTCCTGGAATCTGACTGGGTTGCAATTAAGTATTGATGAGAAGTAAAAGCCATGGATAGTAATTACAGTGGCCTAATAGCCTCTACCACCCAAGCATTAAATATTTGAGGGATATCTGTTGCTTGCATTACTGATAATGACTTTTTTTCTATATCAGATATGTACAATTTATAGATATGCTTTACATATTCAAAATGATGAGGTCATAAGATACTTTGAAATATTATGATGTTAGCTGGTGGCAACTTAACTTTTGTCTGTCACACTACTAATAAGGGAAGTTGACTACCTTGACCTGGCTCTCAAAATCTGCCAGATGCTCAGAGAGGGGTGTACATAGTGACATATCACAGAAGAATTGCCCAGCCTGTAGCTTGCAAAGTGTATGCACTGTCTTTGTATCTAACAGTCCCCACAGAATTTCCTTCAATACATTTGTTCATTGCTTTTTGAACTCTCATGACATTTTAATATTCCAGTGCCACATGCCCAAAACTTCTGCATTGTGTGAAGAAGTATTTCATTTTCTGTGGTTTTTTTCATCTTTTTTTAAATCTGACTGTCACCACCTTTATTTGATACCCCTATTTTTTTTTTTGTTTTCAAAAGATAATCAGCAGTTGATTTCTATCCCTACGCTTCACCCTATTTATGTAGACTGATTCCTACTCCTTTTCAAACCTCCAAACCAGTGAAGAGCTGGTGGTAGAATCACTGGCCATATAGCTCTGAAGGAGATTAAATAGGGCAGAGGGAAATATGGAAGATACTATTACTGAAGTGGAGAAGATCTGATGGAGAATGAAAATTTATATATTTTTATTTCAAAGAATACAGTTACAGAAAAATTGAGACAATGTTTGAGTAAGCTTCTTAATTATCTCATAAGCAAACAGCTTTGTCTGGAAACTAATATGGCAGAAATATTTTTTAAATGAACAAGAGGAAATCAGACTGCTTGGAAACAGCAAAATGACATGCTGGTAAAGCTCTTTATTAATTATAAAATGCAAAAATTAACAAAAAGACTTCACAAGCTAGGTTTAGTAGTCAGAAGATATCTCAGTGGAACAGATGAACAGTTAGCCATAGCAACTTTGGAGAAAGTACAATTAGATTAATTTGAAAGACTATCTTAGCATCTCTATCACTACTGCCATCTTCACTACACAATCCCAAAATCAAAGGAAATGAGAAGGCAACATCAGTAGGAGATTTAAAATAAAGCTACTCCTAGGGGATCAAATGTTTTATATTTGTCAGCTACTCAAGAAGAACTGAAAAATGAAAAATACTGTTAAATATATTGATTTTATAAAAACGGTGGCAGGGGGGAAGGCACATTGTGACATTCTGTTAAATAGCCTTGGGTTTTGATGAAAAATTAGGAATCTCAAGATACTTGAATGATAAAATTAGGTGCTGGAAGCTGAAAAATGTACTATATAGATAAAGAAGGAAATCTCTTCAGTAAATCAGTTTAGGAGTACTCCAGGATATACAATAGCTTCTTTAAAATGACTACTGAAAATTTTTTTTTAATGAGATAAAATTTTCAGAGTATCACAGCTACAGAAGAGTTCCACCATCTTTTTAGATATGCTAATAATTTGGTTATGAAATAAGATACATAGAATGTGGGGGGAAAAAAGAGTTATTGGAAATGGACAAAATAATTTGAGATCAATAACAGCAACAAGAAGAAACTTATTATTGTAAGCAGATAAATTATATTAGCCAGCAGCCTGTAAACATAAACATTAGTAAGTTAAAGCAATTGAAATTACTACAAGCATTAACTAAGAATTGTTTGGGGATGGAGTAAATTAAGGCCTGGGGACAAAGATGGAATGCTTATAATTATTCTTCACATAACCTCAGTACCAAAAATTAATTGTGAAATACTTTCTCATATACAAGATTCTTAACAGGGCTTTTTTTTTTGTTGTTTTTACAGATGGAACATTTGAGTAAGAAAGAAAATTCAATATATTATAAAATTAAGTACCAATTCATATTTGGGTCAGTGAATTTCATTTTTCATGAATTTATAGAACATAATTTTCCTTTAAATTTTCAATCCCTTCTTCAAGAATATCTTGAAAGAATAAATAGATTCAAAAGGAAGGGTGCATTCAAGTGCCATTTTCATACAAATTTTTCACTTTCCCTGAAAAGTTTTCCACTTTGAGTTTTTAAAGGATCATCACCTCACAAGGATCACTGAAGATTCTGTGTTCTTTAACAGAATTAATTACTTGAGACAGTCATACCAACAGAAAAAAGAAAGCTGAAGCATGTAACGCATTGCTGTACAATACTGATGACACTGTTTCTCTTAGTAAAGCAATCTGAGGACTGATGAACATCAAAATACTGAGTTGTAAGTTATCCCTTTGATATTTTCATGATTCATTGAAGCCAAAAGAAGCTGTGCACTTCAAAGAGTGAAGTGTCTGTGCAATGTCTTTTTCTTCCAACTCTGAACATTTAACATGAGGAGATATTTTACATATTGGCAGCCTGAAACTTGTTAGTTTATCAATTAGTTTTTAGACATGACTTGCTGGAAGATGCATTGCTGTAACAAAGAAAGTAAAGGAAGAAAAACAAATCAAGTCAAGTCATTAGTATTGCTGTTTTATTCACAACAATTTGCTGACAATGACCTAAGTCTTTCTGTGTGCCTAAATTATTACAAATGGGCAATGGAGTGAGCATTTCTGGGCATTTACTGAGGAGCCAGAGGAGGGGAAAGCCAATACAGTGCTCAGAAGGAGTGATCCAGCTGGCAAGTGGCATCTGGCATGTCTCCTAGCCATTGAGTTTCCTCCCCCATTAAGGAAGAACTCTTTGCCCTGTACTCATCCAGTTATTCAGGCCAATGTATTTTTTAAAATAGGTCTATAATTAGGCCCTAAATCCATACATTCAGCTTAAGCAATCAAACTTTCTAAATTATCAGGCACCTGGAAATTTCCACATCAGCTGGCTGGGCTATATTAAGAAATCAAATGTACCAAGGACTCTTTGCTGGCATTAAAGGCAATTGGCATGGAGCAGCCCTCACCCCCATAGCTATGTGATGAGGCTGTCCTGAACAGGGTGGCCTGACCTAAATTGCCTGTTGGGAAAGGTCCCTTGCCCCTGCTGTTCCCCATACCATGCCTAGGAACTATTAGAAAGCTGGGCAAAGCCCAGACTTCTCCTAGGGATCATACTTGCAGTTTAATGATACAAAGCATTAAATTAAACTGCTTGAGGATTCTCTCCAGTATTTTGAAATTGCTAGCACAGTCATGGCTAGTAAGCACTCCTAGGTGCTCAGGATTTCTAAAGAGGGAGTCTCTCATTTGGTTGGGGTTTTTACTATTTCACTGTTCCTGCTTGCTAAAGATTAGCCTAATCCATGTGGTTCATTTATAGTAATATCAGTGAGAAAAGACCTTCCCACTATATCCTTCCCACAATATCTTTCCCTCTAGACTGGGATGTTCTTTCCAGCTTTTCAGCACCTCACTTTCTCACTTATGGTGTTAACTTATTAACCTGTGAAAGGCAGACTTTGTGCAGTCCTTTGTGGATTCAGTTCAATTCCTTGCACTGTATTTTTTAGGCAGGCAGACTATGATCCTCTTGCTTATATCTTAGTATCTTACTCTGAGTAGTCCACTGGCATCAGTGTGATTACCTCTGCTGGAAATAAATAACAATGGTAAAAAACCACTGGTATATGTAGTTCTTGGAAGTCAATCCCCACCTTATTTTTCCATGAGTTTGTGATTTTTTTTCTTGATCTCTCTTACACAGTAGTTGAAACTTGGAGCTTTCACAAGGTAATAAATCAATAAAGAAAAGGAAAACCAGATTGTGATGCTAGTTTAAAAGTAAAAAAAATTAAGATGTTCATGATAAGACCAAAGTTATTTAAAAAGGAAGACAGATTAAACAAGTATTTGCATCTCTTCATGCTTGTTTAAGCTTTCTAAAAAAAAAAAAAAAGTAGTTATTTGGTTTGAAAGGCAAAACATCATGAACTTTTCAAAGACAGCTCTTACGAAGTTACCTTTGTGAATTGCTCTGTTTCACTGTTAAGCAGAAATATGTCCTTAGTTCTTCAAATATCTCCAGGCACTGCCCAGCATGAGTGAGTGGCATGAGATGTTCTGATGGGGCTGTGTCACAGAGGGACAGAGGGACTAATCAGAAGGGAACTCCCATCAGGATTATATGAAAGGAAACTTAGAGACAGGAAAATTCCATTAGCCAATGGGCATTAAAGAATTGTATCAGAGTCTAGTCACATGTTTTAAGAAAACAATATTCTTTCAGACCTAAGATTGCTTTGAGATTCCTTCTATTTAATATTTAAATATAAGGGATGAATGAAAAAGAGAACAGTGGTCTACCTTACATAAGTCCACCATGGCCCCAAAGTGGCAATGAGGATATGACTAATTATGTGATAGCTGAAAACTACAATCTGAAAGTTGAATCAAACTGAATTAAATAATTTTAAATCAAAATTTAATTAAGGAGATTTCTTATTTCTATTTGAATGAAAACAACAAGGATTCATAAAAGAAGCCGCTATTCCTCATGGTTTGCTATTAAAAAATGTATTTTGTCTAAAACGTCTACTTCTGGTATGATTTAAGGAGAGAATTATCTACACATGAGATGTTGAAACTATGTTTTTGGGTTCTACTGTAAAAGAGAGCAGGTAAATAATAACAAAACGTAAGATTAAGGCATCAGTTTCCTCCATAAGTAAAAAGGTACTGCTTCCTGTTGAGAAAGCCTTAGGATCTCTCAGAGAAAGGAAAAAAAATCTTAACAAAACTTTGAGAGTTTTGTACCAGTTAAGCATCTGGTACAATTATTAGAGTGGCTGCCTATTGTGCTCATGTCTCCAATTGAGTTGCCTCAATACATCAGCTGTACAAACACAGACAGAGAAGGAGCTGGGAAATATTTACTGTATTTTTCTCCATTCTTCAGAGAGGTCTCTTTTTCTTTTTCTTTTTCTTTTTCTTTTTCTTTTTCTTTTTCTTTTTCTTTTTCTTTTTCTTTTTCTTTTTCTTTTTCTTTTTCTTTTTCTTTTTCTTTTTCTTTTTCTTTTTCTTTTTCTTTTTCTTTTTTTTTTTCTTTTTCTTTTTCTTTTTTTCTTTTTTTTTTTGCCCTGAGATGACATGCAGGGTAAAATTCATCCCTTGATTATGCCAGTGAAATAAGCAGAATTGAACCAGAGATTATTTTTCCCAAAGCATATAAAGATCTAATTCATATATGTCATATAATTTATATTTATCATATTGAAAACTTCCTTATTTTTTCATCTTCATGTTCAGGCTGTGCAAAGGACTGTACATGGATTTTGAGACTCCAAATTCCATTTGAAATGTGCAATACTCAAAATGCATATTACTGCTACTGACAGCAGTTACATAATTACAAAAAGAGTAACACCTAGCAAAGAAGAAAGGCATTACTACAAATAGGGCCTAAAATGTTTACATATTCTCATATAACCATAATATATTATTTTTTATTTAGACTCATCAAAACACAAAATGGAATATTGAGTGGCAAACCCAGTCACTAGCATTTGTTTTTCTGAAAAATGAAACAAGCAAGAATCTAGTACGTGTTTTTTTTATTCTTCATGGACACACAGAACTTCTAGCTAATTACTCCAGCTTACTGTTTATCAAGTCTTTAGCAAGTCTGAAATCTTTGTTTCTAAACACCTTTTCTCTCTGAAATAGTCACAGGCATTCAAGTGAGAGTGTCTTCATCAAAGGTCACTTTCTATTTTATCACAGCATATTTTTTATGTATGAGGAATAGGCATAGTTGCTTGCATATTTGAGCAATAACTTCTTTAATAAATAGACATGAATATCAGTTTTAACAATCAGGCCTTTAATGAAAAACATAGAAAGCTTGTTTACAAAAAAACATGAAAGCACATTTTAATAGGATTTATTTTAATTTCTGCCATTAGAGTAGGTGGTTGTTCAGCATATATTCACAAAAAGTACTGGGTGGATCAATTTAATGGAAAGAGAAACTGCAAAGTTCCATATCTAGAGACTACTCAAACTAAATAATTGGACTGAGTTCAGTAAAAATCATGACTAAAAACAACAGAAGGCTGACCTGTAAGTCTTGACTTTTTTTTTCTGCAAATGTCTACTGGAAATACATTCAGTAATTTAACCTACCACAGTTGCAAGAAAAATACAAAGGAGGAAGAGAAGTCTTTTAATCCTAAATAGATAATCATAACAACCCCAGCATGAAAAACGTAAACTTAGGCTAGCAAGATCTGTCCTATGCCACTCATGGTGAAAAGCCAATATTTGAAAGAAAAATTCTGGTGACACAATGGTAATTAATTTTACTGAGTGATAACTACAGTTCCTCAAGAGAAAATGTGACTCTTCTGCAGTTGCCTTCAGGCAAATAACTGAAGCATGTTAGCAAAGAAAGATTCCTGTGTACAGCAGATGTTCCAATGAAGACCTTGCAACAGCATTAACATTGTCAAGTAACAACAATAAAAAAAAAGATTAGGTTAAGTTAGAGTTTTCTATAACAGATTAGTACAAAATAAATCTATCAATGTATGTGAAGTCTACAGTTTGCACTAATTGTGGAAGAAAATGTACAAGTCTGTGCGTGATATGCCAAAATAAAAAGAATGGTAGCCAGTCCTTATTTCTGTGCTCAGGAATCCTGACTTGCACCCTGTTGTGAATTAGCAATGCAAACAAACTTCAAAAGGAAGTACACATTCCCAAGGTTCAGTCACACACATGTGCCTCAGGGTGCTAATGTTTGAAGACAAAATATACCACATAGAAGGAGGAGTTGTGTTAGGAAGACGTAAATTTTCAAATGCAGGATCACACTCCTGCTTTGAATTATTATGAGCAAAGATGATGTTGCTCAGATCACAAAGGGAAATGGTAATAATGTGCAAAGTGATAGAAGAAAAGCAACACAAAGTGCCTTGGTATAATGAATATGCATGAAAAATCAAAGGTCATAAAGCACAGAACACTAAGAAGGCATGAAAAACCATGGGTATTATTAAGCTAAAGGCATGGTTTTGAGAAGCCCAGAAATCAGAGTGGTATTGACACTCCATGGAATTATGGACTCTTTGTAATAAAAATAGGCAAAGATGGCAAGGGTACTGTGACAATTTATTGATGTACTTAATTGTACTGTTTGTTGCCAACACATTATTAGCAACATAAATAAAAATGCCACTGTTTTTTATGCCTATATATAAAGCTATGAAATGTATTAAAGAGTTCATGCTGAGTTACTATTACACTGGTAAAAAGGACAAGATGCTATGGTAGCATGAATGTTATTTCTCTAGCCTATTGACAAATTACATGAAGAAAAATATTTTTAAATAACTCAATTTAAACATCAGACTTTGTCCCTTTGCCATAAATCAAAGTCCCAGCAGAAGCACCTAAATCAGCTACTAATAATTTTTCTGGTGACAACAGAAGCTAGGTTTAGCAGCAGCCATACCATTTCCTGAGGAACAGAGCTGGCCCTGTGGCTGGTTCAGGAAGAAGCCGTGCATCCATGGAAGAGAGGGGCCGAGAGCACAGCCTTGTGGAAGGTGTAAGGGGCTAGAGATGGAAAAGGGAAAAAAATCAGACAGAATTAACAGAGAGATGGAAAATTCCATGCTCTATGCATTTATTAGTTAGGTATCAAGGAGGTTTGGATCAAAATATAAGGATTTGAGGAATGCAGTCCAGATTTCATATGTCTTTCTTTTGGAGGAAGTGTTTTAACTGCTCTAATGCTGTACAGAAATAACTCCTTCCTTCCCTCCCTGGAATCTAATTGGGCCCTTCAGGGAGCATATACACCCAGATGGGATCCACTTGACCTAGTTTTGGACACTTAACATCTTGATGATTAGATCTGAGTTAGTGGTCTGAACTGTTTTCATGGTGAAGAAATAGTTGCATAGCACCATTCCTCTCAGTTAAAATAAATACTCATAATAAATAGGTCCAAGTAATAATTTCCTAGAAATGTTGTTAATTATAAAGGGAGACCAAGGTGACTAACAGAGACACAGATCATAAACACACAGAATAATTCATGCTGCAAAGAACCTCAGTAAGTCTCCAGACCAACCTCCTGCTCACTGAAGCCAGACCAGGTTGCTCATGTGTGTCCAGTCAAGTCTTGACCACCTTCAAGGCCAGAGATGGCAAACCTTGTTGGACAGCCTGCTTCCCTGCCTGACTGTCCTTGTGTGGAAAAAATTGTTTCTTATGTCCAGTCTGCCTCATTTTGTGCTTGTCATCTCTTCTCACCATGCACCACTGGGAAGAACAAGGCTTCAACTCCTTGCTCACTTCCCCCCAGGCACTGTTAGGTGAAGGCTTCTACTAGGTGTCCCCAATCCATGATTTCTTCAGGCTGAACAAGCTCTTGTCTGCAGTATCTTCTCACAGGCCCCAACCACTCTGATGGTTTTCCACTGAACTCACCTCAATTTCCTGTACCAGGGAGTCCCAAACTGAATGCACTATTTTCAAAACCATTGAATGTTTTGAGTTGAAAGATATCTTTAAAGACCGTCTGGATCCACTCCCCCTGCAGTGGGCAGGGACACCTTTCCCTGATCATGTTGCTCAAAGCTCCATCAAGCCTGGCTTTGAACTCTTCTGGGGGTGGGGCATCATAAATTTTCTGTGTGCAGCAGGAAGGGGCTAAACATAGGGAAAAACAAGGGACTTGAGGAGTAAGTGATGGCAGGAAAAACCTCCAATCAAAAAGTGTTTCTGCTTAGGGTTAGAACTAAAGAGCCATGTAAGTCTCTGTGTCTATGTCTGGTCTGTCTGACCTGCTGGGGCCATGCTGTGCAGTCTTGAACCCAGCTGAACAGACATGGAGGCACTGTGGGTCTCTGGTTTTTGTCTAGTCTCGGTAACTCTTTCTTTCCCTCACAAATGAATAAGAAATTGATGCCACAATCTGCCTGTGTCTTGTAGCTGGCTGTGCATCTTCTCTGAGAAATGTGAAAATATTCCTGTGTTTGATAATGCAAACATTATCATTGTGGTCACACACAGTTCAAGCAGTGAAAATGGTTCACCCAGTTTGGTCAGAGAAAAGAAATCCCCTAGTACTGACTCCAATTCTGTGTCATGGCCACTTCCAGCTAGGAATACACAACTGCTAGTCATAACCAGGGAATCTGGACCACCCATCAGCCAAATGATGGACAGAAGACTTGTCTTGTACAGAAATTGTGAAACAAAAATTTAGGTCTTCTTGTATAATTTTGGGTGAGTGCTCCTTCTCACTTGGAAAATAGGGCTAATATTGCTATTTTCTGTTCAGCTTTTAAACTTTTCTACTACAATCTTTTGCTAAGCATTGACATTCTGACTTCTCAGCATCATCCGTGATTTGTAGATGTTTCAAAAAATAGGAACAGTCAAATGGAAAAACAGCAACGTAGCATTATGCCACGAGGCTGGCAACAACCATGTTTCAATACTTGAAATGCTGACTAAAGCAAAAACAACAACCATGTATCGTTATTTTGAATGGTTGCAAGAATGCTTTTCTGATACACTTGTCCATTATACCAGAGCCATGACCTTGGATTTTCCTCACCACTATAGGCTTGCCTGGAGATCACTGGGTGGTAGCTGACCTAAATCGTTTGTCACAGACACAATCCCCACACACTTCCCTTGACTTCCCAGACTCCTGCCTCATCCCCATGGACATGTCTAGTTGCCAGGATTGCTGGCTGACCTGATTCCCATCACCACCTCTCCCCTTTTCCCTTTGTTTGGGTGATGGGAATTGCTGTCCTGCCAGGCCCTCCATCCCTCCCAGCTGCCAGCCACACTGGCCTTGTAGAGTATCCCAGGGCTGCTGCCTCCTGACAGAGCCTAGCTGTAGAGCAGGCAGCAGACACAGCTGTGTATTGAGCACCAGGAGATGCAGATGCATAATTTTATTATAGGTTGTACTACTGATATTCATGGAAGTGCTTGCAATGTTATGAACCAAATAACACTTCCTCATCCAACTCTCTCCTTGTAACACTCTGTCTCTTCCCCCATGATGGTCTTGTACTTCACTGCTTTGTGTATGCCTCCAAGTATCAGTATCTAATGTTTTGGATAATGTTTAGGCATGAACACAGCTACTTTCTATGTATTTGCACAAACACAAACATGCATTTGAGGATCAATAAATAACAGAGAATACGACCTCTACCTAAGAATTTTTACACTGTAATTCTTCCACCTGTAGAAGATGCCAGAATTACAGTGTAAAAAGGCCAAGTATAGACAGTATAGCTGGCCAACAACTTTTTTATTTTCTAACTATATGAAAGTCCTTTGTCTTTTCTTCTTGTTCATTATCCTGTAGTAGAACAATTATCCAATATGTCTTGGCTTATTTTGGCTACACAGATGTCAGTCTATCTATAGCCCAAATAATCTTGGGCTATATCTTTGAGAAAATTAATAGAAAATGTCTGCAGGGTTTTTTTTAATGCTGTTACTTCTTTTATTTCACTTACTAAACTAGTTTTTGTATGTGTATATGTGTGGGGAGATTAACTATACTCCACTTAAGTTATAATTTATTAACTTTATAACTTTTCCCAAAGAAAAATGAGATTATCTCTTCCAAAATAATTTCATGCGCTTAGCTGAAACTGCCCACTGACTCCATATAAAAATTGACTTTAATAGGGTCATACATGAATTAATTTAACTCACTTAAATCTGGCTGGACTTCAAAGCCAGCTGGTATTTTCCTTGCATGGCTTAGCTGAGACCCCCTCAGTCAGCAGAGCTGGGTCTTCCTCTTACTTTCTCCTAATTTGACATGGTATCTATCCACAGGCTTTCAACATCCTCTTGAATAAATAGTGAGGAGCACTGTTTTTTAAACCAACAAGATTTTAATAAATGTTGACAGGAGTCAGATTCTGGAGCTGGAAGATATCTAGTCTGTGTCTATGTTTCATTGCAAATAAATTTAAAGGAATTATTTCTGTAGAAGTCCTGTTATAACCAGTGACTGCATTATTATCAATATTTTTTAAATTTCTGATATAATTTTATGTGTGAGTTTTGCCAAAGCTCTTTGAACATTAAGGGAATTTCCCTGTCTGACCATCCAGGAGCCACTCCGGCACTCACACTCCCGCCGCCTGAGACTGTCACTGCTGGGACCGAGGTCCCTTCACAGTGGGCAGCTTCAGAGAGCTGACAGCTGTTGGAGCTGTCCTCACACCCCACACACCCCACTCTCACACAGTCAGACCAGGTTTCCATACTGGTTCAACCCTCAAAATGCCACAGAATCTCAGACATTTGGATCCCTAAAATAATTTAATCATGGTTCAATCACAGAAGAGCAGGCCAAGCTGGTGCCTCTGAGGACAGACCCTGAACAAAGGACCCCCTGAGCTTTCTTACCCATGGTAAAGTCTGGGGACTTCCAGCTGAGTGCTCGGCTCCTGCCGTGTCCCCGAGTTCCTGATCACCTGGCTGGGCCACAGCCCCTGTGCCCTCTGTTCTGCCAAGGGTCAGCAGTTCTGTGCCCTCTCAGTCCTGTGCCCTCTGTTCTGCCAAGGGTCAGCAGTTCTGTGCCCTCTCAGTCCTGTGCCCTCTGTTCTGCCCAGGGTCAGCAGTTCAGGGCCTCTTGGCTGGGGCTCCAACACCCAGAGCTCAACCCACAGCTCAAACTGCAGCTGCACCGTGAGCTACTGGCACTGAAAGTATTCCTCACCATGAATATCAAAGTGATTTCTAACCATGATTTCCTGATTACAGATCAACATGGAAACATAAAAAGGATATAGAAAACAAATAAATTATTCTTTTTAAAATGTTCTCATATCTCTAACTCCATGGCCTAAATTTAAAAATGCCATCAGTTATTTTGAATGGGTTTTTGGGAACCTCAGCTGAATTATAAATGTGCCTGGTTTAGATAAAACGCCACATTTAGAAAACTAAGCAATCACCCTCTAAATATCTGTCCCTTTTCAAGTATCTCAGATGGAAAATTTAAATTCTTGAACCCACAGGCTGATATTTGTAGATGTAAGATAAATATAGAAGAAATCCCATTACTGTTCAAATTCTTCCTAAAATTGATTGACTTATGTAGGGACAGCTATGTACAAGTTCTTAATGTGAGAGTTGCACAACATGCAAGAAACATTTTTTTTTTCTTTTTTGATTTTAATCAAGGCATAATATTAAGGAGCTTATCTAGCAGTTTCCCTTGAACTTCCTTTTCTTTTCATCCTACTTCCTCCATTCAAAAGAAGCCCTCCATTGGTTTGTTTACATATACTTCATTAGATTAAACTAATCCACAAGTATCTTAGTGTATTTATAGTATGTATCATTCCCTCATGGACACCCTTTGCTGGTGACAGTAATTTCTATTTTTAGTTGAACAACATATTTACTGAGTGCTGGTGCAAGTGCTTGGCTTCAGATTTGTAACACAGTCAAGGTTTATCGAGCCAACAATTTTGTGGACATATTAATATGGCTGATAATGAAGATACAAATACTTGTGTACGAATTCTGTTTATTCTTACATTTCCAAGAATTATATATCTAAAATTCTCTCCGCTTCACTCCTCAGAATGTGCACAGGATTGTTGTTTTTTTAAAATTAAACCCCAGAAAATACATACCTACAGAACAAAGGAAAAAAAAAAATAGAAGAGCAAGTACCAATATCCAGTTCTTTTTTTTTTTTTTTTCCAAAACCTGACAGTTCATTTCTTTACATTTCATTACATATCATTTAATTGCAGGGTAGCCCTTACCACTAGACGTAAACATTCCTAAAAAAGTTTGTTTAGAGTAGAAGAGTCGGAGTCAGTGGAACTGTCTCCCATGAGTATTTTGGGAGAGCCCTCCCTCTAGCGGGAAAAGAGGAGAGTTTTTGGAAGACGTGTTTTTCTGTCACACCACATGACGGATATACAAGATGGGTCGATGCTGCAATATAGGAAAAGGTAAGAAAAAAAGACATTTAGCTAAGAATCAGAAGGTGGATGCAGGAAACAAACATTGTGGACCAGGTCGGAGTGTTTTATGGAGCTGTATAAATAGTGATTGTCATCTTCTGCCTTTTCTTAAGGGGAAAAAACCCCAAACAAAACCAACAAAAAACTCCACACAAATCTAGTTTTCTTATATCAGAAGGGCTACATCTTTTGTATAAAATATATCTGAAAATCCTTCAGAACTTTGCATAAGTAGAGGTAGAAAATCCTTGTATACTATATTGATTGTTCAAGGAAGTAGTCCAGTTTCAGATTAGCTTCTGAGAAAATTCTGTGTTCTTGTATCAGCATTTAACATAACTGTCTTCCCTTCATCCACTGTGATTCATCAATTTTGATAAGCTTCATCCATTTTGATAAGCTTTGCCTTCCTCAGAGGCTGCAGAAGAAAATGTAAACATACTCTGGAAAAGGTGTTAATAATGGGAAACCTTCATTTACTTTGTATTGCTATGCCACCTATTCACTACAACGCTTCGAGCCCTGTCATTCCGGCAGTTCTTCCCCCAGTGCCCCATGTACTGCTCATCCCACAACTGGACAGCTTGTCCAGAAGGATGCTGTGAGGGACAGTATCCAAAGCCTTACTAAAATCCAGAACTCTACATCTACTGCATTCTTTTCATCCACGAGGTGGATGACCTTGTTATAGAACAATATCAAATTATAGTTAAATAGGAGTTTCTCTTTGTGAGCCCATGTAGATTGTGACTGATGATTACATTATTCTTCAAATGCCTTTCAGTAGTACCCAGTGTAATCTTCTACAGTGTATTTTACAGAAACTGAGGGTAGAATAAAATGTCTCTAAATTCCTGGGTCTTCCCTTGCTCTTTTTGTGGATGGGAATAACATTGGCCAATTTCCAGTCAGTAGGGACCACCCCAGACATCCAAGACCTTTAGAAGATGGTGAAGAAAGGTCCTGCTATAACATCCACCAGCACCTTCAGAACTCTGGGATGAATCCCATCAGGGCACATGGACTTGTGAACACTCTGCTGATACAGCTGGTCCACAAAAATTCTGGTGTCCACAAATGGAGAACCACTGTTCCTGCAGCCCTGTGACTCAGAGATTCAGCACCCCAAGGCTTATCAGTAATACTAAAGACTGACTCAAAAAAAGCATTCAATGCCTCTGTCTTTTCTTCATCATCATTTGTCAGGAGGCCAGCTTCATCAGGTATTGGTTTAGTATTTTCCTTAAACCTCTTCTTACTATGAACATACTTTAAAAACCATTTTTATTGTCTTGACACAACACTGACCAGTTTCAACTCTTTGCCTTTAGTGTTTTCTCCCTACATGTGAGAACTACAGCTCTATGGTCTTCCTGCAAAGCCTGACCTTGCTTCCAGAGAACATACAGTTTCTTCTTCCACCCAAATGCCAAAAGGAGTTAAAATAAAATGGTCTACTGTCCCAATTGCTTGACTTACAATACCATGGTGTAACCAGCTCGTGGGCTTGCAGAAGGGGGTTCTTCAAAACCAGCCTGCTCTCACAGAAAGCCCTATGTCCTCAAAAGGCAGGGCACTGTAAACTGGTTCCCCCAGCAGCTAAAGGCTTGTTCTGTTCTAGTCTACAGTAGTGACTTCACTGACCTTTTCTCTCATTACACTGCAAATTTTAAACTCCACCAATCTGTGATCAGTGTGGCCAGATGATTATCATTTGTATTACTACACCTACCATCACTTCTCCTATGAGTCCTCTATGCACAGATCAGAGGTGATAAGGTCTTATCTGTTGAGTATACAAGGAGCCATGGGGAGGCACATAGAGCTACGAAGTGACCTGAAATGTTGCCTCATGCAGTCTGAGTGAGAAGCCAGCCTGCTGCTCCCTGAGCACCTGGGATAGAGAGGCTGTGGCCAGAATGACAGAGCTGGCCACCAGGACAACTGGCAGCCTTCACTCGGGCATTGTCTGACTTGTAAGATGTCATCCTTGTAATGCTGTCAATGCTCTTTGGGCACAGATATCAAACCAAAGACATGAGTGAATATTTTTTCAGTACTACAAAGACATCTCACATGTTATACATTTTTATTTAATTCAGGGAATTCTTATAAAAGCTTCACCCAAGTCCTGCTACAGGAAAGCAGTGCAACTCTCCTGTATAAATTGATTAAGTAGTAGAAATTATTATCAGGATGAAATAAGTCACTTTTGGATGGTTTTCTCTCTAAAGTCACGAATATCTAAGTGGTACAAGAAATTAGAACGGAGAAATAGAGGAAATTATGTCAGAAGTGAGATATGGGAAGTTCTAACAATTGGTAATAATTGCTATTAAAAAGTTGTAGAGAATTTATGTACCCTTTGTGTCTTTAAAATAAATTTTTAATACCTGAAAATTACTGAGTAAACATATGATCTGAAGTTAGAGTAAAACTATAAAAATACACTGAAAGATACTTTCTAATGCAGTGAATCAAGTTTTTCTCCTATATCTGGATTCTGGTAAACTTTACGTTCCTCAGTGTCTGTAGAAGAAAATGAAAAATTATTCCTTAAATGTTTCTAAAATGTTAAAATACTATACCAGCCATTCATAAAAATTGCAGGGTTTTTTTTGGGTTGTTTTGTTGTTGGGGGTTTTTTTTGTTTGTTTGTTTGTTTTTTGTTAGGTTTTTTTTTTTGCTTTATAGGATGAAAAGATCCAGTTTTTAATTTCCCCTAATTAACTATTATTCAAAAACTTGGGAGAGTAAAAAAGCAGAAAAAAAGTATTCCACAATGCCTCCTCTTAAAGCAAGTATAGTGATTTTCCTCTGGAAATAATCCAAGTTACCTCTAAAAGCATGTCCAAGAAGCAGCAATGTCTGTGCTCCCTCTCCTGGCTCTGCAGCAACATTGACCTGGGCAAATCCTAACCTGGATAACATCAGGGCTGAAGTCTGTGCACAACAGAAAGAACAAAAATGTGAAGCACTGCACTGTTTCAGCTTCCTCAATGAGAAAAACTAGAAGTTGCTTCAAATGGAAGCTAAAATTATTTAAAAAATATTTTATTTCCAAGCTTCTTAAAAGTTTTTCCCAAGATCTGACAATTAAAAAATATAAAAATGCCTTGCACAAGGGACAACAGCAGTTTTCTCAGTAATTGTAATACTGCATGTAATTTTTAAGAATAGTTAGTTACAGACATCCTGATCTCCATGGTGGGCAATCTGAAATCTTTAAATTAATAGTTTATCTAATAAATTGTTCATATAGAAGATTTAAATAACCTTTTTAATGCTAAAATTAGATCCTTTTAATTGTGTAATTGCAAACCCAGTATCTCTCCAAACAGTACCAGAAATAAAAAGTAGACAGCTTCATCCTCTCAGGAGCAATTTATTTGTACATTTCTACAGGAAGAACTCATAGAACCAAGACTTTATTGCATCACCATACATGATTATGTATAGTCTACTATGAAGAAGAACAGGTGGTGTGAACAAAGCAACTTCCGCCTCAAATATGACAGAAGGCATCCTTTAAAATTCTTTGCAGTGGTTCTACTACATTCAACACAGAGCTCTTTTACCTGTAGGATGAAGCCATTCTTGCTGGATTAGTCATGTGGCTTCTCAGCAGCCTTTAATAATGGCTGGTTATTTCAGTCTTAACTAAGAAAATATATTTATTTATAATTAAAAATAAATTAGTGGTTTCACAATAAAAGGATAAAGTACATTCTGGCACTTGGGATTACTTTTTCATTTATTACAATTTTATTATGCTCTTAGATAGCTGAGCCATCTCAGAGGCAATAAGGTTCATACTGTGACTCAGGAATGCCTTCTCTCTAGTGTGCTATACCCTACACAAAAACTAGGGAGAACAATTTTCCTCTACTCTTGTTCAATTTAATTGCAAGGTGAGCTGGGCTTGAGGGGTAGCAGGAAGGACAAAATAAAGATTCTGCTTGCTTCCTCCTACATTTTTTTTGGTATTATTAACATCTGAAATGGAAAGGATACCTTTTTTTTTTTTTTTTTTCCCACAAGATTTGGGAAGCAACATACAATAGACAGCACAAAGTGAAAATCTGCCACTCCAGGAATCAACTGTCCACACACTGTGTAGTGTGACTCAAAACTGGGGCAGAACATTAGGTGGTGTCGAAGACACACTGTAGACAGGACTTGGAAAATAACATCTGGGATGGACCAAGTTAATTAGTAGGGAGGCAGCCTCTCTTCCCTAGCAGTAAATCCCAACCACAGCACATGTTCCTCATGCCATGGAAGCTGAGACCGCAGCACCATCAGCAGCATCACAGTTGCCTCCAGCCTCAACCCCTCCTTCACAGCAGTTTGCCCAGGGGAATTGGGGAATGTGGGCAGCCTCTTACCCAACATGCAGCATAAATTCAGGTGTGGCTCTGCCCCAAAATCATTTGCTTGTGCAAACCAGAATGACACAGTAGCTTGAGACTCCATTAAGATTTCTGGAAGAAGAAGTTCTGCTGGTTGATGTCATAGGGGCAGAGTTATGAGCTCTTCAGGAAAGTATTCCTTTCCTGCTACTCTGCAACTTGGGAAGAAAAGGAAGGAGGTAGGGGCTAAGCTAAATTTTGCTGCCATTGGCAAAGTAGAGCAATCCTGCCTCTGTGCTGGTACAAGTTAGCGAGCAAGTCCACAACAAGCTATCCCTGCATTAGTACAAACCGGTGAGGTTCTAAAACACCAGCATCTTGACTTGCAAAACCAACACTTCCTACTTTTCAAAACACAAGGCCATTCAGAGATATAAAATACACACTTAGCATAGTGTGACTTCAGAAGTGTGATGTATTCTGCTAAATATCAACTAAATATCCCACTTCTGGATAATTAAAACCACAAAATTTGTAGGTTTGACTTCTGACAGTAGCAATTTGTTGCAACCTTGGCTTTCAAGAAAACCTGTTGAACAAGTGTTAGGTCAGTTCAAAAAAGCAATGCTCTGTTCTATGACTTGCAATCTCAAGCTAAATGCTACAAGCACCAGCTAAGAATACTTCAAACACTTGTGGCTTTGGGACACTCTGCACAAAGCCTTTCATAGAATTGTAGGGTGGTTTAGGTTGGAAGGCACCTCTGGAGTCCTCGCCTGCTCAGTAGGGCCATGTCAATCCCTTTTCTCCAGCTATGTCACCTATCTGCTTCCTGCAGCAAGAGAAAGCAGGAGAGATAAATAATCCCAAAGTTTAGGGCTGTTGTATAGAAAATTGTCTAATGTCCAGAGCTTATTTAATAATTAAAATTTTGGTTTCAAGGTTAGAGGAAGACATTTACATCTTACAGACCATCAGCTCTGAGTGCTTCTACAGACCCTGCTTTTTAAGCAGCAATGGCTCTATTTGGTTAAATTAACTATGCAGAAGTATATAGTAAAAAAGCAAAGGACTAAACATTCCTATAAACACTGATCTTTTTGGATCACAATCAAGTAAGAGTATTACAAAGCTGACCCGCTTTGTTATATCTGTGGAAGCACTAGTAGGTGAATTCATGGAGAAAGGAAAAAGTGCCTCAGCTTTCAGATGCTCAAGAATGGAGAAACATTTTCTGTTTGTGAAGGATGGAAGGGGGAGTTTTCAGGTCTGGATCAACTCTGTGACATGATTCTCAAAACTCATATTGACACCTCCTGAAATGGAACTCGCCATAGACAAGGAGCATCGGGAGGAATACCATTTGACCCTTTTACTGAGAGTAAAGGCAGTACATGTACAGATATGTATCTAGATAGTAACCAGTGGCAAGCCCCAAAACTCAATGACAGTACAAACTAAAAATCTGAACAACATACAAAATGGTTTAGTACCATCAACCCATCTTGATACCATCCAGTTTCAGCAGCCCTGCTTTTTAGGCTGTGTGTTGATGCTAGGGGCTGCAATAAACTGCAGGGACAAGGAACCCTTGATCTCTAGGTCATGCAGCCTTATTCACCTGAGGTCTATAATGGGGAAATGTTTTTTCTGGGAGATACTAGGAGCCCAAGTCTGGTGTGTTGTACCTGCTACACAAAAGAATCACATTTAACACTAGAAGAAAACCCCCAGAGATGAATGTTTAAATACAATTCCAAATGCAATTGCATTTTCCTAAATAAAAAGGTGAAGTGTTAGAAACATAGATTGAAGAATTTTTTAATGACATAGACCAATCTGGCTTGTCTTCAAAAGAAAATTAAACTCAATTAATAAACAAAAAACCCAAGCCCAACCAAAACAACCAAACCATATACAAACAAATAAAAAAGAAGAATTAATCTTTTTTTCTTTTCTGTATGATAGAAACAGGGACTAATGAAGGTAGTATAGGTTTGGAAAAAAGATGGATGATGTGCCTAAAAGTTATTCTCTTCTACAGCTGCTTTTAGTATTTAAAAAAAAAGGGAAAAAATCCGAGTTTAAAAGACATCCATGGACAGTTAAGAAAATGTCAGCTTTCAAAGAAAAATCTTTAACACTTAAAAATTGCAGCTTTACACATTGACAAAGATTGCTTATGAGCACAAGATCAATGGCTTTGGAGAGGAGTGAAAATGAAATCTCAAGAAATGTCAGGAAGGATCGATCTCTCCTAACTTCACTGGCCACATTCAGCTCTCATGTTAACAGGTGATCCAATAAAAATGTGAATAAATACAACCCATTGTTTTAGACATCAAAGGTCACTACATTGTGTTAGATAAGATTGCTGCAAACTAAGTGCACACCAAACCTATGAACTTTGGGAGTTATTATACATGAAAGCATCTATACTACTCTGAAGAACTTAACAAAGGTTTCATAAGCCAAAACGGCTGTTAAGAGTCTATGATGCATGAATTAAGTAAAAGAATTAGATTTGTATTACTTTATTTTCATAAAGTTTGTTTATATTTTGGGTTTATTGATGTTAAAATGCAACATTTATATTAATCCACAGAATATATATGTCAATTTTCAAAGTTTTGAGGTTATTATTACTTACTTAGTTCCTAATAAATGGTTGGTACCCATAGGTCATATACATGATACAGAATATCACTATCATGGATCAGTGGTAATTGATTTTTTAAATGAAAACATTAAATTGTTGAAACCTAAGGATAGCTGTTCTACATGTTCTTTTTTCCTTGTTATTCCCTTCATGGCTTTTTTGTACAGGTAGGAATGAAATTTAGGGTATGTTCTTTTTTCCCTTTAACAGTTTGTGAATTTTGTATCGAACAGCTACACGAGAAATAAAAACTTATTTGTCTTACAGAATTATGACACTGTAGAAGTTAATTATTACTTTGACCCTTTGTACAGATACTTATGTTGCCTTAAGTGAAACATGATCTTTATGATTTTTGTTTTAGTTAAAGTACTGATTTCACCTGTGAATGAAGTTTGAGTTAAGTAAAAACTATTCCTTTTTTAAAAACTTCTATTAAGAACCTAAAAGTATTGCATCTTAAATAGAAACCACCTTATATATAGAAGACACTTTATATTTCAGAGGAAATAATTTCTTCAGATCTAATAAATAATTTTATTTTGTACTTCTGTAATTTCAGCTGTGAAATGAAATGAACATTTCCCAAAAGATGCTACAAAACATTGCAGTCACTTCTGAAGAAGTGGGATGTAAATATTTATAAGGCTTTTAAGATTTCAAGTCTGCAAACTCTAGAACTGGGAATGTCAGCAGTATTTATTTATTTATTTATTACAGTTGCTCTGAATATTACCACAATAGTATGACAACAGCACACTTTTATAAACACAGAAATGTTTAAAAATTACCACATGCAAACAAGTCTTAGCCAGTGCATAAAATGTATTTGCTAAAACCTTTTTGTGATCACTAATTTCATTTACTTACAGCATTGTGTGCCCAAATGGCTGAAAAAGCAGTTTAGAAAATGAAATACCTAAAAAAGAAAAGTTGCTACTGTGATTCTATCCATAGATTTACATGGGGAAGCCTTAGAGACTGTGGTTTTTTGATGGCTGTTGTATACCCAAGGATCAAATGTAGTTGCAGTGTTTGTCTGAATGCAGTACTTGTCTAAATTATTTTCACTAGACAGCGGCTTTTGCAAAGGATCAAGGGGACAGTTCCAAAACCAAATTAAGATTTTTATCACAATGTCTAATCTCTATGGGCCTGTCCTTTCAGAGACCCATCAGAATACCAAGGTTAGTGACCCTTTTTACATGTTCATGGAGAATAAACCTACAAGTCGGTGACTGTGAGTTGAGAACTTTTTACATGTTTATAGAACAATCTCCAGAAAATTTCAGGCTCTGGTGATTTTCTGTCTACTGACAGGATGTGAGATTCATTCTTCACTATGCAGAGAAACTGAAGTGTATCTACTAATTGAGAAGTCCTTACCAAAGTACCTACTAAGCTGACAGCTTATTTGGTTGGCTTGCCACACTCTCCAGTCTTCAACAAACTTTCAAGGATGATAGTCAAGTCACAGATAATTGTGTGGAGGCAGCCTTAGCCTCCTCCAGCTCTCATTTAGCTGTCTCGGTGAGAGTGAATTACCTGAAGTTCCTCTCCTGCTGAGAACACCAAGCAGGCAGCTCAGGAGTCACCCCAAGAAAGGCAGAGTGAATGATTTCCATGAAACACTTGCCTTTGTGCACTGGCTGTGCAGAATGCCTGGCTCGGGAGCTCAGGTGGGATGCAGATCTTTGGAAAGCGCAGATCAATCTCACTGAGGGACATCGAGCGGGAACATTTTCTTTCAGTGCTCGGTTAACCCCGGGTACCAGAGAAAGCAGCACGTACGTAACTTTCCACGGGAAGGTGCCACACTGGTGGGCACAGGTGTGCAGGGGGCTGTCCTACATGCTCCCACCGCCGCTGTCCATGGGGTGTCCGAGCAGCGGCGTGGCCTGGGCTCCCCCACCAGGTGCACCCTGAGGAGCTGGAACCCCTGTGTCAGGAAGACACAGAACTTTGCTGCCAACTCCCGTGTTTTCAAACACTTTTTTCTTGGTCCCACCTCTTCTTTAAAAAAAGAAATAAAAAAACCCCTTCATATATATATATATATATATATGTATATATATATTCGGATGTTTTCCCTTTCCCTGTCAGTTGCAAACATTTATGGGAGTTTGTGTGTGGGGAGCCGAGGGACTACTGGCTGTGCCTCCCTTCCTGCTTGCCCAGGGTGTGGTTCCTTATTGCAGCAACTCCCGGCTGCCCAGGAGGTTGGGGGGCTGCTTTCTGCTGGCAGACAGGAGGCAACTGTGTCCAGCTGTGGGCTTGTGACAAGGAATAACCCCAAGCACCAGTATAGATTGAGGGTGACCTGCTGGAAAGCGGCTGTGCTGGGGGTCCTGATGGAGGACCAGTTGTCCATGAGCCAGCAGTGTGCCCTGGTGGCCAAGAAGGCCAATGGTACCCGGGGGTGCATCAGGAAAAGCATTGCCAGTAGGCTGTGGGAGATGATTCCGCCCCTCTGCTCAGGCCTGGCGAGGCCACATCTGAAGTGCTGTGTCCAGTTCTGAACTCCCCACTACAGGAGAGACATGGAGCTCCTGGAGCAGGTCCAGATGCTGTGTATTAAGGAGCTGGAGCATTTATCTTACAAGGAAAGGCTGAGGGAGCTGGGCCTGTTCAATCTCAAGAAGAGAAAACTCAGAGGGGATATTATCAATAATTATCTGAAGGGAGGGTGCCAAGAGCATGGAGCCAGGCCCTGTTCAGTGGGGATGAGCAATAGGACAAGACGCAATGGGCAGAAACTGATGCACAGGAAATTCCATCTGAATCTGAGGAAGAACTTCTTGACTGTACAGGTGACAGTGCACAAGAACAGATTGTCCAGAGAGGTTGTGTCCCTCAAAGGAGTTATTCAAGAACGATCTGGAAGCAACCCTGTTCACTGTGCTCTAGGATGACCCTGCCAGAGCAGGGAGGCTGAGCCAGGTGACCCAATGTGGTTCCTTCCAACCTCACCCGTTCTGTGATCATATTAGGTAAGGCTATCAGCGTTTCCAAGAAACAAAACAAGTGCATGCGCATTTCAAACACCAGTCGGGAATACACAGTGGTATTTCTTTTGCCCCTAGAGCACTGCTCCGTGCAGCCAAGGCAGCCGCACACGTATGGGCTCTGAAGGCC